>JAQFVV010012526.1:2920000-3510000 GCA_028023455.1 Epiperipatus broadwayi
CTATCTATCTATCTATCTATCTATCTATCTATCTATCTATCTATCTATCTATCTATCTATCTATCTATCTATCTATCTATCTATCTATCTATCTATCTATCTATCTATCTATCTATCTATCTATCTATCTATCTATCTATCTATCTACCAACTGACTGGATGACCTACCTAGCTATCTACCTATCTACCTAACTACTTACCTACGTAACCACTATTTAATTATCTATTCATTTAGCCAATCATCTGTCGATCTACTTAAAATAATTCATCTATGTCATTATTATCCACTTACTTATATGTCCTCTTATACTCTAATTTTATGCATTTTAATGATATAAATAACTTATTAAAGTTTATAAAGCATAGTTAGAATGCCATTAATGTGAAATTATTTATTTTAGGACTTTTTGAGATTTGTGCATTTTTCAGAATTAAAAATATATATGTTTTATCCCTTTATTATAAATCAAAATTTGTTAAGATAGAAGAAAAACATCATGCAGCTTGTTGTAATTAGGTTTATTAATTTATAACAAGATTTAGTTATTCAAATTAATGGAAATTAAATGCAGATAATTCAGGTTTATGCCCCAATAGTTTTTCATTGTGATGAAAGATTAGAGCATATTTATATAAACCATATTTTTGCTCAGACTAAATTTTTAAAGTTATCATGGAAGATTTTAATGGTAGAATTGGTAAACGATTGTAAAACAAATTATTACTATGGAGAATTGGATTATAATGACAAAAATGAGAAAGGATTCATATCTATGGAGTTTTCAGAAAAGAAAATTGTATATTGTGAATTCTTTCTTTGAGACAAATGAAAATAGAAATAAATATGAAAGCATTCGAATGGAGATACAGAAGATTTAAATAATACTTTGATTAACAGAAAATATGAATTTCAAGATCATAATGTTCTTAGCCGTTTCAATCTAGGAAGTAAATACCAATTAATGAGATGAAAGATACATGTGAATGTAAAAATAGAAGTATAAAAACTATTTAAAAAGATAGTATTAATAGTTGATATTTCTAACCTTCAGAAACACTTCAATGAATTTAAATTAAAACTTGCAATGCATTTAAAATTTTTAATAGATTTCGAAGGTGATGTAAATTTTATTGAAATGAATAAAATAATGACTGATATTCTATTAAAATGTGTAAGAAATATAATTAGTACAAAATCAGCAATTTATCATTAAATTTTCTATTTACATAACATAATGTATAAAAAAAAATCATTTTTTCTTTTAAAAATGATAGAATTTGTAAAATATATAACAAAAGTTAATAATATTAATATTAGAAAATATTATTATAAACCAGCCAAAATCTATAGAAGAGAATAAAATTCTCATAAGTGTAAAACAACTTCTTAGTATTGGAAAAAAATGTTTTAACAATAAAAAAAAAAAATAAAACTTTTCTAAAAACAGGGATGATACTTTGAAATGTGCAATAAAGAATAAGAAAACAAAATGTTTCATGCAATTATTAGATCTCTGAATTACCAAATATTTTATATGAAAAGATGAAATATTGAATTATATAAACAATTATTTGAAATAATACAATTATTATTGACATTTATAAAAAAGCAAGTAAAAAATAAAATTGTTAGCCAAACTATATATCAAATGTTTAAATGGTAAAGTTGTACCACATAATTAAAATGATTCAATAATAATATTGATATTTTGAAAGATGATAGAAAAGATATTATAATTTATAAGTCTATCATTCTTCTATCTACTCTCTATATAAAATCTTTACAAAGAGGATTACAACTCATTGACAATGCTTTTTTTTTCATATGTCATAGCATCAGCTGGGACGTGAACCCACAACTGTCTGCAACCAACTACTTGCTTGCAAGACAGCTGCAATGACCTCTCAACTAACAATGCTTGCCATCGACAATGGCTTTTCTAATCAATTAAGGGTGAAAATTAGATTTAAGAGTGGTTTTAGATTAATGGATCATATCCATATATTGTGAAATGTTTTTAAAAGGATCATTGGATATGAATTACCATAATTGTTTGGTAAAAACCTTTGAATCATCAAGATATGTAACTTTGTTACTGCCATATTCTGAAAAATGTTCATCAAATTGGAAAAGAAGTTCTTAGATTAAATGTGATATTAATAATATTAATATTAAAAAAAGTGTATAACAAAGTGATTCCTTATCTCCAAAACATACATCTGTTTTATAAGAAGTATTTGATGAAATATAACAATAAGCTAAGAGAATAAAAATTTATGGAGCTTGTTTATGTTATCTAGATTTTAGATATTATTGTTTTTGTAAATAATACTAGAGTCATCAGAGGAAAGTAAAAAAAAAGTAGAAGTAAAGATAAATACTTGAAACAATAATGTTTAAAGAATTTGCTCAGAAACAGCAACTTTCTCCATATAGTACTGTTACTTAGTGCAAGTCATGTTAATTAATGAATGCTAAAAGTTTAGCATCAAATCTCTATCAACTGTCTATTCATCCAATATTCTCAGGATAGTTTCTAACTTATGGTATTCATCAATGAGGAATCTTGGATCAGCGCAATACACCTAGATCTTTGATCCAATACATTCCTCCAACAGCTCCTTTTTATCTTTTTAGTTAACTATAAAGCCATAAAGTCCAAACTGAAAATAATGTTTTTCAGCCAAACTAATCTGCTTGTATAATCATATAAACCTGAACCTAGTTTAGCAGCTATATATTTTGGTGGATTAGGTTTTTTTTATAATCATAGTCACCAACATCCTTTGGTCAATATTGGCATTAACTAATAGAGTATTACATGATCAATATTTTTTATACTTATACAAATGATTAAACAGTAATTTCTTTCTCTTTACAATATTACCATGTAATATAAATCATAGTAATCAATAAATGCTCCAACCTTTCAGCATTCATTGATTAATATAACTTGCTCTAGGTAACAATACTATCTGGAGAAAGTTTTTGCTGTATTAATAGATTGTGTAAGCATAAGAAATGATGATTATATGATGCTTTAGTAGTTTAATCACAAAAAGATTGCTGATAATGAATTAGAAGTTAATAATTAAGAATATTTTGTTCAGATTATTAATTACAAATAGAAAGATAATAAATCAAATTAATCATAGAATTAAATTTGAATGGAGAGCTTTTAATAAAACGTCTGAACATTAAAAGGAAATATGCCTGTGAATTTTAAAAAAATGTTTTTAATGTATGTATTAAACTAATTCTTACTTGTAGTTTTGAAAGTTAGACATTTAACAAAAAAACAGTACAGAGACTTGTCATAACTCAAGAAGAGATCAAAATAAATATTCACGAGACTGTAAAAGATAGTGAAAGAAATAACATGTGAAATGGATAGATAAAATAATGAAGTTTGCTGGTATTATAAGGAAAAGGGAGTCTATGGATAAGAAAATTGAATTAAACTTGGAAAGATCTTTATCCTGCAGAAGATCGAGAATGGTTGAAAATGATGATAAAATATTTACGGACTGTTTTTTTTAGTTAATTTTATTTGTAAATGTACCTACATGTTCAAAAATAATTTATTTATTATAAAAATGTAAAGATCATCTTTGAAATTTTGTTTAAGTAGTAGCGGTTTTTGAATAATAAAAATTAAAAGTACTCTATCTTAATCCTAAATATAAAAATGTTAGAATAAATGATCAATACTATACCATTGGTGTCTAATTATTATTGCTTGGGAATAACATTTTTATTATATGACTAGTTACTAACATTTTTTCGATCACAGAAAGTATAAGAAAAATTACGTTTTTGAGATAATTAAACTTTTAAATGCAAACTTTTTTTAAAACATACTTTTATAATAAAAACTGTAGTCTTTAATTCTTTTCCTGATTTTTTCTCTTTCTCTCTCTATATATATATTATAACGATTATATATTGAAAATGAAATAATTTTTAGATTATACTTTTTATTAGTTTTTTGCTTAAATTGCCGTTTCGATAAAATCACATTCATCTTAATCAATAACAATTTCATTATTACTTGACACAAAACAGTTCTTTATTACAGTCTTAGTCTTGATAAAGATAAATGTGATTTCACCAAAATACCAACAATTTAAACATGACTCAAAAATATTTTAATATATATACTAATTTCAAGAAATACTTTAGGTTTTATAAAGGCACTATCTAAAGACTAGTATTATATATACATAGGAATTAATCTTTCAACTGACAGAACTATAGTATAAAAAAATTGATTTATTATTATTTTTATGATAGTAAATTAAAAGATGGAATAAAAAATCTCCCAAAATTTGTATATTTTATTCTTATGTTAAAAACCAGTATGGTTAGCTGCCCTCAGTTTTTAAATATCTTATTTGTATAAACCTTCAATAAACCAATATTTCTATCTATAATATTATAAATAATTAAAGTGAATAGGGAAAGTAATTTGTATCATTCTTTTAATTGCTGTTTAATCCAGTTATAATGTTATTCAGCCATATGTAAATTCTATAGATCAAAATGCGATTCAGTTGGCACTTTGAAATTTATAATATTATCATATTACATATCTTGAACTACATATTAAGTTATTCTTAAACTATTTTCATATACTATGCATCACTTTAATAATAATAATAATAATAATAATAATAATAATAATAATAATAATAATGATGATGATGATGATGCTGCGGTCCTGCTGTACCTTTAGTTAGACAAAGTAGATAAACGTTTCCAACAAAAGTATAAAAAAATACTGAATTGCCAAAAAAACAGTTGCTTAAAACATCACTTGAAGATAATTAATATTCACACATATCAGGGAAAACGGACTTTTTACTCATAAAGTAAGTGATTTATTGCTTATAACTTTTAATTTTTCTAAGCGCTATTCAGACGCTAGATATTGTCAATATGGCGTCCACATCAGAATCCAAGATAAAGTTTGGCGCGAATCAGACTTCACGAATATATAGCAACATTAGAGCACAGACAACATATGCGAACATAGCTGAATTTAATTTGCAAAACGCAAAACAAATCCCAAGATTTAGAAGGGCCAATCAGGATGACCTGAATGAAGTAAATGATATAAATATGAATCAATATGATGCCGATGTGTCTTTACAAAACGTTTGGTTAAAAGAAGAAGTGCAAGAGATAAATAGCAGATTTAATGAAACCATACCGAAAAAATTATTCACGTCATTTAAGAGATTTTTTTCAAATAAATCAATCGTCTTAGCAGCAACAGATAGAAATCTCTCTCTATACAAGTTTCCAAAGGAAATACTATATAAAGAGTTATCTAACAACAAAATGTGGAGCTCAGTTTCAACCATAGGAGAACATACCAACTCAAGATATTTGGTGGTAGAACTCATTAATGAAACGCAATGTACAGATTTTCAAGAAAAAATTAATACTTTAGAAAATTATGTTCTTGTGATCGTAGATAGAGAGATGCAAAACTATCACACTGGCATTATTAAAAATACCTATTTTGGGTATAATATACACGATTTCACAAAATTAATGAAACCCTTTGGGCAACCGATATGCATGAAGCCAATATATTGCTCAGACACGCCTACACTAGTTTATTCAAACAGCTTCTATTTCAAGATCAAAATGAATGAAGGCATAAGACCTGAAGACATCCCAAGCATAATAATGGATCAGGAAGCAATACTGACTATACAAATTAAAGGGCTTAGGCCACAATGTTTTGTGTGTGGAAGTAGAGATCACTTGGCAATAGACTGTGGAAGAAAGCACAACAGCAATGACCAGTCAACAGCAAAAACAGCAAATATTAATTAAAAAATACACAACAGAGCAACTGGAAGATCAAGCAAACCCAGACAAGAGGATAGAAAATGCCAAACACCCAGAGACTGGCCGAGAAATAGATGACATGCAAAAAAATAAAAAAAAATGGGCAGAAATGACAGGTAAAGAATATACAAAGGAAGGAACAGAAAATCAGACAAGGCCAGATAAGAAGAGAAAATATGCCAAACATGAAGAGTGTGACCAAGAGATGGGTGACATGCAAAAAAATTATAAACAAATAGATGACATACAAAGAAATATGAAGCAAAGTTTGCTGAAAGTTGCTGATCAGTCAGTACTATCACAGCTGTTTGAGGCTGACAAACTAACCACTGAAAAAGAAGGCAAAAGAATTGAAGTCACTCCAAAACAGATAAAGTCTCATAAAAAAAAACAATCAAAAAAAAGAAATCAAGATAACAATCAAAGACCAGAATCTGAGACTGGAATAGAAAATACACCTGATGAACACCAAAGATCAAAAATAGATAGAGACAGTATGCAAAAAAATAATAAAAAATGTGGAGAAATAAACCAACCAGATGAAGATATAATCGAAGCCACAGAAAATAAAACAAGCACAGATGAGAAACTAAAACATACCAAACGCATTGAGGGCAACCCAGAACTAGATGATGTAAAAGGGAAAAATAAGGAACTGGATGGCATACAACATAATAAACAAAGTAAGCAAAAAACAGATAAAGAAGATACAATGGAAGCGATGGAAAACAAGAACAAAACGCATCAAACACATTGAGGCCGACCATGAACTAGTTGGTTTAAAAGTGGAAAATAAGCCACTGGACAACATACAAGATAATAATAATCAAAGTAAGCTTAAAATGGCACTCCAGGAAAGGCCATCTCAGCTCTATGAGCAAGAGAGATTAAACAATGAAAAAGAGGATAAGAGAATCACAGCACAGGTAAGCCATATGAAATATGACCAACAAAATCAGTCAAAGAGTGCAAATAAGGACTACATGCAAATTATGGCACTCGAGACTGAAACTGAAGATGTAACTCATGTAGATAGAAGATGCAAAATTTCAATCAAAGTCATATCATGGCCAACAATTATTAAGAAAACATCTGCTGAAATGATGGAGGCTATTACTCCAGATCTGCCTACCGAAATAAAAATCCACACTGAAGATAGGTGCAAACCAAGGCATCCACCAAAACAAGATAGAAGATATAAAAAGGTGAGAATTGAACAAGAGAATCCTCACAGTGAGCAGGAAATATATAATTGGACTGTAGCAGTGGATGAAGAGAGTGGCCTGGTGTTTCAAGATGCAGTGGAAATTGGGGAAGAAAAGTAGGAAGACATGAATTCCTAAACTCAAAAGAAAAAAAAATTATTAATAAAACTTAAAATTGCTGTTTTAAATGTCAGAGGACTTAATGCAATCAATAAAAATTTCAAAGCCACAAATTGGATAAATCAAATCCGAGCCCATATAACAGGATTATTAGAAACAAAGATATATGCAGGCTCACCAATAAATCCAGCTACCTGCCTGAGGAGCCAGGGATTCTCTGCATGTTCCAAAGATTCATCCTCCCCTTCTACAGGAACTGGAATAGTAATTGCTCAAGATTGCCCTTTTGAAAATTTCAAAATACTTTACATTGATTCAAACCTTCTAATAATAACACTGACTCAAAAATAATTACAATGAATATAGTGCTTGTATATATATGCCAGTAGAAAAGTAAAAGATAAAATTTATATAATTTATAATATAAATTCAATTCTTGCCATGAATGCAAGCCCCACTGTTCTGGTTGGGGACTGCAACTCATCTTATGAAGAACTTATACAGAAATTACTCCTATTGGACAATAATGTGATTAATTAACATTCCTAAAGTAGATACACTCGTGTAAAATTACCCATATAGACATGTACTTTTTAAAAAATGAATATGGTAGCACTTGAAATTGAACTGACAATAACAAGATTCAATATATATCTTGCTATGGCATTGTAATATTATGTAACTAAAAGGATCAATAAAGTTTACTATTGTTGAAACTTAATAATAATAATAATAATAATAATAATAATAATAATAATAATAATAATGATGATGATGATGATGATGCAGTCCTGCTGTGTTTTTAGTTAGATGCATTAGATAAACGTTTCCAACAAAAGTATACAAAAAATACATCACATGAAGATAATTAATATTTGCACCACTTAGGGAAAACATTTTTCATTGCTTATAATTTTTAATTTTCCCAAGCGCTACTCAGACACTATATTATGTCAAAATGGCATCCACATTAGAATCCAAGATAAAGTTTGGTGTGAATCAGACTTCATGAATATATAGCAACATTAGAGCACAGAGAACATATGTGAACATACTGAATTAAATTGACAAAATACAAAACAAATCCCAAAGATTTAGAAAGGCCAATCAGGATGATCTAAATGAAATGAATGATATAAATATGGATGAATATGATGCCGATGTGCCTTTGCAAAACATTTGGTTAAAAGAAGAAGTTGAAGAGATAAATCACAGATTTAATGAGACCATACTGAAAAAGCTGTTTACTTCATTTAACAGTGTGATTGCAAAGTTTGAGTTAATTCAAGATTCCACTGTTAATAGTCTATTTGCTGTAATTTTTATGGTAAAATTATGATTTTGCATTTTTTTAAGGTTAAAAAAAGTTCCGTAAGATGCTGCCCTCTCTTGAATTATTTTACAAGTAAAAAAATCAATAAAACCATCATTAAAGGTCTAACAAAAGAAGTAGGTGGTCCCTTGTTGAATCTTATTGGCTGTTACATTTTGACAAGAAAGAAAATGGCTGTCAGTAACTGAAGAGTTACAATTTCTTTTTGTTTCATTTTGAAAATGATAAACAATGTTTTAGACCATTTTAAAAGTATTTTTTGACAAATTATAAATTATTTTGATCAAATATGCTAAAAATAAAATTATTTTTTAGCAAAAATTATTTATTTTTAAGCACTGTAAAAATCACTGACATCACAAAATGTCAGCAACACTTTTTTAATTGGTGAATAACGTTCATTTTAAGATTTGCATTATCGAATATTTTTATAATTATAAATAACAATTTATTTTTGAAAAAACTTTCGTTGACTTTCCTAACTTGACAAATTATTAATATACTTTTTACAAATGAAACAAATGATTATAATATTAAAATATGAATATATTTTGATGCTTTAGTTTGTGAGTTGACCAATTAGAAGTTTAGAGTTTTACCTCAGTCGGTCAATAAAATTAATCCACAGTAAAGTGGTTAAGAGATTTTTTTCAAATAAGTCAATCGTCTTGGCAGCAACAGATAAAAATCTCTCCTTCTACAAGTTTCCAAAGAAAATATATAAAGAGTTCGAAGAACAAAATGTGGAGCTCAGTATCAACCATAGGAGACCATACCAACCCAAGGTATCCTGTGGTAGAATTCATTAATGAAAAGCAATGCACAGATTTTTAAGAAAAAATTAAGACTTAGGAAAATTATTCTTTCGTAATTGTAGATAAAAAAATGCAAAACATTCACACTGGTATTATTAAAAATACCTATTTTGGGTATAATATACACAATTTCACAAAACTAATGAGACCCTTTGGGCAACCGATATACATAAAGTCAATATATTGCTATTGCTCAGGCATGTCTACACTGGTTTATTCAAACAGTTTTTATTTCAAGATCAAGATGAATGAAGGAATAAGACCTGAAGACATCCCAAGCATAATAATAGATCAGGAAGCAATACTGACTATACAAATTAAAGGACTTGGGTCACAATGTTTTGTGTGTGGCAGTAGAGAACACCTGACAATAGACTATGGAAGAAAGCACAACAATGGCCAGTCAGCATCTAAAACACAACAAATATTAATTAAAGAATACACAACAAAGCAAATGGAAGATCAACCAAACCCAGACAAAAAGATAGATAATGCCAAACACACAGAGACTGGCCGAGACATAGATGACAAATAAAAAAATGGGCAGAAATAGAACTTCCAGATAAAGAATATACAATGGAAGAAACTGAAAATCAGCCAAGGTCAGGTAAGAAGAGAAAATACACCAAACATCAAAAGGGTGACCAAGAGATGGGTGATTTGCAAAAAAATAAAGAATTAGATGATAGACAAAGAAATAAGAAAAGTATGCTGAAAGTTGCAGATCAGTCAATACTATCACAGCTGTTTGAGAAAGACAAACTAACCAATGAAAAAAAAAGGCAAAAGAATTGAAGTGAGACAAAACAGATAAAGCTTGATCAACAAAATTAATCAGAAAAAGGAAATCAAGATAACAATCAAAGAGTGGAATCTGAGACTGGAATAACATATACCCTTGATGAACACCAAAGATCAAAAGTAGATATAGACAATATGCAAAAAATAATAGAAAGTGTGGAGAAATAAACCAACCAGATAAAGAAGATATAATTGAAGGGACAGAAAATTAAGCAAGGGAAGACAAGAAGGTAAAAGACATCAAATACATTGAGGGTGACTGAGAACTAGATGACTTAAAAGTGAAAAATAAGGAACTGGATGAAATACAAGATAATAAACAAAGTAAGCAAAAAACATATAAAGAAGATATAATTGAAGCAATGGCAGATAAGAAGATTGATGTGTTGAGGCCAACTAAAAACTAGGATGATTTAAAAGTGGAAAATAAGTAACTGGATGATATGCAAGATAATAATAACCAAAGTAAGCTTAAAATTGCATACTAGGCAGGGTCAACTCAGCTCTATGAGCAAGAGAGATTAAATAATGAAAAAGAGGATAAGAGAATTGCAGCAAAAGTAAGCCATATGAAATGTGACCAACAAAATCAGTCAGAGAGTGCAAATAAAGATTACACATAAATAATGGCACTTGAGACTGAAACTGAAGACATGATTGATGTACATAAAGATGCAAAATTGCAACCAAAGTCATACAATGGCCAACAATTATGAATAAAACATTGAGTGAAGTGATGGGGCTATCACTCCAGATCTGCCTACCCAAATAAAAACACATACTGAATATAGGCACAAACCAGTGTGACCAGCAAAGAAAGATAGATTTAAAAAGGTGAGAATTGAACAAGAGAATCCTCACAGTGAGCAGGAGATATATCATTGAGCTGTAGCAGTGGATGAAGAGAGGGGCCTGGTGTTTCAAGATGCCATGGAAATTGAGGAAGTAAAAAAACAAAACATGAGTGCCTAAACACAAACAAGATTATTAATGAAACTTAAAATTGCTGTTTTAAATGTCAGATGACTTAATTCTATCATTAAAAATTTCAAAGTTAGACATTAGATAAATCAAATCCCATCTCATATAACAGGATTATTACAAACAAAGATATATGCAGGCTCACCAATAAATCCAGTTACCTACCTGAGAGGCCAGGGCTACTCTGCATGTTCCAGAGATTCAGCCTCTCCATCTGCAGGAACTGGAATAGTAATTGCTTAAGATTGTCCTTTTGAAAATTTCAAAATACTTTACACATTTTTTCAAACCTCTTAATAATAACACTGACTCAAAAAATAATTACAATGAATATAGTGCTTGTATATATGCCAGTACAAAAGCAAAATATAGAATCTATAATTTCCAACACAATCCAGTTCTTGCCTTGAATGCAAGACTGACTGTTCTGGTTGGTGACTGCAACTCAGCTTATGAAGAATTTATACAAAAATCACTACATAAAATAGCTATACCATTAATTAGTGGACAAGGTTTTCTGCCAGAAGGGGATGTCTTCTTTCATAATGGTCTGCAACATTAATAGATCTGATCTTGAGTCACCATCGCTGCATTCTGCCCAGTTAATCATGCTCAATATAGAAAGACTGCAAGTAGTTAATCACAAGCTAACAAAAATGATAAGAGTACTTATACCAACAAATGCAACAGAATTCCTCTTTTCAGTGACATATATTCTGTTGCAGAAGATTAATGAGCCTGAATTCTATATAGCAATACCCGACTTTTATAAATATCATGTCTTTCAATGTTGATCATGTAACCAGAAATCAACCACCACTATCAAGGCTTCTGCAATATGCCAACCAGCTACATCAAAGACTAATGATGATAGCTCCAACACACAACACTCAAATACACACAAGAAAGCTGACTGATGCAATTAACAAGGCCTGGGAATCACTGAAAGAATATCTAAAAGAAAAGTAAGCTGGGCTTTAGGTTCTCTAAAGGTGCTAATTGCCATCCAGATAGGATGGCACATTTGCTGGCATAACATGATCATGCCACTGCTCAAATACTTTCAAGATAAATTAAGTGTTGATCCTCACATTTTCTTCCTGCCAAAAATGTTTGGAGAGGTTGAAAGTGAATTACCTATTAGTGAAATTGATAAAATAGAGAAAATGAGAACTATAAGCAATGTTTGTCACCCAGGTGGCCATGGAATACCACTGTTCATTCTCAAGCATTTAAGTTTTTTACAGCTAAATAACTCAAGGATTTCACAAACCATCTTGCTCAAAAAATTAAGCCAACCACGGGATATACCCCATGGTGATAGTGTCATATAATAAGAAAAAGAAAAGCATACCAATGCCAAATGAGCTCAGACCAATATCTATGGAGCCTCTTCCTATTAAAATATTGGAAAAGATTATAAAAGATTGAGCCCTAAATTTTACCAACCATCAGTTAATCACAATTTGCAAAGAAGATATTGTTGACAGTGCAAGCAGCATTGTTATTCAAGACCATGATGATAGCCACTAGGGAGAAATATAGCACAGCAGTGATGCAGATAGACATTGCTTCAGCTTTCAATTCAGTGAGAATCTCTGTGCTACTGGATATGCTCAAGCAGACTAAAATACCCAAAGCTCTGCTATATTTAACTGCAAACTTGATACTGAGCAGAGAACTCTATGTTACTATGAATGGCAAAAATTCACCATCATTTATCTCAACACAATCACTGTTCCAGGGGTCTTCCCCGAGTGCATTAATGTTTATTTATTATATCAATCCATTTATTGAAAAAATCAATAGTGCATTCATTGGAGTTCAAATACCTGGTACTTTACAAAAGATTGCATTTCGCAAATACATGGATGATATCACAGTCCTCTTGACACCCAAGAAGCAAATACCACAGCTTCAGGCAGTGATTGAACAATTGCATAAACCTAAAAAAAACTGCAGCCGGGATGCTACTCACTGGAAGGCTATGTGGGTCAATGTATCAAACAAAACCTACTTTATTCCTAGGCTTTTCTTTTTTTCTAGGAGCCACTAAAGTGAGATGTCACATCCAAGCGCTCAAAGAAGAAGTCAAAAGCATAGCTGAATCATTCTCAAAGGCATATTTGTCCAAATATGCAAAGGTGCAACTGATTAACAAGCTTATACTAACCAAAATAACATATTATATGCCTGTAGTTGAATTTTCAAAAACATTTATGGCATGCATTAATTTGATGTGTTGCAAGCTCATCTGGGGTAAAAAGACAATGGCAATTTCAATGGCAAAACTCAGTCATCCTCTTATAGCAAATGGACTGGAGTTGCACAGCTTACAAACATTTCAAAAATTTAAAACAAGGAATGCTATGATTGCTATACTCATTCAATTTCCTAAATTAAGATCCTTAGAGCAGATAACACATACAGATAGGCCTCCTCCAAAAGATTGTTTTTGGCTGTTACCATCTACCAATGCAGGAGGGAAAGAACAATCCCAAATCAATTTGAGCAAAAGTATAAATATTGGGAAATATATAAGTTTATACATAAAATAATTACAATGAGGAGATACCATCAATACTAGAAATAGGAAACAAATATCTGATCAAGCAATACAAAAGATGGCAACTAGAACTTAAGTTCCTACATTTTATAATCAAAATGAAAATTTGAATGCTTTACCTACTAAATAATTTTTACATCACAAAAGAATGTACAGGTAAGTTGATCCTTTCTGTGGCTCTGCCATATGGCTGAGGAGACTTTACAGCACATAATTTTCAATTGCAAAGCCATGGAGCAAACTAGATGCATTCTGCAGGGGAAATACAAAAAACAAAACACTACAATGATGCAAATTATGTCAACTTTCAAATATATGTCTCTACCAACCATAAGGGTCTCGACATTCATCTTATACACACTCTGGTGCACTAGGTGTGCTTTCTTATTGGATAATAACCCCAGAATCATGCACAAATGCCTATATAGATATGTACTTTTAACAAAAATGAATATTGTAACATTCGAAATTGAACTGACAATAATAAAGTTTAAACATGTATCTTGCTACAATTAAGTGGCATTGTAATACTATATAACTAAAAGGATTAATAAAGTTTATTATTGTTGCAACCTAATAATAATAATAATAATAATAATAATAATAATAAATAATAATAATAATAATAATAATAATAATAATAATAATAATAATAATAATAATAATAATAATAATAATAATAATAATAATAATAATAATAATAATAATAATAATAATAATAATAATAATAATAATAATAATAATAATAATAATAATAATAATAATAATAATAATAATCTTAAGTTAATCATAGCCATTTAAATTGCATAGTTAATTTTTATGAGATAAAGTGACATTTAAACATAAATATGAAAGAATAACAAACATATAAATCACTATAGCAGACATAAAAAATGATTTGAGTTCCAGTCTCATGAAATATTATTCCCCATAAACTATGTCCCATTGTAATTTTTTTTACCCAATTATGCCATTTACTATACAGTATATCAAAATAACATTATTGTTAATGAAAACTCATGCCAACCATAGTAATCAATGGATGCCAGAAGGCTTGTGCATAAAATCCCTATCTAGTGCATACTCATACAATATCCTCAGACTAGTTTTTCACTTGTGGCCTTCATCAGTGAGGATCCTTGGATCTGAGAGCACTGCATCTAGATCTTAGGATCTAATGCAACCCTCCAGCAGCCACCTTTTATCTCTACTTAACTACAAAACTATGAAAATAAAATTGAAAACAATAATATTTTCAATCTAAGCTCAATAACTTATATAGTCATGTGGGTCTGAACTCAGTTCAGCATTCATACATTTTGGTGTCTTTGGTTCTTCAACAACCATAGCCACCACTATCCTATTAGTCGGGATTGGTGTTAAACCACTAACATCACATGATCACATCTCTTATACTAGCACATAATTGCTATTAAACAAGGCAAAACTCTCCATAGAGTAGTGCCACCTTGTGCGAATCAGAGTAATCAATGGATGCCAGAAGGCTTGTGCATAAAATCCCTATCTCATGCCTAGTCTGGGGATATTGGATGAGTAGGCACTAGATAGGGATTTTATGCATAAGCCTTCTGACATCAATTGATCACTCTGGTTGGCACAGGGTGACACTACTATATGGAGAGTTTTGCCTTGTTTAATAACAATTATGTGCTAGTATAAGAGATGGTGATCATGTGATGTTTAATGGTTTAACACCAATCCTGCCTAATAGGATAGTGATGGTTGTGGTTGTTGAAGAGCCAAAGATACCAAAATGTATGGATGCTGAACTGAGCTTAGATTGAAAATATTATTGTTTTCAATTTCATTCTCATAGTTTTGTCATTAATTAGAGATATAAGGTGGCTGGTGGAGGGTTGCATTAGATCCTAAGCACTTGGTTCAGTGCTCTCAGATCCAAGATTCCTCACTGACAAATGCTGCAAGCCAGAAACTAGTCTGGGGATATTGGATGAGTAAACACTAGATAGGAATTTTATACACAAGCCTTCTGGCATCCATTGATTACCCTGGTTGGCACAGAGTGGCACTACTGTATGGAGAGTTTTGCCTTGTTTAATAACAATTATGTGCTAGTATAAGAGACAGTGATCATGTGATGAATATTAATTTCATGAAACATATTATTATGCTGAAATTATCATGAAATAAATGGGCCATGTGCAAAATCTTAAAGAAAACCACAAAGCTTTTGAGTGAAACGCTAATACTTGGAATAGACTGAAATAAAAAAAATTAAAAAATCTTTTTTACCAAAAATGAATTTAATAATGTTTAGCATTTCAATAACATACTTTATTTTATTAAGCCTATGAGCAGAGACGAATTAAAAGTTGCCCTAACAGATTTTTACGTAAAGTTTTTAATTTTTTTAAATGTGATTACTATTAATAGAGCTCTTTTAAAAACCATTTGTAATATTTTTAACGCTATTTTCATGTTATGTTTTTTGTTTGAGAAGTCAAAATCAAAATATTGTTAAAAAATTAAAATTTTTAAATATTAAAGACTAATTATAATTGTTGTCTTTTATTACCATATTGTTAACAGAATTGATTCTATACAAATAGCTTTTACCCTCTATTGCATATATTAAAATAAAAATATAGTTTTCCGTTGTTTGGTTAATATATATAGTATACATATGGCGTTACATGATTTTAAAGTTATAATAAAGTAGGTAGGGAAAAGACAGTAAATAAAATTGATGTATTAAATCGGAAAAAAAATTAATAAAGTTATTTAAAAAAATATATAAAATTGCATAGATAGAAAAATTAAATAATTACTTATAAGTTAAAGTAAAATTCTAAAAATAAAGATTGGTATTTTTATTTAAAAGTAACGAAAAAGAAAAATGTTAATTAGTTTCAATTTAAAAATCATGTTTAAATCTTAAAATGGAAATGATTGTTCTGTTAATAAATATTTGAATGTAAAGCAAACTAGCTCTTGGAGCACTTAAATGATTGAAAGGTCAGATAAGAGATAAAAATTAAAAAAATTATGGTGTTTCCTGCTCTGAAAAAGACTGACCAATGCAAGTACCAATCAATGCACAGGTTAAAAAGGAAAACCCTCAGAACCAATAAGATCAAAGAAGGTCAGGAATCATTGATCTGGAGAATTAATGATAAGAGAGACCAGAAATTATAAAAGATGAAAAAAATTGAATTTAAAGAAGAATCTGACTATCAATCTATGAATTACAGCTAGCTATAGTGCAGTCTCCATGATGTAGGAGTCTCACATGAGATTTAATTTTCTCCATTTGTGCCAGCTGAGGTGGTCTCCCTGACCACTGTTCCCAGAGGTATGGCTTGTAGTGGTTGTGTCTCCAAAGAAACTATAAGCAAATGATATAATCAGTGAGGACTTCCATAAACTGAATGAAGTCTGGAGGAGTCATCAGGACCGAATGAGAAGTATGAACTTTCATCAAGTGAACTTTTTAAATATATCTCTTCAATAAGTGTTTAATTCATAAGAAAATATCATTAATAAGTGAACTATTATCTGACTAGCAACAGGACTTTAAATTAATTAATAATTTTTTTATTTATGTATTAAATTTGCTAAACAATCATTTTCATTTTTCTTTTTGTATTTGTTTGTTAACTAAATTATTAAATTTAAAGTTTGGTGTAGATGGCTGCATAGAGTCATTAAGTTTGGGTTAGGTCATATGGGGTTAATTTCAGACCATTTGTTTTGTAGTTGTGTCAATGCTGGTGGGGGGATGTACAGAATTTGTTATCAAGACTGTTTGATGAGAAACATTTGATACTCAATTTCTTGTACTGCATTAGCATATAGGGCATTAATCCCAAATAAATGCATGGCCCAAGAAATGTAGCCATCATGTTGTTATTGGTATGAGAAGTGTTCCCTCTGCCACTCAATTTAATTTCCCTCTATGGTTTGGGATTGTATGACAATAAGGATCACTATCCCTTCAGATGGAGTATTACATTTTCTTTATTATTATATATAGGATTCCTTTGCCAGACAGATGCACATTCTTGTACTGGATAAGGATCCATTCTTTAAATAATATCATGCTGCAGATGCACATTCCTGTCAGCATGGTTTTTATGCTAACATTTTCATGTTGCATTGGTTACATCTGTATATCAGGAAGCTAGCATTGGTTTAACTGCAAACTTTTAGCCTGTCTTTAAGTGCATATTCTATGTAGTCTATCTATGTTTAACATTATAAAATATTAAATTGTATAAAAATTTCCATCTGTGCAAATTACAAAAAATATCAGAATTTAATCTAAAATAATGTTCAATAATCTAATCCTTAAATTTGTTTTTATATATGTGCATAATAAATGTTTGTGTTATTAAAACTGGCAATAATTATTTTATTTTTTATTAGAGAGAAGTTTAAAATGTAGATTATAAATTTCAGCTACTCCTTAAGCTAGTGACTAGGGCTATGGATCCTAATATGTATTTGCCTACTATATAAATTTTCTAAGTTCAAATAGCCTAGTGGCACCCTGTACAACAGATAGACTAAGACCATCCACCTGACTGTTATAATATACTACTACTACTGCTACTACTACTACTACTGCTACTGCTACTGCTACTACTACTACTACTACTACTACTACTACTGGTACTACTACTACTGCTACTACTATTACTACTACTACTACTACTGCTACTGCTACTGCTGCTGCTGCTACTGCTACTACTACCACTACTACTACTACTACAACCACTCCTACTCCTCCTCCTCCTACTACTACTACTATTACTATCACTACTACTTAATAAAACAAGACACAAATTGTGTAACTTGCTTTTAAGCTTGTATTAAAATTTTCTCTAGAGGGAACATACCACTAGTTCCAATCAAGCTTTAATTTATAAGTGCCAAAAGAGAAAGATTTCAAATCTCCATTGGAAGGTCCTTATCCCAGACTAATTGGCTTTGAGCTTATGGCTCACCTCAGTGAGGAGCTAGGACTCCAGGCACTAGATCCAAAATTCCAACTCAAAACTCAGCACTTATCTAATACATTACTATCAGTTTGAAAATCTGCATTTTTCAGACACATAAATGTCTTCAAATCTAGTCTTACAAACAGATGGATATATGGATCTGAATTCAGTTCAGTTTCACCATATATTAATAGTCTCAGAAATATTATATCACAAAGGCTGGATTTGAAGACATTTAAGTGTCTGAAAAATTTAGGTTTTCAAATTGATAGTAACATATTAGATAAGTGCTGAGTTTTGAGTTGATATTTTGGATTAGGATCTGGAATCTTAGCTCCTCACTGAGATGAGCCATAAGCTCGAAACCAATTGGTCTTGGGGTAAGGACTTTCCAATAGAGATTTTGAATTCTTTCTTTTTCAGCACTTATAAATTAAAGCTTGATTTGAGTTAGTGGTAAGCTCCCTCTAGTGAACACCCATATATACATATATAAAGAAGGCAAATATTTATAGTATTAGGTTTGAATGCATTTTGTGAATAACATATATCCACTGAATAATAATGAATGCTATTTACACAGTTAATAAATAACACACTAAATATATTTGTTGAAATATTTTAAAAATATAATATTATTCTTATATATATATATTACAATTTTTCATGCTTAATAGGATGCAAACAAAAAAAATGATTTGACAGAATAATGCATAATAAGAAAAAATGATTAAAAATATAAACTGCCAGCAACTGCAATTAATTTTTAGCCCTCAAACTCACCACGTGATTATAGCTTATTATGTTCAAGAAAAAAAAATTCAATTTGTATTTACTTTTTTTTTTTTTTTTAAGTGTCATAGCATCGGCCGGGACGCGAACCCGCAACCCGGGCAACTGCCTGCAAGTGCAAGGCGGTCGCGCTGACCTCTCGACCACCAACGCAAGACAATTTGTATTTACTTTGAGTGCAAAATTGCTATATTTTCACTGAATATTGATAACTATTTCTTAAGTGTTGAAAATAGGCAAACTTCTCATGAGAGGTATATATGTTAATATTAATACTTTTCATGGATTAGTAGGAGATAAACACATATAAATAATTGGGTAAAATCATATAAAATTACAGAAAAGTAGCCACCAATTGATACTGATGGTCATTTAAAATTAAGTTGTTTTTATCTTAAAGACAAATTATATGGTTAATTTGAAGTCTGCAATTTAATTGTAGTTGATTGGCAACATCTATTACTGATTATTTTTCTATTATTTCCTATAACAATGTCCAGTTATGTATATTTGTCGACATATATAATATGTACATGCATTGTTAATGTTTTAATTTATAATAAAAATATTAATGTGAAAAACTGAAAAATAATAAGTATAATTTTTATTTATTTATAATAAACACTTATTTATTTACTTTGGACTAAAAACAATTGGGCTTTTTGTATTTAACTTGAAATAAAAATATGCGTGTAAATGATGCAGAAATTAATTAAGGTAATCCCTGTTTTGTAGAATAAGCAATTGACTTAATTAATTTCTGGACCCACTACATTTTTATTTCAATTTGAATATAAAAAAACCCAATTGTTGTTAAACAAATAATATATTATGTGTGTTTTTAATCCAAAGCAAATAAATAAAAGCATTTATTATAAAATATTTTTATTTATTTATCTATTATTTTTATTTTAAAACATTGCTTTAAACTACAAGGCTCACAAAAATTATGTAATTGATTATAATACTGATAATATATTTTATTGAGAATTAATATGCAGTTATGATTAATAAATATATAGATGTGTGCATGTTTAAACATTATATGCCTATCTATATTATTTAATCGTTATTTCAATATAATGATCTCAATTTTATTTCATTAGCTCTTTTGTAAAATTAATAAAGCAAAATAATTTTTAAAACAGAATAAATATAAAATAAACGAATTAATCCTTTTTTTATATCAGTAAAGCCCATATCTACTTCTACATACACATACTCAGAAAACAATTTAATAATTTTTAAATTTATCTTATTATATAAATTAGATAGTGTATGAATATAGTATAATATAATTTTTTTTTTTTAGTACACAGGAACAAACGCTTTTGCAGATTTCAAGTGGAGGAACAAGAAGACCCAAAAACAAAGATGAAAAGATTTTGTATTAATGATTCAGACTGCCCTCGCACGGAAGAAATAACAATTTGTCTACCAAATAATGAAAATTTTATAAAAACTAAAACTTGTTGGAGTGGTGTGCTTGCCTGTTATATTTAAAATTAATTATTAATTCATATATATATATATTGTATAAATACAAAGCCATAAATTCTGTAAATCCTAGATACAAAAATTATAATAAATAATGGTAACTCATGCGTACATAGACAAAATAATAACTAAATATAAAAATAAAATAAAACAAGCTTACATAATGTTGATGGCAGCAAATCATGTTTAAGAAAAATGGTTTTATATATATGTAGTACGATTTCATGATTATATGATGAAAATAAAATCTCTTTTGTGTCATACTGAATATTAAGTTTTTTGTATAGATTACCTATAATTCAATGAAGTTGCGTTCATCTTTATCAAATATTTTTGTTTTTATAATTAAATTTAAATTTATTGATACATGAATAGTCCGCCACACTGCCTTTTTCTCTTTTATCATTATTTTGTGATTTTTGACTCATTTTCTGAGAAGCAGATAATTTTATGATTTGCATGGGATTTCATAGATGTTAGAAAACTTATCATTAACCTGGTCCTTAAATTGGGGGAGGGATATGATAAAAAATTAAGAGGATTTTCATAGATAAGTATATCAAACTTTTAATTACTATTGCCTTTGGTAGAATAGATTAATTGGTCATCTTAAATTTAGTATTTATGAATGTAAACTGCAGTGTCTGGTCTTGCCAGTCAACAGGAAAAAAAACAATTTAGAAAACATTGCTTATACTCTAACCTATATGTTATTATTGTCGGTTAAAGTATCTTTAAAAAATGTATGATGAAGTAGATACTCTTCTATCTTAATTTAAAATTTATATTTACAAATACAATATTTGGCAATTAACAATTAAATTTAGGTTTAACAAATTAGATTAATTTTTTTTTATTACACAGATTTCTATTATATATACACACATATAACGATAAAAGCTGGCTGTAAAAAAGAAGAGTAAAAAACTTATGTGACCGAATGAATAGAAATATTATACTCTTCCTAGGCCAATTATTATTTTACCGTTGATACCAGTAATATAGTTAAATAGAAGATCTTACTATCTGTTTTCAAAATAAATGGTTTTCTATTAAATATTTCTATTTGATCTTTTAATAGATATTCTACGAGCATTAAAAACCATTTTTTGAATTTACTGCTTTATTTAATCTCCATATAACTGCGTAATACTATAATATATTAATATAATTATTATACTACAAAAAGACCTCTGCCAAACTGTCATATCTATGATATGGAATTCGAATCCAGTCATTCTGATGCAAAATATTGTTTTTATGATTGTAGTTTGAATCAGGACTGAGCAAAATTATATATTATAAAAGAACCTTATATAGTACAGATATAATACACTCACATGCCATTTTTCTAACTTGGGATTCAAATTTAGATCCAGTTAAATTATATATTTTGAAAAGGGCTTTATGAAGCAGAAGTACTGCATTTGCCTACCATTTCTGTGATCTAATCCAAGCTAAGTAACATTATAAGCTACAAAAGGGTTTTATAGTTAAGCAGCAATGCATCTGAATTCCATGCATGTGACCAAGTTCAAACCCAATCTGAGTAACATTATAATACAAAGGGAGTGCATTTGCCTGTTATTCTATGACTTAGGGATTTAAAAAATGGCCAAATAAAATTTTATACCATGAAAAGGCTTTATGATGTAGAAATAATGTATTTTCTGATCATTTCTATGATCTGAGTTTAAATCTTGGTTAGGTAAAATTTATTTACTATGTTTCAAAAGGTATTGTATTGCAGAATGCGCAATAAAATTTACATGCTGTAAAAGAGCATTATGATGCAGAAGACATTTTCTTGCTGTGCTTGTAATCCAAGTTCAAATCTGGGCTGAAATAAATCATACCCTATAAAAAGACCTTATTGTGTGGAAGTAGCACGCACCTGACATTCCAATAATTTGAAGGTTGAAAACCAGATTGAGTAAATTTTATTCACTATTAATTAAAGACTTTATAAATACAAAGGTAATACATAACCTGCCATTCAACAAGAATAAATCAAACGGTTTACAATTTGCCTCTTAGACATGTCTATAGGAAAACCTAAACTGGCCATAAATGGGTATTAGTTATTTTTATCTAGAGATCAAACGAGGATGGAAAAACAAACTCTTACCACCCGTCACTTCTCAAACCCAATGGAGTCGTCACTTTTCCTCATTTAAAATACTTTACTTTTTATTTTTACCTCTTTCATATATATATAATTTTATATTAATTTAAAAAAAAAAAAAAATCTCTTTTTTATTGAGTTAAAAGACCAGTAAATAATTTTTTGACAGTTTTTATATTAAATATCTATCTAGTGTATGATAGAAAGTAGAACATTTATCCGTAGGTTAAATCATTTCTTTCCTGGTTCTTGTTTTTAAATTTATTAAGATTAGTCTTTTTTTTTTAAAAAAAAATGTTATGGATTAAAATTTTAACAATTTATTCCTAAAAATTACCTTTTTTATACCGGTTTTTAATATTATTCAAGATTCGTCACTTTTTAAATGAAAAGAATATTCATTATTGTGGTGAAATAAAAGTGAGAGTTGTCATCGAAAGAGTATAATAATTACTTTATATATTAATTGCTAAATGTATCTTTATTACTATAATTTAATTATGAAAATATTATTTTTAAATCTCATTTTCAGTTTTGCTGCTTATGCTCAATGTAAGTTTTTTTTTTTTTTTAAATTCATTTTTTTACTAATAATTAAAGTTCGTTTAAATTGGTTTAGCTAATAAATGGAGAGTAGGGTTATCGTCATTAAAATAAATTAAGCATTTAAAAAGATATTTTATTTTTTGTTTTGTATCTATGTATTTATGGAATTTTTTTCCATCTTAAACGCCAGCTCTGGGAAAATAGATTATGCTAACGAAGTGAGAGAAAGATTAAAATAGAAAAAGTTAAAATTAAGTTATTCCATGGTTATACTTCAAATATGTTGCATATTTCACATGCGGGGTTCTTAACCACAATGTGGGTGATATCTTGAAATGTTGTCTTTAATCTTTTTCTGCAGCAAACTTTTCCCCCATTATCCTCAGCTTCATTATTCAAATACATATAATCGATATTGGACTTTGGTATAGAGCTTTAAAATATTATAATATAATCAATATCTGCTGTCTTATAAAAAACATATGTTTTAGAAAGTCTAATTTTCTTCATCTTTTTAATGTTTCTTTACCATAGTAGATTCAATGTCATTATATGCATTCAATTAATATTTAAATCAAATAAACTTTTCACAGAATCTCTGTTATTAAGATAGCATGTCTGACTTCTATATATTAAATTTAGCACAATAGCAGTCTTGTATATAACTAATTTATTTGTAATAGTTATACCACAATGATGCAATAACCTATCTATTGAATGATTAAATGAAGCAGAGAACACATAATTGGGATGCATGATAAACTTCAATATTCAAATATCTCTCTCTAGAAAGCAACTAACTTGCTTTATCAAGCATATTTATATACTGCATTCAAAATGCTAAATTAATTCTACATATTATTTTTTAAATTACGAAAGTAGCCCAATCGTCAGCGCAATGAAATTAGGAGCCAGAAATGATAACTATTTTTATTTTGCCTTTAATTAAAATTAAAAACTCCACTTGATCCCAGTTTTATAAGTCTTTTTATAATCTGTTTCATTGCCCACTATTATAAAAGAAATAATTGAAGATAGCACTTATCCTTGGTTTAACATTAATTTTTACTTTAATACTCTCAGATTTTTTGCTGAAAGTTATAAAAGTTTTCTCTCTCTTACTATAACTATTTGTTTTATAATATGAGTCAAGATTCATGTTTAACTAAATCGAATGCCTTGATCACTTATTTATTTCATCACTTTTCTAACATTTATCTGATAACAAAAATATTGTCTGTAGTTTTTTTTTTATTCTTTAAATCAAACAGACTTTTTAATCTATCCTTTAATAAGTGTCTGGAAGCATTCGACACAATGTTTGAAAATACCAATGCTGTAGTGAAAAACAATTATATTTTATAATAGTTAACACAGACTTTTTTCATTTGTTTTTATAACTTTAATGGTTTAGATATTTTTAAAAAACTTATAAGCTTTGAAGTTAATATACTTCCAAACATGGAAACTGCATTTATGATTCTCTCATGATTTAACAGCCAATCCATTTTTAAGATTACAAAGAACAGTTTAATTTCACCAATCTGGATGCTTTTTTCCTAATATAAATCAGTTGGGAATATGGAGGTATCATTAACTATGGTCTCTATTATTAAATGTATTTATTTGAACTCTGTACTGTTATTTAAAATAGATCCACATATCACTTTATAAGGCAAACTACTACTACTACTATTACTATTTATTATTATTATATAAGAGTATCATCTATGATATCATATTTTAGATCAATATGCTAATGTCTGTGCATCAAAAAAAGCATGAGCAAAATCAGGTCAGCAAATCCATGTATATCCTCACTGTTTAGTCCCCCAGTCATTTATATGTTTTCTAGTTAGTTAGCAAAATTGTCCATTAATATACATATACTTAAAAATGTAATCCAACTATCTTCACTTGAATTTTTTTTATTATACTTACAGTTATATGCCCAATAAGCGTGGCCTACTGCATGCCACCTTTAGTATTAAAATATTTTATTATTTTTAAAAATGGAATTTAGAGGCATAATATAATCTTTAAATACTAGAATCTGTTACATTTAAGTAATAGAGTATTTTGATCATATGATGAGAAGTTGATTAAATCATTGCCTTTCTCTTTTTAGTCTTAGTATTTACCATTTTATTAGCACACATTAATATTCAGGATTAACTAAATAATAAAACATTACTGTTAAAGTCAATTTTTTGGTTCTAATAATAAAAACTTCATTTTCTAATGCTCGAATCAATATTTGATAGTATTAACTTAAGAACTGATTAAATGAGCAAACAGTTTAAACTTTGTGGCTAATTGTTCTAAAGTTTAATATATAAAATGCGCTAACACGCACAAACACACAAAGCTGAAGACAAATAAAGAAATATATATATTTTTTATATTTTTAATTATGTGGCTGAGCGCTTTCGAGGGTCAGACCCCTCATATTCATAGCCATCTTGTAAATATGAATATGAGGGCTATGACCCTCGAAAAGAACTCGGCCACATAATTAAAAAAAAATATATTTAAGTTTTTCTTTATTTGTCTTCAGCTTTGAGTGCTCGTTCTTGATAGCGCATTTTATATCTTACACTTAAGACTGATTAAGTAATATAATACTGTTGATATTCAGGTTTTAATAAAAATGATCTCTGTGATCTGTAACATTATCTGGATTGCTTTTTAATCTTCAGAGAGCACATATTCTAGTAGATTTTTTAGAACTCTTATTTTCTGATTTTAGTCATTTATAAATACTTCCACTTTATTGCGAATTTATTTTCCAATTTAATCTATAAACAATCTCTGCTGGAAAATAAATTGTGCTTGATTATATTAACATTCTATCATTTTATTTATCTAAAAGTCATACTCATCTAAAAATGAATAATAATTAACTACTTAGTTAAATTATTACTTTTATACTATCACAATTTAATATATTTTTTAATTTATATATTTTTTGCCTAATTATTAATATCTATATTAAAAAGTAATGTTACTAAAATGAAGATAGTAGTTACAGTTAAAATTTTGTCATGGTCTATTTTTATAGGGCTTGCATTGTTCTTTATAGGACTCCACATCGACACATTGATCACCAAATTATATATAAAAGTAATAAATAAAAGAATAATATTATATGCCCTGCATTCAATATTTCTCTCATATTTCTGACTGATAATAACTAAAAAGTGTTTATCATTCTACATAATTTATGTTATAGGATACTTTTGATCACAGGTAGGGAACTTTCTTTCTGCCAAGGGATATTTGGATATTTATAATAATATTCGGGTAAGATAAAATTAATGACTTAAAAATTAGTCTGGTATATGTGATTAAACAATTAATTTATCCCTAATCATTAAGGGTGAACAATATTTGTAGCTGGCGACCTATTTCCATTTGCCCTTTTTAATTAAAGGCCATATTTTTTTTGGAATTAAAAATAAAGTAATATTAACGTCTGTTCCACCTTTAATGACAATTTATCTAATTTGTTTTGTAAATATTCTTCTTGACATATTTATATTCTCGAATTTCTTTTTATATTCTGGATACATTAATTCTTCAGCAGCTAGTAAGCAGTAATTTATAAACTTCCCTTCAGAAAATGGTTTCGAAGTTTTTGCTTTTTTTTTAAAAAATGTAATTTGCCTTCACAGAATTTTCCGACTTGTTTGGACTTTTTATCAGATATGTCAGCCACTTGAAAAAACAATTTCCTTCTTTCCCAATAGTTTTGTTGTAATCAGAATGTTTAACAAATAGTTTTTTATTAACTGAAACATTTTCCAGACATATCAGACTATAGATTTTCTTTTTGTCTCTATATATCAAATATGCCTTGATCCATTTCTATGAAATAGCAATTTTCTGTCTTTTTTTATACATCTTACTTGAAGTAGCCATCCTAACAAAAAAACTAAAATAAATGCAAAATAAAATAACGAAATATATGCAATGGTCAAATATCCAATATAAAAATAATTATAAAAATAATTATTTGTTTGTTTCAATTTTATTTAGATTGATTATTCTATTAAGAATAATGAAAGAAAGTAAAATTCTAATTTTATTTTTGTGAATATGCAATTGGTATGAGAAAGTGTAGTAGATTAAATTTGTAGCCATCTAGATCACACAATATATATAATTTATTAGAATATTGTACTTCTGATAGAATAAACTGAAACTGCTATAAAGATTGGATGTAATTGAGAAAATAAATATTTTATTTTACTTAACTTTTGTTCAATATTTGAACTTAGGAAGCGGATTTAAATAGATTTATATAGACCAATTTTATATACGTTTTGAAAATGTCCGGGATGTGTGTGTTTTGAAAGCTTCTGAGGGCAGAGATGTCCCATTTCTGCTCTAGATTAACATTAATTGTCCACTGAAAATATCATATCATTTAATTATAAAAATATATTTAATCATATTTACACCTTGAATAAATTAAATTGACACCTGTATTATTATTACCTGTGCATATTGTAGATATACGTCGTTTCTTTGTTAATAAAGATATTTATATAAATTGAATAATTAAAACAAACTATTTGTCATTTATTACATTTACATATATTCCAGTTTTCAACTTTGGAAAGACAAATTCTGATATATTTAAATATTTACATTTTAATGATTGCTAAAAAATAAGTTATAAGACTTATATCTAATAATTATCAACAAGTTTAATACATCAAGTAATACTAATCAAGTGTAGTAAGATTTTTATTAATGAACAAATTTAAATAACACTGAACATTTTATTTGCAAAATTTTTCACTCTTTTATTACTCTTCATTAATGCATTTTTCTTTTATTTAAAATAATTTAATATTTTATTTAAATTTTATATTATCTATTTTTAAAACTTCACATAAAAATAGCATATAGCTTTATTGCCAGGGAGTTCATAAGAAGTTCAGCGCCAAACTTGATCCCAAGTCAGACGCTCTAACAATGTTACTATATTAATAAAAAAAAAAAAAAATCAGATAAATTTAGCATAACATGTTTCAGATTTTTTTTTTGTCAAGGTACTCTAAAACCTATCAATTGTTATTAAGAACCATAATATTTTTATTTAAACATCACTACAATGAAAATAGCTTTGTATAAAGGAGTTGACAATTTTTAGACTATTTGAAAAGGTTAGATTTGATACACATGTTGTGCCAAGATAGTTTGATTTTTTTTATTAGTATGGCAATTTGTAAGAATTTTGAAAATTCGTTAGCTGGTATTTGAAGAATCAATATCAAATAATTTCATATTTATGGTATCATAGAATTATTAGTTTACATATTAAGACATTTATTTGCATATAGAACTCTTAATGAATAAGTGAATTTACATAGTTCTATCTTATCGATTAATATTTCTAATAGAAATAAGACTCCATTAACTTTACTATTATTTAAACACATGAACTTTAATTTTAAATTAAGCATGATGCTGCTATGAGAATTAACAGAGAATTTTGGTGGTCTGACAAGAATAGAGCCTGAGATATAGAGTATTATACTGAGATTGGCTGATTTTTTAAAAATTACTAATATGGCAATATGTAAAAATTTGAAAAATTTTTCTGGAGAGTACATGAAGGGTCAACCATTTCAAAGAATTATAAATATATATATAAACATACAAACTAACAGATAATCTATTTCATACATCTACTTAGAAAAAAATGAAAATCTAGTGCATTATCAAACTCCTACAGATTTATTTGTGCACACACGCACATGTATATTTATATATTGATTGCGCATATGTTTTCTATTGCTTATACATCAAATAAGATTACATTTCACAAAAAATAATCAAATAAAAAAAATCCACATAATTTAACATAAAAGAAGTCAAACATCTTTTAAGAGAAATAATTGATATTATTGTTACTTTATTTTCAGAGTGTTACATTAGTAAATCTTATGATGGAAAATCATTTTCAAAATTTTCTTCCAGGTGTAAATAAGGCAAGCTAATTTTTTTTACTTGGTTCTGTATATTAATAATGCTATTTATATGGCATTTATGCAACAAAAAGATAGAGAATTTTACAGGCACTTGAATTACTCCATGTGTTTTATATTTTATTATTCCATGTCATTTGAAGCTTAAGAGTTAATTGATAGAATTATAAACGTGGTCAGATTGTATTTAGATTAATATATTTAATCTACCATTTAACAGCATGTTTTTAAAAGTAAAGTATTATTTATCTATATTTTTATCTTTTTATTATTGCTTGATTTTTATTTTTATTAATGAAGTAACAACATAATCGTCTTGCACTGGTGGTCGAGAGGTCAGCGCGACTGCCTAGCACTTGCAGGCAGTTGCCCGGGTTGCGGGTTCGCGACCCGGCCGATGCTATGACATTTAAAAAAAAAAAAAGTAACAACATAATCATACAATGAATTCAACAAGTAATTACCTTTATTTTAAAAAAAATATTATTGTTTATTTATCGCTTTAAATAAGAACGTAAACTTAAAAAATATTTAACAATACATTTGTTTTAAAAAACAAAATGTTTACTTTTTTTTTATATCTCAGAATTATATGTAATTTCATTGCTAAAAAAAACCAAATACTATTTGTGCATTTCTGGGCATAGTTTCCGTTGTTCGTTGTTTTAAAGATTTAATTCAAATATTTTATACTTTAATAAATTGATTAAATAAATCAACTAAAGAGAAGTAATCTCAACACTATACACTGGAGTATGCAAAAACAAATGCTTCTACAATGAACAAATGCTACAATAAAAACTTTTTTTATTTATTAAATTATTTATTACAATTGATATAAATGTTATAATAAATTCTAATGGGTAAAACAAGATATGCAAGTACAAAACTTTTCAGAGCATTTTCACTTTGGCTAGAACATTAAATATTTTCATCATAATTGAAAAACCTTGCTACTAATTTTGTTTATTTGTATTTCTAGCAAGAAATATAGTACTGTATACATAATTTTATCCAGAACATTTTATGGTCTAGTACAGTGGTAGAAAAATGATCTCTGAAATTCAATCTTAACAGATCACAGCTCAACTATCTCATTTCCGGCTGAGATACTTCATATAAACTAGAGAGCAATAAATCATTCAATTATTATATTTTATCCAGAAAGATGAACTTAAAAAAGTCAGTTAACAAAGTTGTTATAACAAATAAAAGGTGAAAACATTGTCAGTTATCTAAATGCTGAATGCGAAGTGACTAAAGCAAAAAGTTACATTACTATTTAAAAATAACAAGCTTATTTATATTTTTTACAGAAGAGATTTTTTATATTTTTAAAATAGTATTTTAGTTTTTTTTATTAAAATAGTTATTTTAAATTTACATGCATAATATCATGTATAGAAATTAGTTACTGCAATTAATTTGTAGTATTTTATATTAGTTGTGATGTTATATATAAATAAATTGTAGGGTAGTGAGTTCAAACTCTACTTTCCCAGGCCCCAGTGACTCCAAAATGAGGGGTTGTAGAACATTTTTTTTCTCAAGTAATAACCTAATAGGTTAAGTGATGCTATAGAGGGACTAAGATTGTAAAAGGAAGAAGATAAATGAACCAAAGCAGAAATATGATTGTGAAAATATTAAGCATGAAATAAGAAATGAACGATTTCTGAACCTTTAACTAGTGAAGATGACAATATATATCTTTTAAATATTTTAATAGCCTACTGAAAAATGAAATTTTAATAGGGATATAAGGAACTATTGTGTCAGTTTTAAATTCCTAATATATCCATAATTATGGCTTAGTTCAGTGGTTTTATGCATCTGAACATATCTATATATAAGAGTTAAAGTTTTAAGTACATATAAATAGTTGTCTGTATGCACAGACTTCATTCATTTTTTTTTCTAAGTCTACTTACTAATTTTTACATTACTTTTATATCTAATAAATTATAATTTTTTGTTTTTTCTTAATCATATTTTTTAATACTTTTATTTCAATAGTATTCATAGTCTTTAGCATTTCATATCGTTTAATTTGCTTTCACCAATCATCTATTAATTCAATATATTTTTTCTGTCTTTGTTTTTACTAATTACACAGGTTTTATATATGTGTGTATAGGCGAATATGTGTGTATATGTGAACACCAAAAATTTAAACATGAATAATAACTTTTAATTTTAATTTCTATTTGATAAAAAATTAAAAATAGGTTTGAAATATTATATTAACCATTTTACATTGGCAATTTAAAAAATAAAAATGTTCCAATTACTTTTTTCAATTTTATCTTTCTTTTCTTTCAATAATGATAAAAAAAAAGAGATGGTCAATTTTAAAAGATTAAGATAAATCTAGTGTTAAAGTCAATTATAAAGATCAAGATAACTTTAATGTTAAAAAAGGGAGAGAGAAGAAGAACTTATTAATAAACAACTAAAGTTTAAAAGAAACTGCTAATTATAGTACACCATCAAAGAATAAATTTTCAGCTATCAAATAATTGTATCACAGTTGTAAAGATAAAGACATTTCCATATAACAAGGTGGACACTGGCTGTAGATATTCCAGTAGACAAGAGTGCTATGATATCATTAAGGTGAGCCCATATATAGTCAGGAAAAAAGATATTTTAGTGAGTTGAGTATTAAGTATTTTTGCTTCTCAGAACCAACATGTCATATATATATATATATATATATATATATATATACATATATATATATATATATATATATATATATATATATATATATATATTGTAATGGATGTTTAAGACACCATTACAAAAATTATACTTTTATAGGGGTAAAGAAAATAAAATAGATTTTTATTTAAGATTTCATTTGTAAAACTTGATTAAAAGTTTTTTTTTAATGCTTGTACTAATATATATGTATGTGCATGGGAATTATATTTTAATACCGCGGTTATATTTGGTTTTTAATTTTGATTTTAAAAAAAAAGAAAACTAAGATTACTTTTTTGTTAAATTTATGTAAAAGTAAAGTGTACAAATAGATTGCTTTTCAGAGTTGGGGATTTAGATTGATAAGGCTAATTAAAAAAAAAAAAAAAGAAAACAAAAAGAAAAGAATTTTTCATTAGTTAATTCCTAGATCTGTAAAGGGCAATTTATTTCGTTAATTAGATAACTATTGTTATTTACATCGAGAATTTTTAAATTTTAATTAAAAAAGAAAAAGTTTGGTAATTGGTTTAAGAGATATGATTCCGATATAGCACGCTGAATCAGGCCATTGGATTATCTTGGACTAGCTTTCAATACTGGCATCAGCTAAAATACTTGCACCAGTGCAAAGAGACAGACACCAACTCTGACAGGAGAATTGCACGATTCCTGCCAAAATACTTGGAAAGAACGATTCCTGCACATTCTGAAAGCTGATCCAGTAATTATTCTACCTAGAATGAACATTCAACCTACAGCAAGAATATTTTCTTTACCATGATGTTCTAAGCTTCTAGCCAGGACAGGTTCGGACGTTCTGTGTCTCCATTAACTGCTTTAATGCCATAAGAACCGGCTCCAAAGAAACCACTAACCAACTCACCCAAGCTTACCGTCAGTGAATCCCGAGCAACGGACTATACTTAAGAAGTCTAGTGCACTAGCGTTTAACTAAATTATTAAGGTACCTTATGCTCCACAATTTAAATAATTTTGTTGTCTTAGATTTTTCTTTTTTAAATATAAATTTTTTTTTTCAAGTTGTATATTATGTAATTCGTTTTCTGTGTGCTTGATAATTTTTTTTTTCTTTTAATGAGTGCTAGTTTCAAACCTATTACGGTCCATCCTATTTAAGTCTTAGTAAGTAAAATAGTAGCTTATTTTAATCTCACATTCCTTGTCATTACAGAGCGCAGTCTAGATATTAGACTAATTTAATAGGCTTTTGGCTTGTGACCCATTTTTTTATTAGCCGTACTTATGTCGTGACCTTAATTATTAGTAATAGACGATTACAAAATATAATAGTCTTTAGTTTTATTTCTTAAAGCTTCCAATTCATTTATTAGGGGCACGTACGATCATTTTAACCCTTTCTATAGGTAGATCGTGAGCTCCTAGCCTGTCTCACTCGGAGGGAACACCCTTTTTATTATTATTAATGTTTTGGAAGCTACCTTCACATTTCTTCTGTTTCGACATAAATCTCTTTTCCTAACTATGGGTTATAAGCAGGAAGCTAACCTCCCTTGTCTGACGCAAGATCACTGTATACTTACTAATACTTCTGCTACTGCCAATATTTTGCACTCTTTCACGCACAGGAAATCGCTTTCAAAGCCATATAAATATTTTAATTCAATTTTGATGAAAGTACGTGTAGTACATATTTTAAATGTGCTTTAAAGATTATTATTTAGATTTATGTTTATTTAATCATACTTTTAATAAAATTATTTATTTATTCATTTACTTAGTTGATTTTGTTTTCTGTTGCTACCTTTCCAACTCACTGAACAAAACATAGATCTCATTTGCTTGATTGAGCTAGTCCGGTGCATTCGATTCGCATATCCTGTAACCCCTTAAAAATAAATGTCTAGTTCCAAATTTCGGACTAGTGGTGCCCTGGCGGTCGGTATATGCGAGTCTAAAGCTTTTGTCCAGTATATAGGATAGTAATTTTTGGCGCAACCAAACATGGGAGCCGATATTAAAACTTTTATGTGAGATGTTTTGTTCGGATGGTTGGGAAAAATAAACAGAAATGGTAGGCGAAAATAGGTGAAATAAAGTTAGTGGTAGAATAGAAGTTGATGGAAAGATGCAGGTAGTTTCGGATCTGTCCATATTTAATGTTTTGATATTCAAAAAAAGTTTATTAATTAGTTCGTCGTTCATAAAGTTTTTTTAAAAAAGTAAAGAGTTTAAGTTTGCTTTGTAAAAATAAAATAAAGTTAGCTGTTGAAGATTAAAAAAAAACCTGTTAATAAACAGATTTAAAAGAAAAGTTCCGTTGGTAATTTGAAAAAAATAATTAGATTGTACCGGGGCTAAGTTTATTTTGAAAATGGAAGCTAAAGAAGAAAACGATAGGGAGGTAGGTTGGAAGAGAGCCCAGTTTCATTTAAACACCCCCAGATAGTAGAAAAAGAAGAGAGTGAGACACAGACGATGGTAAAGATGATGATAGAGTTGATAATAGAAATGAAACAAACTCAGCAAGCCGAGATGAAAGAAATACGACAGGAGTTGCTGGAAATAAAACAAAATATAACAAAACAAAATCTAGAAATAAAACGGAGTCAACAAACAATACTGGAGGAGCTGAGAGCAGAAATGAAAGGAATGAGACAGGAAATATTGAAGACAGTTGACAAAAATCAGGCAGCTATAGATGCCATAGAGAAAGATTCGAATAAGGAGGTTCAGGAAGTTGAAATAGTAAAGGAAGAGGCAAAAGACATGAAAGATGAATTAGAACAGGATAGCGTTAGAACAGGCAAGGTAGAAATAGAGATAGAAGTTGGTAGAGATTGGCTGCAGATAGGTGGTGAGATAGAAAATGCAGATCAAAAGACAGAGTTTCTGCAAGAAACTAAAAATAAATTGGTTAAAATATCTAGTGGTTGTGAATATGAATTTGAAAAGAAGAGAGTTAAGAAAAAAGTTAAGGAGTATGATTTTAAGGCAGAGATAAAAGCTATCTATAGAGCAATTTTATTTGAAAAGACTATAGAAGAGGGATTCGTTCCATTTCTTATTAACGAGGTGGGCTGTACTAAAGTGGGACACATTGAACAAATATATTTTGCTTGGCTAAAGGGTCATAAGATATACGAGCTACAAGATAAAACAGAACGAGAAAGAGACAAGGCAATAAATTATAAACAAGGGATAGATAAAAGGGGAAAAGGAACGTACATTAGAGAGTCAGTAAGAATAAAGAAAGAACCGCCTGACTGAGCGTAAGTGATATTGATCGGACGTGATTCTAAAAAAAACAAACAAACCCACAAAGGATCTGTAATTGGACTACGAGTTGAGAATAGAAATTTATTTCGACGTAGGTGATAAGCCTGAATGAATTTTGTAAATAATATTATATAATTACAACTATATATGTGTGTGGTAAACAATATTAGAGTTTATTATTTTAAATTATGTTCGTTTTTATTTAATAAAAAGTATAGTGTAAATTGTAATTGTATTACTTTGTTGTAAATAGTTATTTTAATAGATCGCCAGTATATTCCTGAAAATTTATATTACTTACAAATGATTTAAAATAGTATTCGTTAGGGTAGTCGGACGGATTTGATTTTTTTTTAAAGTGAGAACAAACTTAGAGAAAACTGATTAGTGGTAAGCAGAGCAAAGTCAACTAAGTTTTTTTTTTTTTTTTCGATGACGGAGAGGCTGTTGTAATGGATGTTTAAGACACCATTACAAAAATTATACTTTTATAGGGGTAAAGAAAATAAAATAGATTTTTATTTAAGATTTCATTTGTAAAACTTGATTAAAAGTTTTTTTTTAATGCTTGTACTAATATATATGTATGTGCGTGGGAATTATATTTTAATACCACAGTTATATTTGGTTTTTAATTTTGATTTTAAAAAAAAAAAAGAAAACTAAGATTACTTTTTTGTTAAATTTATGTAAAAGTAAAGTGTACAAATAGATTGCTTTTCAGATTTGGGGATTTAGATTGATAAGGCTAATTAAAAAAAAAAAAAGAAAACAAAAAGAAAAGAATTTTTCATTAGTTAATTCCTAGATCTGTAAAGGGCAATTTATTTCGTTAATTAGATAACTATTGTTATTTACATCGAGAATTTTTAAATTTTAATTAAAAAAGAAAAAGTTTGGTAATTGGTTTAAGAGATATGATTCAGATATAACAGGCTGAATCAGGCCATTGGATTATCTTGGACTAGCTTTCAATACTGGCATCAGCTAGAATACTTGCACCAGCACAAAGAGACAGACACCAACTCTGACAGGAGAATTGCACGATTCCTGCCAAAATACTTGGAAAGAACGATTCCTGCATATTCTGAAAGCTGATCCAGTAATTATTCTACCTAGAATGAACATTCAACCTACAGCAAGAATATTTTCTTTACCATGATGTGCTAAGCTTCTAGCCAGGACAGGTTCGGATGTCCTGTGTCTCCATTAACTGCCTTAAAGCCATAAGAACTGGCTCCAAAGAAACCACTAACTAACTCGCCCAAGCTTACCGTCAGTGAATCCCGAGTAACGGACTATACTTAAGTCTAGTGCACTAGCGTTTAACTAAATTATTAAGGTACCTTATGCTCCACAATTTAAATAATTTTGTTGTCTTAGATTTGTTTTCTTTTTTAAATATAAATTTTTTTTTTCAAGTTGTATATTATGTAATTCGTTTTCTGTGTGCTTGATAATTTTTTTTCTTTTAATGAGTGCTAGTTTCAAACCTATTACTGTCCGTCCTATTTAAGTCTTAGTAAGTAAGATAGTAGCTTATTTTAATCTCACATTCCTTGTCATTACAGAGTGCAGTCTGGATATTAGACTAATTTAATAGGCTTTTGGCTTGTGACCCATTTTTTTATTAGCCGTACTTATGTCGCCACCTTAATTATTAGTAATAGACGATTACAAAATATAATAGTCTTTAGTTTTATTTCTTAAAGTTTCCAATTCGTTTATTAGGGGCACGTACAATCATTTTAACCCTTTCTATAGGTAGATCGTGAGCTCCTAGCCTGTCTCACTCGGAGGGAGGTCAATCGATTGAAAGTAATAACTTTCAACACCCTTTTTATTATTATTAATGTTTTGGAAGCTACCTTCGCATTTCTTCTGTTTCGACATAAATCTCTTTTCCTAACTATGGGTTATAAGCAGGAAGCTAACCTCCCTTGTCTGACATGAGATCACTGTATACTTACTAATACTTCTGCTACTGCCAGTATTTTGCACTCTTTCACGCACAGAAAATCGCTCTCAAAGTCATATAAATATTTTAATTCAATTTTGACGAATGTACGTGTAGTACATATTTTAAATGTGCTTTAAAGATTATTATTTAGATTTATGTTTATTTAATCATACTTTTAATAAAATTATTTATTTATTCATTTACTTAGTTGATTTTGTTTTCTGTTGCTACCTTTCCAACTCACTGAACAAAACATAGATCTCATTTGCTTGATTGAGCTAGTCCGGTGCATTCGATTCGCATATCCTGTAACCCCTTAAAAATAAATGTCTAGTTCCAAATTTCGGACTAGTGGCACCCTGGCGGTTGGTATATGTGAGTCTAAAGCTTTTGTCCGGTATAATATATATATATGAGGAAATTCTACAACAAAATGCAGCACTGAAATTAACATACTTTTGCTGGAAGGCCTTTGGCAAGGTGAATTTTAAAAACTAACAATAGATCTTAATGGAACATGATCCTTATAGATTTTAGGTAGACCATAAAGATGAGGAAACTTGCTGAAATATGATGTTATTTTACTTTTTTCTGAATCAGTGAAGTAATTGTGATGCTTTCTGAGTAATGCTTGCAACTTTGTTTCTGTACTTAGTATTGGATTTTTTGCCACTTTTTTATATTGGCCTGCTGTGAGAAGTTCTTGTATTTTGTTGTCATAATCAGCTGTATCCGTTACAAATGTTGCATTGCCTTTGTCAGCAGCGAGAATAATTATAGATTTATCGACTTTGAGAGATTTAATTGCTTTCCTCTCACCATAGGATATGTTTGTCTTCAATTATTGCTTCTTGTCATGTGTTCTTTGGATTCTCCAGCATATTTCTGCTGCTTCTTCTAAAGACAATTATTATGTGACTTTCTCAGTGGCTGCCATAATATCTAATAAAGGGATATTAGATGGTATTATGTCAAAGTTTAATCCTCTTTCAAGACAGAAACTTCAGTATTTATTAAATGTTTCAAACTGAGATTTTTTAGCAGATGAAGATGGTATACATTGCTTGGTACATTATAATTTTTGATATTCTCATGTAGGTTATCAAGTTTTTTTCTTTTGGCATTCTTTTATTTTCCATGTAATGTAGAATATGATTTTTTTACTGCTTGAGAAACTTTCATGAAGTCTTCATCAATAAGTTTATTTTTTAGAAATCATTCTAAATTATTAATAGAATGCATTGCTTGATACTTAGAAAACTTCACTTGCTCTCTGAGTAATTTTTTCTGCTCTCTGGAAGAATTGGAGGTTTTAGTTGCAAATCTTTATGAATTATCCCCTCAGATTTCCATTTACATAAGAAAGTTAATAATAATAATAATAATAATAATAATAATAATAATAATAATAATAATAATAATAATAATAATAATAATAATAATAATAATAATAATAATAATAGAAAGTCAGATGTCACATGACACACACATACATGTATATATATATAGCTTGCATTTACAAATATGTAAAATTAAGAGCATGCTAATAAGCTCTAAACAAGTTTCTTTAAATGATAAATGCTACTACAAGAGAAGGCATTCAAATCATCTTTATCAAGGATTGTCCACATCTCTAGGCTGGTTTTGAGCTATGGCCCTCTTCATTGAGGAACTAGGACAATAGATTCAAAAAACCAACTCAAGTTAAGCATTTATCTAATAGTTAATTTTCAATAAGAAGATCTGAAAAACATCTACATGTCTTTAAAGTCAGCTCTTCAAGTGAAAAAAATCATATGGGCCTTAACTTAATTCAGATACTCCATATAATAATAGGCTTAGCCATTTAATTTGGCCAAAATCCCCAACAGCAAAATAATAATAGTAATAATAGACAGTCAGATGTCACATGACTTATATATAGCTTGCATTTACAAATATGTAAAATTAAGAGCATGACTTCTCTTGCAATAGCATTTATCATAAAAAAAATTAAAAAAATATTGTTTAGAGCTTATTAATATGCTCTTAATTTTATCATATTTGTAATGAAAGCTATATATATAAGTCATGTAATACCTGACTTTCAATTATTACTATTATTATTTTGCTGTTGGGGACTTTGGCAAAATTAAATGGCTAAGTCTATTAATATATGGAATATCTGAATTATGTTCAGGCCTATATGATTTTCTCCAATTGAAGAGCTGACTTTAAAGGCATGTATATGTCTAAAGGTTTTAGATCTTCTTATTGAAAGTTAACTATTAGATAAATGCTTAACTTTAGTTGGATTTTTGAAACTGGTGTCCTAGTTCCTCACTGAAGAGGTCTGGAAAAGGGAACAATTTCTAGATAAAGATGATTTTAATGCCTTTTCTTGTAGTAGCATTTATCATAAAAAATAAGAATGTTAAATAATTTTCTACTTTGGCCAGCTTTAGACACAGTTTTTTATAATGTCTAAAGTTTGATATAGGATTGGGCAAATATTTAGTGTTTTCCTGAAGATTTATGATGATGGTATTGTATTTTTATATTGGACTATTTGCATTATCTAATATGAGTATTGAATGTCTTCTAGATAAATTTATCTTCACTTAAATATTCCAAATACATTCAATGTTAGTAATATCACATCAAACATGTTAGTATTTGCACAATTCTTCAAGTGTTGTTGACTTGACCAGTGACAGTACTAATATGAGATTTCAACCTACACTCTTAGATTCTTGAGTATTGAATTTTAAGGTAATGCTCTAACCAGTCGAGCCATCCTATCAAAGGCAACAGTCAGTATAAATTATATATATCTATTAGGTTTCTACTGATTTCTCAACTTTTTCCTAAGAGTAAAGTTGATTAGTGATTTCCATACATTATGTATAATCATACTAGGTTGGCTTGTGGGATTGTTTGCCATTGTCATTCAAGCAGTTTTTTTAAATTTTCTTTTTTGTACCTTTTCATCTCTATCCAATATTTTTGTATTTTCTCCAATTGAACATATGTTCAATGGCGCAGACATGGTCTGCTACCTTAGGCATAGCTGTTTTCTCTAATCTAATCATCAGTTTGTATTCTTGCAAGTGCCTTTCAATGGGATGATTGGTCTCACCAATATATCTTATTTCACATTTCATAAATGCAGTTTTTTTTTCAGCATTTCAAGTTTAGGCTTTGTAGATGTTAGGATTCCTCACAGTGTGCTATGGTTTTGAAAACATCTTTCTGATGTTATACTGATTTCAGAAGTTCCTTAATTTGTTTGCTATTTTTGGAATGTATGGGTACACTACAATACCAATAATTGTTTTTTCTTTTGATGGTTATTTTGTTGTCTACTGATGGATAACCATTTTTCATAAGAGTTTGCTCTAAATAGATCTTTTCTTTTTCCAAATTGCTGGTTTCTGAACAAGTTGTTTTTGGTCTATCTCATAGTGATAGTATAACTCCATGTTTTGTGTTTCTGGTGTGAGTGAATGTATAGGTTAGGTATTTTCCTGTCATTAAGGTTAGGTATTTTCCTGTCATTAAAATGTAAGTTGTCTAAAATTTCAATAAATTGATCTTTGGTCATAACTTTAGCAAGTCCCAGTTGATACAGTAATTTTTATTTAGACCAAATGAATTTGAAACTAGTCACATGTGGTGTACTACATATTTGAATCACCAGTTTAAAAATGCATTCAACTTATGTGTTGAAGGAATGACCCACTTCAGGACTGCTTTTCATTCTACAGCACATTTATTGCCTTCCACACATATGTAATCATATATTTTCTTATCAAAAATAAGTAATACAAAATGCTAATGACTACTCATGGATTATGGTGAAATTTAGCCTGGTATGCATGACTCCTGAATGTTATTGTCCAGAATCAAATCCAAATTCAGTCATGAAAAAGTCCTTAGCATAGATTTGGTTGCCATGCTCATCCTCCTTATAGATGACTTCATAAATCTTTTTTTGGACACTGCAGCTTCTAGATCTGAACCATTGCTAGAATTCTCATTGGATGAGCTGCTAGAAAGAGAAACCTTGGAAACACAGGGATCATCAATGGGGAACTCAAATCCAAATCAGAAGTAAAACAAGTGGTGAGAGAATCCATTTCAGCAGCAAATTTTTTTTACGACTACTAAATCTAAAAAAATGAGAAAAAAAATTAAAAATTGCATTTTAGAAAAAAAATCATAAAAATTTTTATCATAGAGAACAAATACATACATCTTTTTAAAGACAGCAAGATGGCAAAAAGAATATGATACATGTAAGTGTAAGATTAACAGATTTTGCACAAATTCAATTTAAAATCTATGATTGGTCAACATTCTGAAAAGAGGTTTTCAGGGATTTATCAGGTTCAAAGAGACTAGTAGATAAAAAATAAAAGAAACTATTTTATTTTGTACTTTTCTTTTTTTTACTGCTGGTTATAACAATAAACATCACATGATCACAATTTCTTATGCTTGCTCTTAACTGTTATTCAAACAGGCAAAACTCTCTATACATATTGCCACTTAGTGCAAAACAGAGTAATCAATGGATGCCAGAAGGCATGTGTATAAAATCCCAACCTAGTGCCTACCCATCCAATATCCCCAGACTAGTTTATGGCTTGTGACTATATAGGCTTATTAGCTTGGATTGAAAATATTATGGCATTTTCAATTTAAGTCTCATAGTTTTGTAGTTAAGTAGAGATAAAAGGTGGCTGCTAGGTTGCATTAAATCCTAAGATTTAGGTGCAGTGCTCTCAAATCCAAGGTTCCTTCCTGATGAAGGCCACAAGCCAGAAACTAGTCTGGGGATATTGGATGAGTAGGCACTAGATGGGAATTTTATTCACAAGCCTTCTGGCATCCATTGATTACTCTTGCTTGCACTGAGTGGCAATATGTATATAGAGTTTTGCCTGTTTGAACAACTAGTTATAACAAATTAGAAATATTCACAGTATTATTTTTTAATGTTCAGAATTTTCATATTATCATTTAAAGAATGTAAAACTTTTAAATAAATCAATACTTATTGTTTTAAAAAGCATGTGAAAATTAAATTTTATTATTTACCCATTCTAATTTTATTAGTTCCAATAAGCTTGTAATACTTTGCATGACTGGAGTTGACCTCAGTCTACAATATTACAATACTCCTTTCTTAAAATGAGACAATGAAACAGAGATGAACATTTTACTTCTCATTATTTTAATTGTACAACTTAACGATCAGTTTATAGTTGCTGTTGCACAATCCAATTACATTTTACAATTTTTTGTACTTCACTTATAAAATGGCTTAAGCATTTAAATTTTTTAGACAATTTATTTGTTATTAAGGCACAATGCATTGGGTTTTTTCCTCAACATGCTACAATTAATTTAATTGTATTTAATTGTATCACGATTAGATCCTGACTGAAACCATGGTCTTTGGTGTCCAATTTTATTATTTCCAAATTTATTGATCACATATTAGTTGTTAGTCACTCTTGCACTTTTTATAACAAGATGAAATTATTTTACTTATTTTGAGAGGTTACCTTTAGTGATTGAGTTTTTTTCCAAATTTTTTACTCATGAATAATTTAGCATTTTATATAATTTTATTTTAAAACTGATTCAGGATCATTGACAAGTAAGCCATTTTCATTACTATTCTAAATATCATCATTTAATTTTGTCCCAGATGTTTTCAAATGGAAATAGTATCCTCATTCTTAGTGATTTAGAATATTCTTTACCATCTCCATAATCCTTTCCATTTCATCCTGCTAGACTTTATTTGAATCTGTTTGTATTCTAGCCACAATTTTTTGTATACTTACCCCTGTTCTTATATTTGGATAGGCAGATTGATTTGATCTAGCAAGAGTATTTGGTTTTCTTGGACCAGAATAACTTTGTGAATATTTAGTGTAATTTTTTATCTTTTTCTATTTTTCCAATATGAACACAATCAGTGGATATTATTCTTGTCCATACACCAAATATATGCTTCATTTTTCTTTTATTTATTGGATTTCATTGTTGATTATATTTCTTTATTTGTGATTTAAATATTCTGGTAGATGAATGTTTAGATCAAGTATACTGAACACCTCAGCTATCTACCTAATAGATCATCAATCAGTATCAATCAGTATTTTCTCAACCTTGACAGGCACATTTCTTCATATGAATCAATGATCTCCACTTCAATTAGAAGATGGCCAATTGGGACTCTTATCTAAAGAAAGTGGTATATGATTATACAGGCTTATATCTTTTCTCAGATATTTGGTATATTACACCCTGTTGATATTGTTCAGTTTAATAGCTGGCCTATAATGCCTTCATATAATTTGGGAAAAAAACTAGGCTTGGTTAAGAAACAATTCCACCATGCTTGAGATATTCTCTGTAAGTGGTTGTATGCTATCACCATCTTACCTTCCTACTGCATTATGTTTAAATGAAACACTTTTATAGGCTATATAAATGTTTGATAGAAACTTTACCAGCCTGTCTCCTAAATTTGTTTACTTTCAGGAATTGGTTCACCAAATTATGGACATCATTATTAGTTATGGGGCTGAAACTGGCTTCTTCTTTAACAGTTGTTTTAATTTTAATTTTATCTCATCAACGATATTTGTTACTATCTGAACTCTATTTATCAATTCTAATTTCTTTAAATTGGTGGAGTTTTTATTTTTAATTCTTCATGTTCAACTTGTATCTTTTCCAGACAATCAATAATCTCTTCATATGTCTTTTGAATTGAATCCTCAATTTTTAAATTTCTGTGTTAGTTTCCTGCTGAATTTTCCTAACATTCTTCATTTCTTTTTTCTTCTACATTTTCATGTTTAATCCTTGATACTTCTGTTTGCTCTTTCTCTTTACTTCTTTCTATATGTAAATTCTTATGATCTTTCATTTTTATTGTTTAATTATTCCTTCTATTTTTATCTCAAATTATACCCTGCATTTTATCCATAACATTGACTATTTGATTGTCCTGCTTCTTCTTATCTATTTGATTATTCTACTTCTTCTTCCTTCATTTCCATCCACAATTTTAAAGCATTTTCTTTTATTCTTTTGTCCCACTGTTTTTTATATTCTTCTATTGTTTGGGTGATGTACTGAATAGCTTTCTGTATAATTTAATTAATTATTTTATTGCTATTGGGTGATATACTGAATAGCTTTCTGTATAATTTGGTTTATTATTCTATTGCTATTATTCTTTTCTAACTGATTTTCCTTTATTTTTTAACAACATTTTTTTGCACCACTGTTTCTTTTCTTGCATTCTCTTTAGCAGTATTTTACTTTTCCTTTTTTTTTGAGATATTTTCTTTTCTTTGATAATAAAATGAGAGCAGAAGAAAGTCAAATGCTGCTAAAAAAATAAAAGAAAACAATATTGTCTTCTTCTTGTTCTTTTATTTCTTTAAACATTTCTTCTGTTCTTTTTTAGATTATTCTTAAACATTTTCAATAACTGAGCTAATATTTTCCATATCCCCTATTGTCTGGATTTCAACAGCTGAGTGCTGATCTTTTTCATGATTCATGTTCTCACCATTTTTGAAAATTTTTCCTATGTCAGCTTACAAGTATATATTTGATCAACTTTAATCTTTAAGGAACACTATACAGTATTGAATTACTTTTACAAAAACAAATTCCATAAGAATAAACGTCACATCAACTTCATTTTCATGCAATATTTCATATTTACCTAATACTACTATTACTTCTACTCATAATCTACCTTTATGTGAACCTGACTATGTCAAATCTGACTTCATTTGTTTATTCAAATTTTTTTCTTTTGCTTTATTCTCCAATTCCATCCTGATTATACATCTAGACTGATTTCCAAGTTCATATAACAAATATTCCACTCAAGCATTGTTTCAGAGATCTGACCAGCTTCTTATAGCAAAAAAGTAAATAGTGATCAAATGTTTAGAATAGATACAGCATCCAACCGTTGGATTACAAGTACACAATGTGACATGAACACAAGAGGATATATCTCAATTTATACATTATAAACAACTTACAAACCAAAATGGCAATCATAATGCAAAAACCTTTGCAAAGCCTTGCTTCTTTAAGTCTTAGACACCAGTAAGTACAAAAATTTTAAAACTCTGCTTTACTTATTTTCTTTGAGTATTAGTGGCTAAGATGATAGCACAAAAGTACATAAACTATCTATGATAAAGAACTAGAAATTAAAATTTGAAAGTGGGTTGGTACAATGTTGAAATAGAGCTCTCCATGGAGTTGCATAAAACATTGCATCCTCAAACCAATGACCAAAGCCCTCATCTATCATCAGTACTAAAAATACAGCTAAACAAATGTCAAAAATCAAAAGCACATTCCAATTTTCAAAAATTCTATTCTGCTCATTCTTTTTAAATATACATTCATATCACTAGTGTTTTCCTGAAGGTTTGTGATGATGATGTTTTAGTTGTATTTTTCTACTGGATTATTTCTATAATCTAATATGAGTATTGAATGCCTTTAAAAAATTAATTTTATTTAAATATTCCAAATACATTCAACTGTTAGTAATAGCACAGCAAACAGGTTAATATATGCACAATGTTTTGAGAAATATTATTCTCCCTTCTTCTTCAGATGTTGCTGACCTGACCAGTGACAATACTAGCATGGGATTCAAATCTGTATCCTTAGAGTCTTGAGTATTGAATTTTAAAGTAGCACTCTAATCACCTGAGCCATCCTGCCAAAGGCAACAGTCAGTAGAAAATTCATATACTTATCTATGAGGTTCCTCCTGATTTTTCCACTTTTTCCTAAGAGCAAAGTTGATTAGTGGTTTGCATACATTATGTATAGTCACAATAGATTGGTTTATGGGATTATTTGCCATTGTCATGTGAGCAGTTTCTTTAAATTTTCTTTTTTGTACATTTCCTTCTCTATGTATGTATTTTCTCATTTGAACATATATTCATTGGCAAAATCAAAAACACAGTTTACCAAAAACTCACATATATAGGAAAATACCTAGCCTATAAATCCAATCACATCAGAAACATAAAATGTGGAGTTATACTATCACTATGGAATAGAGCAAAAGAAGTTTGTTCAGAAACCAGTGATTTGGAAAAAAAAGATCTATATAAAAGAAACTCTTATGAAAACTGATTATCATCAGCTGTTATTAAGAAAACCTTAAATAGACAACAAAAATTACTATCAAAAGAAAAAACAATTATTGGTACTGTAGTGTACCCATACATTTCAAAAATCACAGACAAATTAAGTAAAATCTGAAATCAGTATAACATTAGAACAGCTGTCCAAAGCCACACAACACTATGAGGGAGTCTAACATCTATAAAGCCTAAACTTGAAATGCTAAAAAGAAAAATTGCACCTATGAAATTTCATGACAATGTGGAAGAATATATATTTGTGAGACCAATTATCCCATTGAAAAGTGCATGAAGAACACAAACTGATGAAGAGAGAAAACAGATGTGTCCAAGATAGCAGACCATGTATGTGCCAGTGAACATATGTTCAATTGGGAAAATATAAAAATATTGGATAGAGAAGAAAAGGTACAAAGAAGAAAATTTAAAGAAGCTGCTTAATTGACAATGACTAATAATCTCTCAAGCCAACCTAGTGTAAAACTATACAGAATGTATCAAAACGACTAATCAACTTAGCTCTTAGGAAAAAGTAAAGACATCATAGATAAGTATATGAAATTTCTACTGACTTATCTTTGACAGAATGGCTCAGTTGGTTATAGCATTACTGTAAAATTCAATATTCAAGAATCTAAGAGTCCAGATTTGAATCCCATGCTAGTACTGTCATTGGTAAGGCCAAAAACACCTGAAGAAGAGGAGAGAATAATACTTCTCAAAACATTGTAATATAGTAATTTGTTTGATGTGCTATTACTAACAGTTGAATGTATTTGGAGTATTTAAATCAAGTTAAATTTTTCTAGGCATTCAATACACATATTAGATGATGGAAATAGTCCAATATAAAAATAAAACCATTCACATCACAGCAAATTATCATTTATATACTTGTCACATATTTCACAGTAATTCAGTTTTCAAATAAATACTGTGTCAAAATAAAGTTTTGTTTTCAGATGCAAAATATAATTCAGCTTTACATTATGTGGATATTTTGTGTAATGACTACCAGAACTCAGTAATCAGACCCCCCATTGAGCCCCATTGATAATGGTATGAAGCATAAGATTACTTTGGGTTGATAGCAATGAAGTGATGGAAAATGCATCATCATCCCCATTGAATAAATAAAATATAGAATCAATATATAACATAAAATAGTTATGATATAAAAGAATTACATGTATAAGAAGCATAAGATTTAAAATAGGACAGCAATATAAGTTATTACAAAAATTATTATAATTATAAGCTTCATCACTAGAATTAATCAGGAATAATCAGGTCATACCCTTGTCACTGGATCTAAAAGTTATTTAATAGACAATGCCAAACTTAGAGTGTAATATTCACAATTATCTGGATGCATATATTTAAGTGCTAGAATAGTTAATGCAAAAATAATGCTGGGATCGTGAAACATGATGCTTGAGCCATATAACACCTTGATTATACAGACAAGCTATAAATTAAATGTTCTCTAAAAAATTATAAAATCCAATGAATGACCTTAAAGGTGATCCTAGCCTTTGTGACATCCAGAGAATTATATTATTGTCCAATCAGAAACATGAATCACAGATATAAATAAATGAGCTATTATTGCTGTAGGACACAAAAAATATAAACAAATAAGCATACTCTACTTTAATTTGAATAATTTTACAATGATAATTTACTAATTCTCAAAACACTGAGCTATAATAAAATCCAGTCACCATACTTTGCTAATTTATAGAACTAGATAGCTGGAGAAATAAAGAACTTAATACTACTATTTTTTAAACAATTATTTAATAAATTTACAAATAAATTAATTAGAAAATTGAGAGAAGAATATGATAATATGATAATTTCAGTTCTCATATGTTTTGTTAAAAATATAATTTCCTGTAGCAAGTAATATTAACTTATTGATTCTAACTCATAAAAGTAATTAGTGTTTACTTTAAAAATAGAATTATTTTCCTTTCAATAACTAAAATTGTAAAACAAATTTCATAAAGATAAAAAAAATAAATGAGATGAAATCCTCTTTTTTTTAATAAAAATAAAAACATTTTGGAAGAAAAATAAGATAAAGAATAAAAAGCACATTTCATCAAAAATATTATAATTATTCATTATCATTAAATATTATTTTTTAATATATATATATATATATATATATATATATATATATATATATATATATATATATATATATATATATATATATATATATATATATATATATATATATATATATATATATATATGAAGATTTAATGCCCACATTACAATTTTTTTTAACATGGATATATTTTGTGAATTTTTCTTTGGTATATAAAATTTTCAGTTTTCTTTTAGATTGCCTTTTTCCTTATGTAGATTCAAAATTTCTATTATAATAACTTCTCCATAAACACAGATTTTCAGTGTAAAATGCTTAGTTATATTTACCCATTTAGAAAATATTTGAGGTTTCACACATGTTAAATCTATGCATTTCTTCAATTTACTAATTGGAAGTCATGATAACACATAAAACATTTTTTTTAAAAATCTGTTAGTTTGCAGCTTCAGGCTAACATACATAATGAGACAGTCATGGTTTTAAATAGAAACAAGTCTTTTGCAGATTAATTCTGGTGTATTTGTTTTCTACATTTTCTTTAGTGAATGAGCTACATTGTGAATTTGATCATGCTCAGTTTTTCAGTTAAGCTTAGCACTAGTTTATTCTCATATCCATTTTAAAAATTGTTGTTTTAAAATAGTAGTATTATAAATGTTATTTCAGACTACACTGCTATTTCTCACTGTGCTCTTAGAAGCTGAACTGATAGGACTGTTTTTTCAAACAGTTTTAACAAGAATAATCGCTCATACTGATTTTCAACAGCTTTTCCCAGAAAGACTACTGCTATTGATTTCTTCAACTGCTTGATCAAAAATTATTTTCCCACACACTATGGACTATTGCTTCAACCTATCTCTATATTATTTTTTAGACCAACACTATCCAATCACATTCTTTCTTAATACACGACCAGATTAAGGTCTGATTAATTGAATTTTTTTTAAAAGGTTATTTCGTTAATTTCCTCCACTTTTATTAATTAAAAAAATACAAATCATAAGAAAAAATATTGTCAATTATGTCAAAAAATAAAACAATGTTTTAATTACTCTATGATTTGAGCAACATTACTTTTTGTTCTAGAGAGATGAAGAGAAAAGAAAAAAAACTTTAATTAAAATAAATTTCTTAACAAAAATTATAAAACTGTTTTTTCCCTTTTTTTAAAATCCTAATAAAAATAAATAAAATTTTATTTATCCATTTTTCCTCCTCCGTTTCTTCTTTTTTATCTTCTTCTTTTTATTAGTATGCTGCTATTTTCTTAGATATAGGATTTGATTTTTATAATTGCTATGATTGAAGTAATATTTTATTTGAGAAAGCATTTTTGGATTTTGAACCTAATGTACTTTATGACTCTATGCTTTCTTTTTTTTAAAATTCTAGACAGCTCTGATGCTTTTTGTAGTTTGTCTTTTTGCTATTACTCGATCTTATACTAATAAATATGACAATGCTTCTTTAGAAATAGTTAAAGATGCAAATAAAGATAACCATCATATAATTTCATTAGTTGGGACTAATACCAATTTTGACTCAATTTTATTGAAGAATAATAGTGATATTTACATAACATAAGCAAAACTAATTTCATTATGAGTGATGATATGAATATGAATAGACTCATTCATAATATTGCTTCAATTTCTGAAGATTTTATGATGGAGATTTTACAAGAATTATCCTGACAACAAATTCACTCTTTAATTATTAGGATATCACATTTCTATTGCAATAATTCTAATTCCACCACAAATATAGGTACCCAGTGACTATGAGTAGTCTCATCATAATTACTGACATTCATTTTTTATGATTCATTTGCTAAAATAGATTTTTATATTGAAATATTTCTGTTATATCAGAAAAGTATACTAAGCTCCTCAAAATTTCTTTAGAAGTAGAATTGGAATTTCTAATGGAGTCATAGATGATATTGGTATGTCTGCGACACTCCTGTTGTTGTTGATAAATTTAATAATAATTATGACATTAAAATAGTTTTACATGTTGCTAAATCTGAAGCTCTTTCCTCATCTAATGTTAAATCATTAACTAATAAAAACATTTTTTAAACAGTGAGTTGGAAATAAATTAAATATGGCTATAGTAATGATCTATTAAATCAAAAAATATTTTATGATGGGGAAAAAGTTATTATTACACTACAAACCTTAATCGAATGTTTCCCTTACCAATCATTATCAGAATAATTTAGATTTTTCTGTATTTTTTAAAACTAAAATATTTAGATGATCCAGAATTTCTCAATCTTTTCCTATATCTTCATATTATAAAATCAGAAAGTTTATTCAATCATTTTAAAACAAATACTGAGATTCATTACAAATTAAAAAATAAATACTAGTAAAAATCCCAATGATAAGTAAAACTCCAACTGTTGGTGAAAAAGAAAACAAAATAATTATTTTCCCAAGAATTTATTAAAAGAAGCTGACTGTCATAAAGGTCAAATAATATTTGTTAATAAATCTGAAGTAAAATATAAATATTTTCTCTAAATCAGCCTATTTTTATGTTTCAATCCCCAAACGTAAACATCGTGAGATTACCTGTCTTTATTTATGGTCTCGCATGGTACTTCTTTAATCTTTTTTCATGGCTAATGGGCTAACTCATTAAAACTTTCCATATAGTGTATTTTTGTCTTTTGTTTTAATTTTTTTATTTGCTTTTTTAATTTTTTTTATTTCTATTTTGATATGAATAGTATTAATTGTTTTTATTCTAATATTGGGGGGAGGGGATGAGAACTAAGTTAAATCTCATAAAAAAATTCAAAATTCTCAGAATTTTTTTGACTGAAACTTGGCTTCCTAATCATATTCAAGATCATTTGTTTGTAGACGACAGGTATAGGGTTCTTTACACTGGCAGACTTTTTGAAGTTGGTTCAAGAGATAGAGGTAGATTAATTGCTTTAAAATTTGTTTTTATATATAGATTCATTTTTATCAATTCCTTTTTTTGCGAAGCAACGTGGTGCAAACTTCCCTTGAATAATGTAAACTTCTGCTGGATACTACTTATCTTAAGCCAACATTACTTGTATGGGAGTTAAATAAATTGCTTTGTCATTTCAAGAATTCTTGATTGCATTTAAATTTTACTTTATTATCACAGGTCTTTTTAACATCCCTAATCTATATTTAGACAATGCTTTTTTTAATTATAACTCATTATCCTCCAAGGCTTATATGTTGATTTAATTTTGCATTTTATTAAATTTCAGACAATACAATTTTTGTATTAAGGTAAATAATCATACTTTAGATTACATTCTTAGTAACTTTCCAAATATTCAGTGATTCCCTGTGTCTTCTATGGGATTTTCAATGAATATTCATTATCCACCCTTAGAATTTATTATTGATATTACATATTTTAAGATGTCATCTGTGCATATTATTTAAAAAAATTCTAAAAAAGGTGATTATCTGGCTATGTGCATGGAGCTTGCCAATTTTAATTGAATATTTCAGCAAATTTTTTAACCATGTTATTGATTTATTCATACCTAAAAAATTTGTCAACAATAATCATTTTCCTTCATGGTTTTCTAAATCATTTAAAGGTATTATTAGAAGAAAATCCTATTATTATAAGTCATATATGAAAACCAAAAATATGTTTTTTACAATAATTTTATTAATTACAAGAGATTATCAATAATCATTTAGAGAAGAGTCTATCAAAAATTTATGAAAGATATGGAGAGTAAATTAGTGGATAATCCTAAAGAATTTTGATCATTAGTTAAGAATTTGGGGATCACTAAAATGAAAATACATCAGACTAATATTTTTTCCTTAACAACTAATAATTTTTGTCAATATTTTTCTGAATTCTCTGTATACCCATAAGATTGCAATAATCATATTTTGATCAATGTGACTATAAAAAAAGTTATTTCCTTAAATAAGTTCCCAAAGTTTTGTAATTGTAGGAGCCATTATACAACTTAAGTTGAAATCCAGTCTGGGTCCAGATAATAACCACACTTTTATTTATAGGGTTGTGCTGAATATATATCAACATCTTTTTGCCATATTCTCAATTATTCTTTAACAAGTTCTACTTTTCCCACATCTCTAAATATTTCCAAAGTCATCACTATTTTAAAAGTGGAGATAAGGTCAATAATAATAGGCCTATTTCAGTTTTACCCACCAATGCAAGACATATTTGAAAGATATATTTATAATAAAATAGTGCATAACATCTATAAATTATTGTCATCTGAACAAAAACATGGTTTTGTTTCAAATAAATCAATAGAAACAAATCTCATTACTACATATGACCACATTCCACATGCAATTGAAGAATGTCTAAAGACTTTGATAAAGTTTTTAATGACAGCCTTATTACTAAATAACATAACTTTGGTCTAATAAATGATCTCATTTGTTAATCTGAATTCTTAATAAAATCTAGAGTCACTTTTGTTAAGTTTAATGTCCAAATATTATTGTTATCTTGAAGTGACTCAAGGTAATATTTTGGCTTCTTTGCTTTTTAATATATATATGAATGACTTCGAAATCTGTCTACAGTACTCCCAACTCCTGTGCTATGCTTATGATTGTAAGATTTTTAATCACATCTACTCTATTCACCATTGTATATTGCTTCAATATGATACTAATAGTTTTTTCAAACGTATAAAAAATAGAATGATAGTCAATTTAGACAAATGCTCTTTTTATCTTACACCAATAAATCTGAAATTCTAAGATTTAAATATTACGTAGTTATTTCCAAATGCTTAAATGATGTAATAAAGATGAATACATTCATAATATAAAAATTAAATATTTTATTTAAATAAAAATAGATAAATTGAATATTACAAATGGAATAGGTTATTAAAATGTTATTTTAAAAGTTATTTTAAATGATTAAATAATTTAAATAAACTAATACTTAAATAATATTTTAAATTCATTACGTCATAATTTCTAATTTTGAAATTCAATTCTACTATAAACTGAAAATATGTAAATTTGTTCTCAAGCTAAAGTAAGAATTAACCAATAGGATAAGGTATTCTTACAGACTACAAATATCATTGTAACTAATTTATCAGAAGAGATTAATAATGTATTGAAACCAGAGAAAGGTAAATTATAGCTATCAGAGAGATAGTATTTTTAAATTTTTATTTTAGTCAATTTTTTAGTACTTTCTTATAACTTTATCTGCAAAAAACTAATTGATAATTTTAAAGTATTTTGCAAATGAGAGTTTAAAAAAAAAATATATATATATATATTGTACCGAGACAAAGTCGGTACAGGTATATACGCACACACACGAGCAATGTAAACACTCTATATATTTTTTTTTCTCTTCTTTCACTTTCAACTTATGATAAAAAAAAAAAATGTAGTTTTCTTTCAATGCATTATAAAATACATTGTAAAATAAAATGTTAATATTTCTGATTAAATAGTTTAAGGCTTTCATATAATCTACTATAATAATATTCTCTAAAAAAATAAAATATAAAATATTACTAATATGCCATTTTAAATCTCAATAAGTGATTTCTACTTGTATATACCGCGGGGGTAATTAAAAAGGGGTTTATTTTAAGTTATACTGTGGTGAAAGTTAAAAGCTTATAGAAATGATTTTGAGATTAAATGCTCGACTTGTAAACTAATGTAAGTTATATTGTTCTCTTAAAACACACACTCATGTATGCATAAAAGGTGAATAAGTATGAATTTTTTCTAACTGAGATTGCAATGTGAGATTGCATAAACCTAAGATTGCCTCAAGCGTATGGATTGAGTGGACATTACGTATGACACGGACCCCAATGACAACTCAAAGAATATTGAACTCTGGGTGGAGATTCGATCCTCAGATAATAACCAACCCATATAAATATGAATCTAAATCTAAAGAAAAAAACTTTTTTACATTGTTTATGCTTATGCTTATAGTTTTTTCCTAGATTCCTCCGGAAGCTACAACTAGAACTTTTCTTTTTTTTTTGCTATCCGGTTTATCCAATATGATCACTGTGAAATTAACATTTAGAGTGTCGATCATCATGATGGGCTAGGAAACCCTTCAGTGATTGATCGACACTCCGCCGCCAGAACATCTCCACATCTATGAATGATCAACAACAATACCGCCCGAATATAGTGCTCCAATCAGTCCAAGGACGTTGTTCCGTTTAATATACAAAAATCGTCCAAACATACTACGCTGAACTTATGTGAAATGAATAACCATGTATTATGGAAACATCATCTACCAGGTTCGAACCATCACCAAATTAGAAGCAGCAGAAGACTAAGCAAAATCCTAGGTAAACATTTTATTTTATAATACTTCCATTCATTCTTTACGTAAACTTTAAAGGCAATCTCATAATTAATTAAATTCGACTTTCGTAAATCAAGATATAAAATGATCCGTAATCCCTCATATTTAAATCTTATTATTTTAATCTCAACTTTCGTAAATAAAAATATCAGATGCTACATAGTTCCTCATATTTAAATCTTAGGACTTTTCCAGTTATGAACTTTGATCCTAATTATTATTTTTTTTCGCAGATAGATTATAACACACACCTAATTTCAAAAATGTAAAAAAAAAAAAAGAAATATATTTTATCACCCATGTTTATTATGCATAATATGTTCCTTTCTGTGCGAGTATGAGAATGCGTGTATGTGCGTGCAAATAAAGCTATTAATCAATGTTTCATTTTTTTATATTCAATAAATTTTTTATTTTATTTAAACAAGTCGAGCATTCCTCAAATCATTCTCTATAATTAAATATATTTTTTTGAAATTATTATTATTATTAGCATTTATTCATGCAATTAATTATTTTACTTTTAAATTTGTCTTTCTTATTTTTTTTGTTTTGTTTATTTCTTTTAAATTTCATCGTGCCGTAAGTCACGATGTTTACTTATTATATGATTAAGATAGGTTTAAGAGTTGGGAGGGCCTATTATTAATAAATATAAGTAAATGTCAATAGAGCTAGTATAAATAATTCTATTGGACTGTAGGATAAAAGGGGGGATAATATTATAAGCGTCTAATTGTTTATTCTAATGATGCCTCAACCGAACATTCGTATTAGTTGTAAATAACCAATGATCCGGTCCAATGCTTGGATCGATCTGTTAATCAACCGATCTTCTTATCCATTGGTTAATATTGTGTCATTTGCCAGAATAATAGTCTTGAAGGCAATTTCATCGCGACCCTGAGTGACCCCTATTGGTCCATGCTGGGAGTTCGAGCTTATGGGCAGGGATTAGACTTCAAAATCGTTTTGATATGACGTAAGGTGATGCGAGAAATTAAATTGTGAATCAAATCATCATATCTGGCACCCTCTTGTGTTGATAATGAACAACTATTGATATAAGAAAAAATAAATAAATCTTTACGCTGTATCATGTTTGTTTTGGAGCTCACAATCCCTTTTATGAACGGTTTAATAGGGAGCCGGTGCAAAGGATAAAGAGGGACGGTATATATAAATGGCGCTTCCAAACATGAGGCTAATATAAATAATGTTTCGGAGAGAAGAAAATCAAGACATTAGCCAAAAGCGGCCGAACCTCGTGAAAGACACAAAACTGAAAAGAGGAAGAAAAAAAATTTTTTTTTTTTCACGTAAACGAAAGTTTGGACGAATAGAAAGGGAAGGAAAAGGGAGAAAAGGAAAATAACAAACGGAACAAAATACAGCGATTCACAATATCGCAAATCTTTTAATAAAACGCTTGGAACCGGAGCGAAATAAATAAATAAAAAAAAACATAGCGGGAGATGGGGGCGCGGACGTCGATTAATCACTTCTTATCATAAATAGAAATATAAAAAGAGAAAAAAAAAATCATGTTCCTTTAAGCATCAACAAAAAGTTGTAACATTTTAAATATAAATAGAGAGGGGAAAGGAAGGAAAGAAAAGAAAAAAAAAAGAGAAAAATTTTTTTTTTCCTTTATTAAATCATAAATGGACAGCAATAATGATACTGCGTGGGAGGAGACAGGGGAGAGCCCTATAACATTCAAAAAAAAAATAGATGTTAAAGAAGAGGCTGAATCAGAAATAAAAATGCTTCTTAAAATGATGAGCCAAATGATGATAGAGATGAGGGAAGATAGGGAAGAAAGAAGGAAGAGAGAAGAGTACAGAGAAGAAGAAAGAAGGAAAAAAGAAGAGGACAGAGAAGAAGAAAGAAGGAAGAGAGAAGAGGACAGAGAAGAAGAAAGAAGGAGAGAGAGAAAGGAGGAGAGAGGGGAATTCATTAGGGAGATACGAAAATTATTGAAGGGAAACACAGGAGAGTCAGAGGAGGACCAGAGCAAAGAGGAAGAAATAAAGATTGACGAAGTAAAGACGGAGATTACCTCAATAAAAATAGAGATCGGTGTAGCAAAAGCCAAGATAGAAGAAATGAAGACTGAAGTGATAACAGCAAAGGCAGAGCCGGAAGACGTAAGACAAAAGGTGGACACGATAAATAGAAAGGTAGAAGGAATCGAGCCACAACAGAACGTACCGAGAGAAATTATGGCCAAATGTCTGGAGGAGTTGGAAAAGAAATTTGAACTGAGAATAAACCTGCGGGAATCGAGCCAGTCATGGGCCGAAAGGCAAATAAAATTTGAGATCTTCAGGGCAGGTGAAAACGAGAGTCCAATGGACCACGTGGAAAGCACCCGGAACCTGTTTTCTGAGCCCTCAAAGCCGGAGCCAGACAAAATCAATATTGCCAGCACATACCTGCAGGGGCCAGCTAGAGATTGGTGGCAAACGATCGAGTTTAAGCCCAGATCGTTCGTAGAATATCGAGAAGAGATCCTACGAAGCTTTTGGAACGCTACCAGACAAGAGGGGATCTACTTTCACATCACCAATGAAAAATACGGGCTCAAACCTAATGAGACGATAACGCAGTTCTATTACAGGCAGGTGGCCGGCCTCCAGCAGCTACCGGCGTATCACATGACGGAGGAGCAAATCATCTTGACCATTAGACACAACATGCCAACAGACATCAGGTGGATGATGCTAAGCCGGGATGACGAGGGAATCCACAAGATGGGGGATGCCATAGCCAAGTTCGAGCGAGCGGAAGGACGGGAAAGGCATATAGAGAGGTCGGGACAGGAACCATATAGAAGAAAGCTACCACCAGATCGATACTGATGAAAAATTAGTCTAAAAACACGTTGATGAACACGGATTTGCCACAGGAATACGATTACCGGAGTACGCTTTATAAACAACGGTAACTGAAGGAAAATGACCTCGGACCGGAAAGGACTTACACATCGCATCGCATCATACAATAACAAGGGGGGAAGGGGGGTTGATAAAACATTATTTTAAACCAAAGCAGACCGCAGATAACTAAACACGAGAGAAAAAATATAATTTAAAGAGAGAAAAGGAATAAATGTCATAACTCTTCTAAAGAAAACTATTCGAGGTAAATAAGTTAATATTTCTGAAAGCCAGTTTAAATTAAAAAGAACGTCGCCCGCCTTCGACTAAAATATATGTTGCTCGAAAACACGCGGAGAAAGGAAGCGGATGCCGCCTAAAGAAAGAAAGAAAAGCCGGATCGCGAGAGTGCGCTATTATTGTTCCTTCCCTCAATATTTCCCATTGTGCCAGGAGGTACAGAGCTGGGATATTTTGAATGCTTATTGTTCTATAACTCAGATTATTCACTACCTCGTAAATGTTGTCGTATTTTGCAGAGGGGACTTCGGAAATGACCATCCTCCCACCTTCCATTAGATAGGCCGTAAGAGAATGCCTATATGTTTGTAATCTTGCATCGCGGGACTTCGGAAAGGTCCATCCCCATGCCAATCTTCCACCCGGGGTGCCTGTACCAGACTGGGCAAGATATCTCCAATTATGGCACGCCCGGAAAAGAAAGGGAAGAGATTTTTTTTCGAGTTTAGTTCGCAAATGTAAAGTGTCAATCCGAGACTGACCACATGACCTGCCACTTCGTTTTCTTTATGGGAGGGGGAGTTGAACTGTAGGATAGTCGGCTAAAATAAATGATTAAAAATCACACGAAGCGGGGTCAAAAATAAGGAATTTTATTGTGAAAATTAAAATGCCAAGCCTCGCATTTTAATTTTAGACGGATCGCGGGGATATGTACCGAGACAAAGTCGGTACAGGTATATATGCACACACACGAGCAATGTAAACACTCTATATTTTTTTTTTCTCTTCTTTCACTTTCAACTTATGATAAAAAAATAAATGTAGTTTTCTTTCAATGCGTTATAAAATACATTGTAAAATAAAATGTTAATATTTCTGATTAAATAGTTTAAGGCTTTCATATAATCTACTATAATAATATTCTCTAAAAAAAATAAAATATAAAATATTACTAATATGCCATTTTAAATCTCAATAAGTGATTTCTACTTGTATATACTGTGGGGGTAATTAAAAAGGGGTTTATTTTAAGTTATACTGTGGTGAAAGTTAAAAGCTTATAGAAATGATTTTGAGATTAAATGCTCGACTTGTAAACTAATGTAAGTTATATTGTTCTCTTAAAACACGCACTCATGTATGCATAAAAGGTGAATAAGTATGAATTTTTTCTAACTGAGATTGCAATGTAAGATTGCATAAACCTAAGATTGCCTCAAGCGTATGGATTGAGTGGACATTACGTATGACACGGACCCCAACGACAACTCAAAGAATATTGAACTCTGGGTGGAGATTCGATCCTCAGATAATAACCAACCCATATAAATATGAATCTAAATCTAAAGAAAAAAACTTTTTTACATTGTTTATGCTTATGCTTATAGTTTTTTCCTAGATTCCTCCGGAAGCTACAACTAGAACTTTTCTTTTTTTTTTGCTATCCGGTTTATCCAATATGATCACCGTGAAATTAACATTTAGAGCGTCGATCGTCATGATGGGCTAGGAAACCCTTCAGTGATTGATTGACGCTCCGCCGCCAGAACATCTCCACATCTATGAATGATCAACAACAATACCGCCCGAATATAGTGCTCCAATCAGTCCAAGGACGTTGTTCCGTTTAATATACAAAAATCATCCAAACATACTACACTGAACTTATGTGAAATGAATAACCATGTAATATAGAAACATCATCTACCAGGTTCGAACCATCACCAAATTAGAAGCAGCAGAAGACTAAGCAAAATCCTAGGTAAACATTTTATTTTATAATACTTCCATTCATTCTTTACGTAAACTTTAAAGGCAATCTCATAATTAATTAAATTCGACTTTCGTAAATCAAGATATAAAATGATCCGCAATCCCTCATATTTAAATCTTATTATTTTAATCTCAACTTTCATAAATAAAAATATCAGATGCTACATAGTTCCTCATATTTAAATCTTAGGACTTTTCCAGTTATGAACTTTGATCCTAATTATTATTTTTCTTCGCAGATAGACTATAACACACACCTAATTTCAAAAATGTAAAAAAAAAAAAAAGATATATATTTTATCACCCATGTTTATTATGCATAATGTTCCTTTCTGTGCGAGTGCGAGAATGCGTGTATGTGCGTGCAAATAAAGCTATTAATCAATGTTTCATTTTTTTATATTCAATAAATTTTTTTTTTTATTTAAACAAGTCGAGCATTCCTCAAATCATTCTCTATAATTAAATATATATTTTTTGAAATTATTATTATTATTAGCATTTATTCATGCAATTAATTATTTTACTTCTAAATTTGTCTTTCTTATTTTTTTTGTTTTGTTTATTTCTTTTAAATTTCATCGTGCCGTAAGTCACGATGTTTACTTATTATATGATTAAGATAGATTTAAGAGTTGGGAGGGCCTATTATTAATAAATATAAGTAAATGTCAATAGAGCTAGTATAAATAATTCTATTGGACTGTAGGATAAAAGGGGGGATGATATTATAAGCGTCTAATTGTTTATTCTAATGATGCCTCAACCGAACATTCGTATTAGTTGTAAATAACCAATGATCCGGTCCAATGCTTGGATCGATCTGTTAATCAACCGATCTTCTTATCCATTGGTTAATATTGTGTCATTTGCCAGAATAATAGTCTTGAAGGCAATTTCATCGTGACCCTGAGTGACCCCTATTGGTCCATGCTGGGAGTTCGAGCTTATGGGCAGGGATTAGACTTCAAAATCGTTTTGATATGACGTAAGGTGATGCGAGAAATTAAATTGTGAATCAAATCATCGTATCTGGCGCCCTCTTGTGTTGATAATGAACAACTATTGATATAAGAAAAAATAAATAAATCTTTACGCTGTATCATGTTTGTTTTGGAGCTCACAATCCCTTTTATGAACGGTTTAATAGGGAGCCAGTGCAAAGGATAAAGGGGGACGGTATAATATATTTAGAAACTTTGTGGAAATGATTTTCTAGTTTTTTAAAAGTTACTTGCCAGGAGTAATTTATCTGAAGTTTAACCTAAACTATACTATGAAATAAAATATGTTTAAATTATAATACAGCTTTATTTATGCTCAACCGGAGGATTATTCTAACTCATATAAAAATAATTCGGGAATTATGCTGGAAGCTTAAACAGAAAACTATTTGCTGTCTAAAAAAAAATTTGTGACGCATTATTTATAAGCTTATCCAGAGTTTTTTTTTTAAAAAAAGAATAAGATATTTATATTGTATGAGTTATCATAAAATATAATGAAAGAAATAGAATGTTTAGTCCTTTTTGAAGGAAACAATTTTTTTAAATATATATTTTACAAGAATTAAAAAGAACTTATTAAGAAATAAAACCTATATAAAAAAAATGAACATATAGTAGATAAATAAAGGATGGATCCATGAAAATACAAATATTGTGTAAAAGTTTACCGGATAACTTAAGTTAAATTGAACAGAGTGATGCATCAGAGAATATTGAATAAACTTCATGTGAAGCAGTCAATGTCTAATCATCATTGAGCTTCATGCTTACCCATCTACATTAACCTCCTATGGGGCCTGCAATTTAGACCCTGCTATAAATATATGCTATTCACTCACACACTGTATGTCAAATTATTCTAAAGATGAGTAAAATTAATTTTGTTTAGTAAAAATGAAACAGTAGTTTGAATGATGCGTATATATATTATGACTAAAGCAATAGTTTTATTGCTATAAAAATACATTTGCTTAGATATTTGTAATTATTTTTATATCTGTGTATATTCAATGTAACAACAAAGAAAAATGGGGAAGGCTTGAAATATTGAAATTATCTTTATCACTAGTGAGATCGTTGTCTATAATTAAAACTTATAAATCTTAATTACAATCGAACAACAAATCGTTTATCAGTTGTTTTCAAATCTTTCAAAACAGCTAAAAGGGGTATTTCAAACTTTATCTATTGAAAATATTTTACTAATTAAATGTTGTTTTTAAAAGGACTACAGAGATAAGGGTGGGGTATGAAATTGAATTCTGGGCAGTATTGAAAGGTTATAAAAGGAACCACAGAACACAGGAAAGGGGAGTTTTTTTTTACTTTCAGTTGTTAGTTAAGTGCAGAGGAGTTTTTAATCAGTTAAAGTAATTACCTTTAAGAAGCCAACACAAGTGCTGTAGATGGAGCGTGAGTAGTGGAATCTAGCACCGATCTCTTCTTCTCTCGAAGAACTGTCTGCCTGTCAATTGCCATGTCCCATCCGGCCGATCATACAACATGATTGCTTCCGACTGCTGATTGCTAATGACGCTGCTATGCTGTCTTTTCCTTAGGTAGCCTTTTAATGTAGAACTGCCTTTATACGACAATACTTTTGTAATCTATAGTTCAACCTTCATATCTTAATTTATATATAGTTTTATAAGCTTCTGCTAATTTTGCTTTTAAACTCTCTCTCTCAGTAAACTTTTATTAATATCATGTATTTTAACTTACCTTTCACGCTTAATTAAATTATATATAAATGTGTGCGATTCCATTATTATTTCATGTATTTTGTTTAATGTATATATATATGATTTATTTTCTTTAATGTGCCAAAATCGCTAAATTCGCGAGTAAGGGGGGAAATAATTGTTTTACTTGGGAAAGGGTGGGCTTTATTTAAAACTTATCAATAAAGTTTTGTCTATATTAAATAGAAATTGCTCGCGAGTTTGGTTTCATTTTAAATTCATTATTCTTAAAGTAAATTAAAAACTTTTACTGTGGATGAATTTTGCTTTAATTTTCTATTTTAAAAAGATCGTGAACCTTCATATAATTAATCCATTCCTTTTTGCTGGTGCCTGAAAGGCAAACTCTACCTGTTAATACGTATTTGGGAATCAATTCTTTAAATATAAATGTTAGTTTAATAATATTATAAATAGAAGCGTTATTATTCATTATGATTAGTTAAATGACTCAGAATTGAAAACAGATTATTGCGCAAGAGGTTAGACAATTTCCAAGTTTGAAAATTATATTCATGTCCAATAATGTTGCTGGCATACATTTCCATTATTCTGATATTTTATCTTCTCCATTTCAGTGGGAACGTCTAAAGCTCCCATCCTACTTCTCAGAATCGTTCACAATCAGGTACAATGCTTCCTGTGGAAACGTAAAGTTTACGAGGGTTATGATGTTTATGTGCTGCAGAAGACAGCACATCCAGATTCTGGGCTCTCAAACCCAGACCCTCTCTTGATATCGCTCCGCCAGAAGGCGTGGATATATCCAATCTAAGTTCGTTTCAAAGTATTCTTTTAAATGATAAAATATCCATAATCGCCATGAGGCCTTATTTTCGTTATTGTATGCTAGTACCGTTACTGGGCTCTTTAATTTGATCATCCGTCTGTCTAATCTTAGTAAGTCACAATGATGTGTTAAAGATAAAGATTCATTTCGTAAAATACGTTCAGTATGTTGATCTAAAAACTGTTTTACTTTAAAAAGCTTTATCGATTCCCAGAGACACAAATCAATTTGTATAATTTATTCTAGTAAATATTGCACATTGTTTGTTTCTTATGCATACTTTTTCTAGAGACGCTATGTCCAAACGATGCTTATTAAACATATGTAATGATTTTAAGATTGTAAACAAGTGATTGAGACCGTAAATTTATATTTATTTGTCAAAATGATTAACGTTAAATTATCGTGTATCTTCCTGTAATCCGAATCTGTTCCGATCTTGTAGATTATTTTGTACATCCACATTTTGGCATATTAACCCCGCACAACTTATAACACATTCGATAAAATGGTACTGCGTTTTCTGCATTTATTAAATATATATATTTTCATATTAATCCTGGTTTGTGTTGAATTATTAGTTTCTAGTTAATATTTAGAATTATTTTCTTTAGCTAAGAGCTTAGCATTAATAAATAACTATGATAATGTAATAACTGGGCTACTCCGACCTCGATCATCATCATCATTCTGATCTTATGCTCTACCGCCTGGCTTTGCTTCTGGGCACGGATTTAAAATAATTTTACTGTGTCATCAGAATTGTTGTTCATTGAGTCAGAGATTCGAAGAATAGGCAAATAGGTTAGAATTCAGGACTGCTCCAGACCTGTGTATCTCGAGCATGATTGGATTCGAGGTACTTTCGCTTAGGATTTGAATCTTGTTAAGTGAGCATACTATTTTGACCGGTACAGTGGATTTTTTTTCCACGTTTGGACACCCAAATCGTGGGGCTTGTAACTCATTTCCACCCCTGAAGAGATTATGGAGTATATATATAATTCTTTTGGTCAAAATTAATGATTTTGAGACAATTTTTTTTATGAATAATGTATATATGTAAGATTTTTTTTCTGGGCTTGGCTGCCCAAGTGTGGCTTCGATATAAACACCCACATACCCTGAGTACTGAATTCTGTTTATATGTATGTTTTAAAAAAAGGTTGTAAGAGATCATTGATGATAGATATGTATATTTCCTTCCTACCTGAGTTTGTTTTCTGATTTTATATACATAAAAGGTGAAAATTTTATATTAAAACCAATGTCCATGTGTTGCAACCATAAATGTAAATGGTTTTTGTTGTATCTGGTTTTGCAACTATAGAAAAATATTGTTTTTCCATGTTAATAGCTACAAATGCAAAAATCTTGTTTATAAAATGAAAAAATTTTGATACCCATGTGTGAATTTTTTTTTCTGTATCTGGTTTTAAAAATATATAAAAGTGTTTCTTATGTTATATATGCAAAAATGAAAATGTTTATAAATAAAACCCATGTACTTCAGCCATAAGTTATAAACCTTGATTGTAACAAGGTGCACTTCATGTTTCATTCATTTTCTATACATTATATTTGTAATAGAGTTTATAATGTATAACAAATACTTATATTTACTAGTTGAGTAGCCCAGATCTATTTGGAATTATTTTTTTATATACTGTTGGCTGGCGCCATTATATAAATGTGCCAACAGTAATATAATAAACTACATGTCAAAATAAGTTCAAACCAGGATGTTAGAGGTTGAGAGAGAGTTAAATTATATTTCCACTGTTTTCTATGTATAATTGTCATGAGAAAACATATATGATATTGCTGAAACAAATCACTAATCAATTTTTTTTTGCAAGGGTCTATTATAGGTGCAGAAAAACAAACAAAAGTTGAGCAGCAAGGCAGTTGAATTCCAATAGATCATACACATACATGTTATGATCAAATATTTTTCCTGTTGTCAGCAGCAGTCAGCAGCAAAAAAAGGAAAAAATGGCAAAATGAAGACAGTTGAAGAGAGGAGGGAGAGAGATGTATAATTCATGAAGAAATAATATAAAAAGGAAGTCAGAAAGTATAGCAACCAAAATTTCATGCTTAAAGAATTCTTTAAAAAAAAAATAGAAAGGAATTTTAGTAAATAAAATGAGGCATCAGGAACTACCCATCACTGGACAATTTATGCAGATCCAGATCTTCCATGGTGAACCACAGGAGAGTCCACAGGAACATATGAAAAATCTGAAGGCAATATTTTCACTCTATGCACTGAGCAGTGGGGAACAAATGGCCATAGCTAGCCAGCATTTGGAGGCAACCACTAAAGACTGGTGGCGATCATTGACACACAAACCAACAGATCTCGAAGAATACTGCTGGGCACTATGCAAGATTTTTTGGAGTGAAGAAAGACAGGAGTATATTTTGCACACTATAATCAATGAAAAATTTCCAACTAATCACCAAGAAATGTATGCACAATTCTTTTTAAAGCAAGCCGCAAGACTCAGATCTCTACCAGATATCACATGGTCAGAATCACATATTATCCATACCATTTGACAGAACATGCCGATGAAGGTGCAGGAAATGATGATCATAAGCCGGATCAACAAGATAAATGAAATGACTGAGTTTTTGGTTTCAATAGACTATGGATTCAGGAATCCAGAAACAGATGGAACCCCAAAATTGAACCCAGAACAAAGGAAGGGGGACATGCAGGAATGCCCAGAATATTTAAAGAGACAATGGAATCAGTTTAAACCAGATGGTAGCCAGATGACTAACATAATATGGGAAAAAGAAAGCATTGAGAATGTTACAACCACAAGCTTGTGTCCTATTATTGAAGTGATGATAGAATCCACCAAGGTATTAGCACTAGTGGATTCAGGAAGCCAAGCATCGATTGTATCAAAGGCATGGATTAAAAGTATATAGAGAGAAGGGGAGATCATGCAATTGCCTACACGTCCCATCCAGTTGACCTTGGCTAATGGGAAAAGAATCATGAGCGAGAACAGTCAAATCTGGCTAGAGGTGAAGATTAATGAGAGATTGATGGGCCATACATTCTTGATTGTATCTGGACTAATCTATGATGTGGTGTTGGGTTCCGACTTTCTAACCCAAAATCATGGAATTATCGATTTCTTCGGAAGAAAATGCCTATTTGACAATGAATCAACACATTTCAAAGTGACCCACCAAGCCGTACCTGAGAAGCAAAGCTGCTTGATCCAGCCTGTTGATTCAGCATTGATTGAAAAAAAGGTCCGTGACTCAGCTATTACAGGGTCCAAAGATAAAAGAAGTATCCAAAGCATATTAGAAAATTATGCTCAGATGATCACCCAGACTCCTGGAAAAATAAAGGGGTATACTCATAGAATTCGAGTGAAGGAGGAATCGTACACCCAATCCAAAACATACTTCATCCCATTCCAATACCGGGTTGAGGTGGAAAAGCAGATTCAACAGATGATCGAGTGGGATATTATTGAGCGGAGCCCATCTCCCTATAACAATCCGCTGGTTGTGGTGAAAAAAAAATGGAGATTTGCGGCTATATTTGGACGCACGGAAATTAAACAGCATGACCATCCCTGAGAGAGACATCCCGCCACCGATCCAGGAAGTATTTGTCCAGTTGGCAGGGCAGACGATCTTTTCTACCTTAGATCTTACTGCCAGTTATTGGCAGATGGCCCTAGACCCTCGTGACCGAAAGTATACCACATTTCGGTATGGAGGACATACCCATGTGTTTAAGCGAGTCCCCTTTGGACTCATTAATAGTGGGGCAGGACTGATGCGATGTTTAAAACAAGTCCTATCCAAAGAGGTACAGAAAAATATGGTCTGCTATGTGGACGATATAATAATTGCATTGAAAAACATCACTGAACATTTGAAATGCCTGGAACAATTTTTCCGTGAATGTGCCCAAGAAAACATAACTATTAACTTGGAAAAGAGTCGCTTTGCGGTAAAAGAAATTTCATTCCTTGGACATGTTGTAAGTAAGTATGGGGTCAAAGTCCACCCTGAAAAAGTAGAAGCCATCGAGCACTTCCCTAAACCAAAATCTTGGAAACAGGTCCGATCTTTCCTAGGGCTTTGCTCATGAGACAGGAAAGCTGATAGAGTTACTAAAGAAAGATCATAAATGGGAATGGACCAAAGCACATGACAAGGATTTTGAGAACATAAAAAAACATTTCCTTAAAGCTGTAATGTTGTGTCACCCTGATTTTACAAGGACCTTTTATGTCCAGACTGATAGTAGCAAGCAGGGATTGGGGGGGTTATTCCAAATTAATGAAGAAGGAAAGCATCAGGTGCTCTATTTTTGTAGTCGCTCCTTAAAGGGAGCCGAAGTTCACTATACGACCACAGAACAAGAAACCCTAGCAATCATTTGGGCCTGCCAGAAATTCCGGCAATTTCTCCTGGGGTCTGACGTGGTCATAGTAACCGATCACAAATGTTTGGAATTCTTGAATAAGAGTTTCCTTACTAACGATCGATTGATCCGGTGGAACCTGGCCCTTCAACAGTTCCAATACAAAGTGGCTTACTGCCCAGGGCATGAGAACATTGTGGCAGATATCCTAAGCCACCACTTTGTACCTGCCAGTATCCAAAATCCCCAGCTGAGTGACCAGACCCTCAGAATCATGGCCACGACCACGAAGACCCCTATGGAAACTGATTTGACAAATCTACGATATTGGCAAGATGACCAATATGCTAACATTATTTCCAACCTGGGAACCAATCATCTAATGTGTACAAACAAAAGAAATGTGCAGCGATACTCCCAATTCCGTTTAAAAGATGGGATCCTGCAATGTAAAACAAAAGACATGGAGAACCCATGGAAAATCATGATGCCAAATAAGATTAGGATGCAACTGGTTGAACACGTCCACAAAACCTTGGGACATTATGGGCCACGAAAAACTGAGGAAGCCTTGAGATGCCAATTTTACTGGCCAGGTATGTACACACAGATTCTCACAGTGTTACGGCAATGCACAACATGTGCCCAGACTAAGTTTCCAAACAAGTCTTATGCTGGAACTGTGAAACCCATAACTGCATCAAGGCCCAATGAGCTAATTGCAATCGACCACTATGGCCCATTGCCCAAATTTAGAAAGTTCCAATATCTACTCGTGACCTATGATGTTTTTTCCAAATATGTACAAGCATATCCTGTCCGGGCTGCAGACTCAAGGAATACGATTCGGGCCCTCCAAGATAAACAATTCCCTGAGGTGGGAAAACCTAATTCTATTCTATCAGATCATGGTTCAGCCTTCACCTCTAAGGAATGGAAAAGCTGGCTTTTGAAGCAACAACTCACTCATCGGTTGGCATCGATTAGGAATCCCCAATCCATGCGAAAGAGTCATGAGAGAACTCAATCGTCTCTTTCGCACCTACATATCAACCAACCACCGGGATTGGGTAAATAAAACCCCAGAAATAGTCAACTGTATAAACCAGATGATAAATGAGTCTACCGGTTTTACACCTGAATGCCTTCACTATGGGAAGCCATGTTGCAACTTATTTCCGAACCTGGTGCCACTAGATGAAATAGTTATTGACCCTAATCGTGACCAAGAAGCTGCTAGAAGACGGTTGGCCCAGGCAGCTGAAAATCACATAAAGAGGGGACGGATGCAATGTCACCAATTTCAGGAAGGTGATCAAATATGGTTGAGATTTCCCAAGACTAGCAGTGTAGTAAAAAAGGAGTTTAAAAATTTTTTTCCCTTGTATAGTGGACCATACCTTGTTCGGAGAAGATGTCATGAAAATGCTTTTCTATTGGAAGGAGAAAATGGGTTTAATGGCATATATAATGCACGACAATTGAAACCATACACACCACTCGATCCTCATACCAAATATTTCAGTTAATGGAAAAAACAGCAAGAAGTTGAAATAAAAATATAAAAAGGAATGAAAGATTCTTTCTTCTCCATACTAAAAACTTGATTCAAATAAGAAGGCAGTTTTTTTTTGTCCACAAGGAGCAAAGTTTTCATGCTCATTTATTAAGGTTGTTTTTCTCACCAACATTATATTAGACTCCAACAAAGGTATTTTTTTTATTGATTTTTTTTGATCACTTTAAGTGGGGAAGAATGAAGCAGTCAATGTCTAATCATCATTGAGCTTCATGCTTAACCATCTACACTAACCTCCTATGGGGCCTGCAATTTAGACCCTGCTATAAATATATGCTATTCACTCACACACTGTATGTCAAATTATTCTAAAGATGAGTAAAATTAATTTTGTTTAGTATAAATGAAACAGTAGTTTGAATGATGCGTATATATATTATGACTAAAGCAATAGTTTTATTGCTATAAAAATACATTTGCTTAGATATTTGTAATTATTTTTATATCTGTGTATATTCAATGTAACAACAAAGAAAAATGGGGAAGGCTTGAAATATTAAAATTATCTTTATCACTAGTCAGATCATTGTCTATAATTAAAACTTATAAATCTTAATTACAATCGAAAAACAAATCATTTATCAGTTGTTTTCAAATCTTTCAAAACAGCTAAAAGGGGTATTTCAAGCCTTATCTATTGAAAATATTTTACTAATTAAATGTTGTTTTTAAAAGGACTACAGAGATAAGGGTGGGGTATGAAATTGAATTCTGGGCAGTATTGAAAGGTTATAAAAGGAACCACAGAACACAGGAAAGGGGAGTTTTTTTTTACTTTCAGTTGTTAGTTAAGTGCAGAGGAGTTTTTAATCAGTTGAGGTAATTACCTTTAAGAAGCCAACACAAGTGCTGTAGATGGAGTGTGAGTAGTGGAATCTAGCACCGATCTCTTCTTCTCTCGAAGAACTGTCTGCCTGTCAATTGCCATGTCCCATCCGGCCGACCATACAACATGATTGCTTCCGACTGCTGATTGCTAATGACGCTGCTATGCTGTCTTTTCCTTAGGTAGCCTTTTAACGTAGAACTGCCTTTATACGACAATACTTTTGTAATCTATAGTTCAACCTTCATATCTTAATTTATATATTGTTTTATAAGCTTCTGCTAATTTTGCTTTTAAACTCTCTCTCTCTCAGTAATCTTTTATTAATATCATGTATTTTAACTTACCTTTCACGCTTAATTAAATTATATATAAATGTGTGCGATTCCATTATTATTTCATGTATTTTGTTTAATGTATATATATATGATTTATTTTCTTTAATGTGCCAAAATCGCTAAATTTGTGAGTAAGGGGGGAAATAATTGTTTTACTTGGGAAAAGGGTGGGCTTTATTTAAAACTTATCAATAAAGTTTTGTCTATATTAAATAGAAATTGCTTGCGAGTTTGGTTTCATTTTAAATTCATTATTCTTAAAGTAAATTAAAAACTTTTACTGTGGATGAATTTTGCTTTAATTTTCTATTTTAAAAAGATCGTGAACCTTCATATAATTAATCCATTCCTTTTTGCTGGTGCCTGAAAGGCAAACTTTACCTGTTAATATGTATTTGGGAATCGATTCTTTAAATATAAATGTTAGTTTAATAATATTATAAATAGAAGCGTTATTATTCATTATGATTAGTTAAATGACTCAGAATTGAAAACAGATTATTGCGCAAGAGGTTAGACAATTTCCAAGTTTGAAAATTATATTCATGTCCAATAATGTTGCTGGCATACATTTCCATTATTCTGATATTTTATCTTCTCCATTTCAGTGGGAACGTCTAAAGCTCCCATCCTACTTCTCAGAATTGTTCACAATCAGGTACAATGCTTCCTGTGGAAACATAAAGTTTACGAGGGTTATGATGTTTATGTGCTGCAGAAGACAGCGCATCCAGATTCTGGGCTCTCAAACCCAGACCCTCTCTTGATATCGCTCCGCCAGAAGGCGTGGATATATCCAATCTAAGTTCGTTTCAAAGTATTCTTTTAAATGATAAAATATCCATAATTGCCATGAAGCCTTATTTTCATTATTGTATGCTAGTACCATTACTGGGCTCTTTAATTTGATCATCCATCTGTCTAATCTTAGTAAGTCGCAATGATGTGTTAAAGATAAAGATTCATTTCGTAAAATACGTTCAGTATGTTGATCTAAAAACTGTTTTACTTTAAAAAGCTTTATCGATTCCCAGAGACGCAAATCAATTTGTATAATTTATTCTAGTAAATATTGCACATTGTTTGTTTCTTATGCATACTTATTCTAGAGACGCTATGTCCAAACGATGCTTATCAAACATATGTAATGATTTTAAGATTGTAAACAAATGATTGAGACCGTAAATTTATATTTATTTGTCAAAATGATTAACGTTAAATTATTGTGTATCTTCCTGTAATCCAAATCTGTTCCGATCTTGTAGATTATTTTGTACATCCACATTTTGGCATATTAACCCCGCACAACTTATAACACATTCGATAAAATGGTATCTATTAAATAATTGATGTAATGGGGATTTTATAAAACAAATCCCAAGTTTTCATAATGTATAAAATCACTCCAAGCGTGAAACAATTTTGTAACATATATATGCGTTTTCTGCATTTATTAAATATATATATCTTCATATTAATCCTGGTTTGTGTTGAATTATTAGTTTCTAGTTAATAATTAGAATTATTTTCTTTAGCTAAGAGCTTAGCATTAATAAATAACTATGATAATGTAATAACTGGGCTACTCCGACCTCGATCATCATCATCATTCTGATCTTATGCTCTACTGCTTTGCTTTGCTTCTGGGCACGGATTTAAAATAATTTTACTGTGTCATCAGAATTGTTGTTCATTGAGTCAGAGATTCGAAGAATAGGCAAATAGGTTAGAATTCAGGACTGCTCCAGACCTGGGTATCTCGAGCATGATTGGATTCGAGGTACTTTCGCTTAGGATTTGAATCTTGTTAAGTGAGCATACTATTTTGACCGGTACACATGGGAATAATTCTTTAATATTACAGTTTAATAATTTTCATTCTGAACAGTAAAGACCCAGGATTATTTTTTATAAATTTTACTAAATGGATTAATAATTATTTTTATTTTTAAACTTTAATGTGCTTGGAGGAGAACATTTTAAAACTCTAGAGAAAATAATAAACATTTTTGGATTTTATCATGAACTATGGTCAAATCAAGTGAAGACGTAATTTAAGTTTTAAATTTTTATTTTACTAACTTAGTTAAACGTAAATTTTTCTATTTATAAGATTAGGAAAACATAAAGCATTAATTTGTTAATAACATAAAATTTATAATATAATCTAATAATTTAGATAAGAATATTTTTAAATAAAACGTATGGATGTGTCTTTTCGTTTATGTATGCAATGTTTTTCTATATCCAGTGGATGGAAGAAGCCTACTAAAAATGATGACCAGATAAAAAGGGTTATTTGGTAATAATAATAACTATTAATAATTTATAATGTATATTTTTGTTTTCTTTAGATCATCTATGAATCTAAGAATGAAGTGTAAAAGTTTTAATTATATGTGCATTTTCATACAACATTTAAAAAAAAACATTATGAGATAGGATTGATTTGAAAATATGCATATGACGATTATTTTTTTTTATATGTTAGTGATATAATCCAGCATAATAACAAATAATTATGTGATTCTTTTAGAACTTTCATGTTATTGGATATTCAAATATTGTCTAAGTAGATTGTATATGATTAAACATATAGAATAATGAAGTAAGCAAACTTTTCTTATGGAACAGTGAAATTGTTTTAAACTGTCAATGAATTTTATTTATTGTTTTGCAAATGCAGATAGTTATTTATCGATGTAAGATGTAGAAAAATCTTGAGAAATAATGTTGAGATAGTGGCTTGGAAGTACTATAGTTAGCAGGAAACCAAGATGATGTATTTTTAAAAAAATAGGATATGATAAGGAATAGAAATAATATTTAGTCTTTATGTGGTTATCAGCATAGTTAACAAAGCCCTATGACTGATACACATTTTATTTGGACAGTGTTTTATATGTCTTTAAATATTTGATGTTTTAAATAAAGCTGAAGAAGTAGCTTTAACATCGTTCATGTATTAGAGGTTATTAGAAAGGTAAAGGTCATACCTCTTTGCACTGTGCCATGATTTTTGAGATATATTATGAGTGATACTCTAGCTTTCTTCCTTAAATCCTATACATCTATTTCACTATCTTTATTTCATGTAACTGCATCGTTCAGTAAGATATTTTAAAAAGAAATGATAAATAATTTAGAACTTAGGTTATGCTATCGTTTTGTATAAGATTGGTTTATTTGCTTAGAAGGAATAGAATTTATAACTTAAAATTGAAGGTCCAAAGTATCCTAAGGAAAGGAAAGAATCATAGAATACATTTTGAATTTATTTTCGGAAATGAAATATAAATTTTTAAAATAGAGTATCTAAACAAGATATTTTCTTTAGAATGTTGATTATTTTTGAATGCTTTATTTTTTTTGAAGAAAAATAAGTATTGCATATTTTTAAAATACAATACAACAAAGTAAATTATATAAACAATATGCATGGTATATTTTTGTTCATTGAATAACAGGAATATATTTATTATTACACTTATATCATACTAAAGTAAAGCTAAATAAGAATGTATTATGATTAGTAAACATCGTGTGATAAACACTAAAATCTAGTACTGAATTTTGGATGAATATTTTATGTAACATCTTTGACTTTGCAAGATGAAATTTTTTTTAATATTTTAAGAAATCCATACTCATTATAAAATTAATTTTGTTTTCTGTAGAATGTTTTCCTATGAATGTTTTAAAAATAAGATAGTTTAATAATATTAAGGATGAAATATTTTGCTAATAAAATAAATAAATATATTTGTAATAAGTTAACCATAATGAGAAATCAAATAGTAACATTTTATTTTGTCTTAAGTTTAAATAAAGATATAAGTAAACTATAAATTATTTTTTATAACCTAGTAGATAAAAATGTAAGAATAAGATAAGGATATCCATTGTAAATAGTGTAAATAAATTGTTTATTTATTTGTTGTTATTAATAAACTTTGTTAAAACTTGTTTTCAAAATTTTTATGTCCGAGTTATTTATTTCTCCACTTCATTGCTGAAATCACGATATATTCATAACAATTGAAACAAATATATAATTTTGCACAAAAAGATAAATAGAGAATTATTTAAGAATTTAAATATTTTATTGGTATTCATTTAATTAAATAATCATAGTTTTACATTATTTTATTGGTCATAAATCAGTTATCACAATAGTATATTGAATTATATGCTATCAGTTGCCACTTACTTCTGTTTGTCAGATTATCAATATGCTACCACGTATTTATTATATTATTACATGAAGATAAAAGATTATATAAAATTATACTATTATTTTATTATAGTAATAAAAATATAACGAAAAGAAAAGATATCCAGAATTGGTTAAACAATGAAGAATATCATTATTATTATTTATTATTATTAGTTTCAGTATAGTAGATTATGACATAAAATCCCTTACTCATATTTTGCTACAGTATTTTTATTGACTTAGAATAAACTTTATGAACCTGAGATTATTTTATTTGAGCTAGATTATTATTAAATAGAAGATTAAGATTTAATTATTAGTTTAGTCTTAGTGAGTAGAAGTTATTAAAGTCGTAAGAATATTATGAGTTTGTTATTTAAAATAGTAATAAGGGGGATAGTGTTCTTATGCCATTGAGGTAGTATCCTGTGGGATATTGGCTCAATGTAATCTATCTTGTCACCTGTATTTTCACTTCAAGTCTCATGAAAATATTAAAATATTTATTTAATTTATTTTATAACAGAACCTTATTCGGATTTTAAATTTGAGCTAGTGAAACATTTTAATTTTAATGCTGAATATTTTATTTATTAATTATTAACTGAGCTAGAACCCGTTTTATTTCATATCATATATTATCTGGAAGTGAAGATGCACATAGTGTAGGTTAGAATATATATATATATAATTTTTGGGCTGAACCGTGTATTATTTTATATTACATACTGATATTTTGACAAACTAGCATCCACTATTGTCAAGATTAACTTTTGAAAAAAAAATCATTAGATCTCAAACAATAACGTGACTGAGTGCAAGATGAGAAATAAAATTCAACTTGAAGTAGGTGAAAAAACTGAGAGAAATAAACATTTTCATAAGCCTCATATTGTGAATGCTCAAAAAGCAATAATTTTTCTACATCATAAAAATATTAAATAATATCTATATATATTCCATAGATTCTTTGTAACAGTTTGATAGTTTTCAGATATTGGTTTTGTAAGCTGGCATATATTTCTATTGTCAATATTGTGTATGTTTTATTGTCATATATCACTTCTTGGATTTTATGATATCCACCTTTTTGCATTTTCTTTTTGAGTGTATTAACATTTGAAAAATGACAGAACTTGCCTGGTTAGATATTTGAGCATCATTTTATGAGTGACCAAGTGGCCATGAAAATATGTGGGTGTACTATTTTATTATCTCTGTTTTGTAATTATACTAATTTGTTATGAAATGTTGATGTATGTTGCCTTGTATTATTTCTAAAAGTGAATGTGCAGTGTGTGCACTAGAATGCACAGAGCATAAAAGTTGCTGCATGCAGTGTAGGGGTAGATGTTCTGTGGAATGCACAGATGGTATCCTGCAGGGAGATGTTTGGTTGTCTGTATATGTTAGTTATTTAATGCCAAACATTGTTTAATGCCAAGCAGTCACAAAACAGATGTGCTGAGTTTCTTTTGCTTGATGGCACAGAAGAAATCTATTTTTGTATACAAGCATGATGTTGGTAAGACATATCAATTTAGTCAAAAAAGAAAATCCAAAAAATTTGGGCTCCCCATGGACTATTTTTAAATTTTTTTAAGCAGCTGTTGGTTGTTTATTCCAAGCATCTGGGTGGAAATATTTGGTGTATGTTCTGGGTATGCCATTGCATAGATCTGTCAATATGAATATTTTATTATTTGCAGTGATATTTGAGTATGTGTGGTTCTATAGTGGTGGATAACTGATGATAGATAGCAATGTGAAGGTAGAGACTTGTCTGTAGGTATTATTTGAATTAGACATTGAAGTTCTAGGAAATGTCTGAGCGTGACTATTGTAAGGTTTGCTGTCTTCTATATTTGAAAAATATGTGTTGTGTAGCCTCAAGCCATTGTGTATTGTTGGGTGATTAAGGCATTTTACAGATATTGAAACTATGCTTCTATTCCATAGAAGTTTTTTTGCAATATGAAAAAATTTTGACATGAGTGTTTGGAGAATAGTAAATAATCTAGGTGATCACCAGATGAGTGAACAATTGTACTTTAGCATATATTGAGAGGTATGCTTCTGTTAATTGATCTTTTCTGCATCATCTTTTAACTTGTTCTTGATTTTTTGCTTTATTTTGTTTGTCCTATTGTAGAAAGGAAAGCTGAGAAAAGCAGGTGATTTACCTTGAAAAAATTGTGTGTATGGCTTACTGGTATATAGTGACCAGGCAGCAGTCTTATTCTGAGTAAATTTTAGATGGTGTGTTGATTGGAAGTCTTGAAGTATTTTTTGTAGTAGTGGTATCTGCTTTCAAGAAAGAAAGAAGATTGTGATGTTATCCATATATGCAATTCAGGCTATATGTTGTGATGGGTCTGGTATCTGGATGTCTTTGTATTCTGTTGGATTTTGAGTATGAGTGGGTTGATGTAAAAAGTAAATAGCAGTGAGCTGAATGAAGAACATTACAATATGGTTTGTATAGGGATGAATGATGGAGAACTTTTGCCATTCAGCATGATATGGATTTCTCAGCTAAGTAGTAGGTTTGTGAGCAGGTACAGATGAGTTTATGAAATTGTGGTGTCAGCTAGCATGTTAATTAATGTATTAATGTCAACTGAATCAAAAACCACATTTATATCAAGTTGAACTGCAATTGGTGCATATTTTTCTGGTTCTGAACTGAATTCAAAACTGTTTGAAATATCATCACAACTTGTGCAATAGATGATTGCTTCTTTTCAAACTGGCTATGTGAAATTAGTGATAGAATGTTTGTCTGTATGCTATATTTGAGCATTTTTTCAATTATTTTAATGGTAAGTGACACCTCGGAGATGGGGCAGAAATTATTGAAGGGGATTACTGCAATTGGGTATGAACATTTGATGTCCTGTATCTTCTGTGATAGGTGATTTGCAAGGTCACACAAGTATTGGGTAGTGAATTGACTGAGATGTGCAAGGACAAATTTTGGGATTTCATATGATTCTGGGTGTCATCTATTAGGTATTGTTTCCAGTTTAGTAAAAAATTCTGTGATGTTAAATGGGGTGTGTGTTTCTGATTTTCCAAAAACATCAGAAATAAATTTGAGTGGGTGGTATGTTTGTAGCTTTTGTTTGAAATGATGATAGATTAATTTAGCATTATTTCCTGCATATGTGATTCCCTGATCTGTGAGTGCCATTGGCACCCTGACAGTAGATGGGTAGCTTAAGGCCCTGTGAATGTATTTTCTTGTCCATGTAAGCTGTTGGATGAGGCAGATTTTACTTTTTTTATTGCCAGGCAGTTTTTAAGATGGTTACAAATGTTACTATATTCTTGAGTAAGCCTGCATATATGTTGTTGACTGGTGTGTGTGTTGTATTTGCCATTTTAACCCATCTATGTCTTTCATCAGCCAAAGCTAGTAGTCTTGAGGGTGGGGTGGATTTGCATGTAATGTGATCTTTATTGAATGATAAAATATTTTATGAATGCTAGATATCTTTGAACAGATGTAAGTTGAATATTTTTGATATAGTGAAGCATTATATATGTTTCTGTAAAAATATATTCTGGAATGGCAGTTGGAACAGTATTCTAATTGTTTTCCCATATATAAGTGTAGATGTTTGGATTTCTGCCAAGCTAATCAACATGGTTTATGCAGAGTGATAGAAAAAGGCGATAGGCTGATGTTTAGGTTGATTTGATAGTGTAATATAGGTGGCTAAAAACACAGGTCAATCCTTGATATATAACAACCATTGTGAAAAATAATTGCATTACTTAACAAAAAACTCTCTGCCCTCATAAGTGGTATTGATATTTGATGCAGTCACTTTGAAATAAAATCTTGATATTTTATATATTATAGTTAGATATGAACTAAAACCAAGTAATGAGTTTATGTTTAATATAATATTTGTTACAATTGCAGGACCAGATGGGATTTATACAAATATAAAGCTTAGTATCATGATTTGATGACTAATAGTTACTATTAGAAGATTTGCATCTATATATATATGATTTGAATGACTCAAATGGACAATATGGAGTTATAATCAGGCCAGTATCCATGAGGGAGATGATGTGTCCCTAGAGCATGCAGAGTAACTTTACTTAATTAGATGTACTGATGTATTTTTGTGATTGAGTTAAGCCCTCTAATATTAGAAGCTGTTATTTTTAACTTCATTATTATTATTGGCTGGGAGTTGGTTTCACATAGTGTTGTATTCTGCATGTATTATCTAGAGTTTGGTGAGCATTTATCATCATCATCAAAGTCCATCAGTATAAAATTCTCTGTCAAGTGGTCAATTATTTTTATTAGAGTACTGTTTCCATCTGTTTTGGCTCTTTTAGATTTATTTTTCCTTGGGTGACCAGGTCATTTCAAGTCTGTTGATGTTGCTTCTATGAGAGTAAGTGATGGAGTTAATGACTCCACACTATTTGTAGATGTTTTGTTTATAATTACATGCAGTGTGCTTGTTTTTGTGCAGTTATATACATCATTGGATATATCCAGATTTGAGTCTGTCATATTATTAATTGATTCTACGTCTGGGGTTTGTCATATATCAAATAAGATTTATGTTTGATTTTGATCCATTTGATCAGCATTTTCATTTATATTATTTAAGTCATTTATTATAAAATCAAGTACATTTGTGTTTTTTCTGCATGACTGTTTTCAGAAGTTTCATTTGCATAGTGATTGTTTTAGTTTTCATGTTGATTATTTGAATCAGTAGTGCTGGTCTTTGGATTCTTACTATTTTCATGTTGGTATTGGATGTGTTGACTATTTGCTTATTGAACCTGTATGAGTTGGCTATCCATGCACCATGTGGCTAGGTTACCATGCTTCCCACATGCATACCATTGTGGTCTTAAACATTTTATATTTAGACACAGCATAGCTTCCTGATCTGCAATCTGCGTTGGTATGAATTCTGGATCAATGTCTTTGTGTAATTTTGAATTAATGTCATAACTATTGCTATATATTGGTATTGATGTGTCTTTGAAGTATATTGTTTGCAGTGCTATTACTTTTCCAACCATCATTTTTTAAAAATCTTCGACAGTGTATCCAAAGTATGTATTGCAGAACTGTATGGCTCAATTGATAGATTAAAATCTATAACTATTGTTAAAGAAGAGTTAATAAGACATGGCATGAATTAACAACGAGTACAGTTTGTGGAATAAGTTCTGAGATGGCTAGATAAAAATATGTATGCAGTTTTCAACCAAGAAAGGTACTACATGAGCAGTGGTTGGCCTATGGGTCTTCCACTGAGTGGGATAGTAGCTAGCATTGTTCTTAATGCATATGAACAAATAATTGTTCACAGACATTTAAGTAGTGACCTGATAATTTACACCCGCTACGTGGATTTCATGGTGGCATCGGAGGAGACTTTGGAAGATATAATTACAGAATTGAAAACTGCCTCAGGATTTACAGTTAATATAGCACAAAAATAAATTGGTGGATATGTTAAATATTTAGATTTGCAGGTGGGAGTTGAGGCTCAACACTTCCAGCATAAAATGTTGATTAAACCTATTAATATGAGGCCACATTCATCTGCAATCAAATACACCCAATATGTACAAGCTGGCAGGCCTAAAAATATTTTTGAAGAGAAATGCCAGATTGCATAGTTTTGAGGCTGACAAGAATAGGAATATTTAAAGTTTTAGGGATGATTTAATAAATGCCAAATATAACAAACGAACAATAGACAAGATAATTAGGCAGTTTAAAGACCCTACTAATCTGGGGGATAGGCTGAACAAAACCAGGATTTTATTGCCACACATTAAAAACATACAAATTTACAAACAATTTTTTGCAAAGACTTTAGTATATGTTACAGATCCCCTCTTAATTTCAATAAATGTATCAACAATACCAAAGATAAACTACCTCCAATAAATACCCAGCAGGCCATGTATAAAATAAATTTGCCCAGAAATCAATTGTCACACTGCATATTATGGGGAGACTAAAGCTTCTGTTCATACGAGGTTGCTACAACATAAATATGTGTACAATAAAGCGCTCACAGATCCTTCCCACTTTTCCATTTTTGCACAGCATAAAACCACTGTGGGCCACTCATGTATACCGGACATACAACATAAATATGTGTACAATAAAGCGCTCACAGATCCTTCCCACTTTTCCATTTTTGCACAGCATAAAACTACTGTGGGCCACTCATGTATATCGGATAATCTGCAAGTGATGTGCAGTGAGTGACATGAGATAAGAAGAAAAATTAAGGAGGCCTATTTCATTAATTTAGATGCAAACTCGTTAAATAAAAGAGACATGTTTTACACAATCTCAAAGAAATGGTAGACCTGATTTGAATAATTTGCATCTGTTGGTTTAAATAAATAAATTAAACATTGTTATTAGAACTATCTATCTATAACTTTGAAAATGAAGGCATTGTTCCTCCGAAAGTGCTAAGTATAGAAATAAATAGAATAATAGAAATATATTGAGTTTTAGTGTGGAGATATTACCATAAAATATCTGATCTTATTCCTGTAATGTGATTTTGATGATCTTGATTGGCTATAACAATTGCATAATTGCCTAATGTTTTAATTTGGTTTTGAAATCAGTGTTTTGACTAATATCAAAACACTCAATAGAGGTAGCTGGGATTTGGATGGTCCATGATTTTTACTATTATTTCTCACAGTTCATTTTCAGTAATTGCTTGATAAAATAACAAGTGTGGAAAATGATACAGCAATGTATTTGGGTCTGTGGTGGATATTATTATTGAATGCAGGGAAAAATCTTTTAAATGATGTATATAGTCCCTTTGGGATCATGTTATTAAAGTGTTCATTTATTGTTTTTAATGCACCAAGGATGGGATCTTGGTTTACCTGAATCTTTAAATGCAGCTCTTTAGGTCATTCAGATTTGTTATCTAAATCTTGAGATTATTTTGTTATTTATTGTAGTCAGATTATTTTTTAAAATAATTGCCTGCATGTTAGTTTTTAACTGTGTCTAAATTTTTATACATTGTAGTGGCAAATTGATGCCAACTACTCGATCATGTAGTTGTATTTGTCTCTATTTTTTTCTTTCCCCCAGTAACATTAGGATTTTTTTAATGGTATTCTTTAGTCAGTTTATAATTTTCATTAACTATTGTTTAAAAAAAGTTTCTTTTTGTTTTCCCAAACTTTAGTTTACTTTTATATTGTGGCATTGTTAGTTTTTTAGGGGTTTGAGTCCAACTACTTTAGTTTTACTTACTGGCAATATCAACATTTTTTGCAGTATTCTTCTTCTTCTTCTTCTTCTTCTTTTCTTCTTCTTCTTCTTCTTCTTCTTCTTCTTCTTCTTTCTTCTTCTTCTTCTTCTTCTTCTTCTTCTTCTTCTTCTTCTTCTTCTTCTTCTTCTTCTTCTTCTTCTTCTTCTTCTTCTTCTTCTTCTTCTTTCTTCCTTCTTCTTCTTCTTCTTCTTCTTCTTCTTCTTCTTCTTCTTCTTCTTCTTCTTCTTCTTCTTCTTCTTCTTCTTCTTCTTCTTCTTCTTCTTCTTCTTCTTCTTCTTCTTCTTCTTCTTCTTCTTCTTCTTCTTCTTCTTCTTCTTCTTCTTCTTCTTCTTCTTCTTCTTCTTCTTCTTCTTCTTCTTCTTCTTCTTCTTCTTCTTCTTCTTCTTCTTCTTCTTCTTCTTCTTCTTCTTCTTCTTCTTCTTCTTCTTCTTCTTCTTCTTCTTCTTCTTCTTCTTCTTCTTCTTCTTCTTCTTCTTCTTCTTCTTCTTCTTCTTCTTCTTCTTCTTCTCTCTCTCTCTCTCTCTCTCTCTCTCTCTCTCTCTCTCTCTCTCTCTCTCTCTCTCTCTTTGGTTTTGCCAATTTTAGAATATGGATCTGTTGTTTGGAATCCCAGTTCCAAACGAGATATTATTAAAATTCAATTGGTTTATGACAAATTTTCTAAGTACATTAAATTAAAAGACCATTATTTATCCCTATCCGTTAGAAGAAAAATGAGAGATCTTAAAATTTTATATAACCCTGTGAATCAAAAAATTATATTAACTAACAAAATTTCCAATATTGCTTTTAATAATTGTTTACATAAAACACGTACACTTACTTTATTTTATATTAAGGTTTGTAGCTCTAACATATTAAAATTTTCACCTTTGTTTCGTTTGCCTAATATCTATAATCATGATTTTATTAATGAAAATATTTTTTCTTTAGACTTTAAAAAATTTGTTACTTATCTTATAAAAAAGTATGTCATATAATTATATTATTTTCATCATTTTTACTCATTTATGTATATTATTTATGTATATTATTGTATAGTTATTATAGTGCAATTCTGTAATTGGCTTAATGCTGTAGTTTTGTACGGTAAATAAATTGAATTGAATTATTATTATTATTATTATTATTATTATTATTATTATTATTATTATTATTATTATTATTATTATTATTATTATTATTATTATTATTATTATTATTATTATTATTATTATTATTATTATTATTATTATTATTATTATTATTATTATTATTATTATTATTATTATTATTATTATTATTATTATTATTATTATTATTATTATTATTATTATTATTATTATTATTATTATTATTATTATTATTATTATTATTATTATTATTATTATTATTATTATTATTATTATTATTATTATTATTATTATTATTATTATTATTATTATTATTATTATTATTATTATTATTATTATTATTATTATTATTATTATTATTATTATTATTATTATTGTCCTCAAAGCATTTCTTGCAAATAAGCAAGGAATAATCATCCACGATGACAACAAACAGGCTTTTGTGAATCTCACACACACAGAACCACTTAGTGAAGTAAAAGATGTGCTAACAAAGGGCCCTAGATTTATTGGAGGAACATGGAGATGCCCGGATATGTAATTAATAGCGAACATAGAGGCTGGCCTCACCCAAGAACCTCAAAAAATGAGTATATAGCACAAATTAATGCTGCAATGAGACGCACAATGCTACAATCATATACTAAGCAATGGGATATAAAAATAAAAAGAACCAGACAATTTCTCAAGTTGAAAATAATTACATGTATGCATGAAAACAAAGGGAACAGATTCATGTTAATGCACACACAAGACTATATAGATTAGATTAACCTACAGATCAACAAATTATACTTCCATAAAGTTGAGCATTTTAGCATTGCCAACAATAGAGAGAAGTTTATCACTTCCATTCTTAAAAAACATTGCAACAAAGCATTCACAAAGTTGGAATATCATAGTCAAACCCATCATCATCAGTTCCACCCAGGATTTTCAGAAGTGCCCAACATACACAAGGATAATACACCGGTCCGATTAATGCTGGACTTCAGTGGAGCATACTACATAAAGACAGTGAAATGGGTAAACAATAAACTTAACCACACATTGGGCTTTGGATCATACACCCTCAAATCATCCTAATAATTTGTCTCCAGCATCAAAGATTTAGTTTTTAGCCCAACATCAAATTGCCACCATGGATGTCACTGAACTATATGGCTTGGTTTATAGAGACAAATCAATTTAAATTGCTAGAAATGAACTTTTGGCATCAAACACAGTTCAACCTCAAGTAGACTTTATTGTTGATTTTCTGTACTGGTTGAAAAACAACATTGTGGCAAGCTTTAGAAAAGAATGGTTCTCCATGAAGCAAGGATGGTCCATGTGATCACCATTAAGTGGCATAATCACCAGCAATTTTCTCAACTATTATGAGAAAAGATCATACCTGGTTTAAACCCTGTATGCCTTCTGATATACACAAGATATGCGGATGATTTATTCATTACTGCCACTCCAGAAGTCATCACACAGATTAAAATTGAATTGGAAAGCAGCACAACACTGGTCATGAATGTCACACTTGAAAATGCACATAAACAAGTTAAATATTTGGATGTTAACATACAAAGAGAAAACGATCTTTGTCACTATGTCATGGCCATTAAGCATTTAGAGATCAGGTGCCACATACACCCTCCACTCTAATGCACTCACAAAACAAACTATCTGGCTTTTACACAGAAACAAGTTATTGTGCAGAATTGAAGCAGACACCAAAGCCAATTTAACAAAATATAGGGATGACTTACTGAATCTGGGATTCAGGCAAATCACCATCATTAAAAGAATTTTATAATTCCAGAATGAACATCTCAATGCCCACGACAAACAAGATAAACCCAGACTGCTGCTTCCACACATCTCCAAGTTGCATAGTAAATTACATTCTATCCTCAGTAACACATATAAGCTTTGCTTCCACACTCCCACAAATTCCAACAACTTAATCAATTACACCAAAGATCAATCCCACATCTACAGACCCCCCCACACAGTATACAGCATTGCATGCCCCAATAACAACTGCAAAGGCCTATACTAAGGAGAAAGCAGAGCATCCTTATTTACATGGTTGGCACAGCACAGATACTCATATAACAGAGCTTTCAATCAACCCTCCATTTATTCGGTTTTTATTCAGCACCAAAACCCATGCCAGCATGAGTGTGTACCAAACAACCCCACAATCATATGCAGAGAGAGACACAATCTCAAAAGAAAAATTAAGGAGACCTTCTTCATCTCCAGAGACAAATACACCATCAATAGGAAGGACACATTCTATGCTTCATCAGGAAATTGAAGGTCTATCATAATCAACATAAATTTGCATATCTTAACCTCATTAACAGTTAAGCTATGATTAAGAAGGCTAGATCTTTCGAAAGCACTTAGCAGATTCATTTGTATTTATTTATCAACAATTTTACAGCTTTGAGAACAATTGTGCTACACACGCAAATGGACTAGTATATATATATTTCCTGAAAGTAAAAAATTCATTTAGCTAATTCACATATTATCATCATCATCATCATCATCATCATTATTATTATTATTATTATTATTATTATATCACCATCTTTAGGTATGGTTATCATTTCAGTGATAATACAATATTTTTCTCATTGGTTCTTCATATCATATTATTCAATCATTTTGAATCTTAAATCTAAATACTATGCCGTTTATTACAATGAGTGTTTAATAAATTCTCCAAATATATTTCTTTCAATAATGAAGTTGTTTATCTTTCTTCTAGGCAAAAATATAGAGATCTTAAATACCTTTACAAAATCATAAGTCAATAAGTTATTCTGTCCAATATCATACTTAGGTCGAATGAGCATGATATTCTAGTCTGTTTTTGTCTGTTGAGGTGAATCTTGTATTTCCAAGTCTACATTCTTTATACAATCAAATTTTTATGAATACTAATAAATATTTTCATTTAGATTATAAGCAATTTTATAATACTCCTAAGTTAAAATGTCGTTGAAGAATTTAAAATTATTTTATTTGTTTATTTTTACGTTTTTGATTGTTACTTTTTTAATATTATTGTTACATGTATTGTGTTTATTCCTTTTACTAATTTAATGAGCAATCTGTATTTGGCTATAAGCTATTGTTTAGCACTTAAGTAAATGAATTAAATTATTATTTAAAAAAGTTAAAATTAAAACTTATTAACTTACCGAAGAGAAAAATTATTTATTCAGTACTTTTTAAAAAAAATTAACACTAATAGATAAAATTACGGAAGAGAGAGAATAAAAGAAAATATTTATTTTTTAATTTTTTCTCTCTTTTACAACTAGTTATAACAAAATTACAACAATTCACATTATGATTATTAAAAATGTTTAAAATTTTCATATTATAATTTAAGAAAAGTAAAACTTTAAAATAAATCAATACTTATTATTGTATAAAATATGACAAATTTAAATCTTATCATTTCCTCATTCTAACTTTACTAGGTCTAATAAGCTTGTAATTTTGGCATGGTAAGATTTATCGACGTCTACAATATTACAAAATAATTTGAACAATTTATAGGATAATTACCAAGTCTATTTATTTAACACTAACAGTATATTAATTAAATAAACTTGGTAATTACATGATTTCCTTACTACATTTATGACATATGACTGTTTGTTTTAGAATTTTAAAAATGGGTAGAAAATCTCTACTTCATAAAGTTATTATCAGTTCATTTAAAATCAATTTACATTAAAATTATAGGGTGATTTAAAATATTTCTCTGCCTGTTTATAGTTCTGCATAACTCTAAATAAAAAAAATTAATTATCTTATGACTTTATATATAACTTATGTTTATATATGTATATGTTCTTGACGTTGAGTTTAGAACTACAGTTTTTATTTTAGATTCAGTCAGCAATACCAATACTTGTTCTGTTAATACTGCTTTAAAAGATGTTGTAGGCAATCTTAAAATTTGCTCATCCACAACTCCTTGTCCAATTGGATATGATTGCAGAAATAATTTTGTTTCTGTTTATGGTTTCTGTTGTGCTCAAAATCCACCAAATTCAGGTATGTAGCAATAAATAAATTTAATAAAAATATTTTTTATCATGTTTAAAATGCAACTTCAAATACTCTTTTAATCTATCTATCTATCTATCTATCTATCTATCTATCTATCTATCTATCTATCTATCTATCTATCTATCTATCTATCTATCTATCTATCTATCTATCTATCTATCTATCTATCTATCTATCTATCTATCTGTCTATCTGTCTGTCTGTCTGTCTGTCTGTCTGTCTGTCTGTCTGCCTGCCTGCCTATCTATCTATCTATCTATCTATCTATCTATCTATCTATCTATCTATCTATCTATCTATCTATCTATCTATCCATCCATCCATCCATCTATCTATCTATCTATCTATCTATCTATCTATCTATCTATCTATCTATCTATCTATCTATCTATCTACCTACCTACCTACCTACCTACCTACCTACTTCCCTCCCTTCCTCCTTACCTACCTACCTGCCTGCTTGCCTAACTACTCATCTGTCTGTCTATCTATCTATCTATCTATCTATCTATCTATCTATCTATCTATCTATCTATCTATCTATCTATCTATCTATCTATCTATCTATCTATCTATCTATCTATCTATCTATCTATCTATCTATCTATCTATCTATCTATCTATCTATCTATCTATCTATCTATCTATCTATCTATCTATCTATCTATCTATCTATCTATCTATTTATCTATCTATTCTATCTGTCTGTTTGACTGCCTGCCTGACTATCTATCTATCTATCTATCTATCTATCTATCTATCTATCTATCTATCTATCTATCTATCTATCTATCTATCTATCTATCTATCTATCTATCTATCTATCTATCTATCTATCTATCTATCTATCTATCTATCTACCTACCTACCTACCTACCTACCTACCTACCTACCTACCTACCTACCTACCTACCTACCTACCTATCTACCTGCATATAATGTAATGATATCTATAGTTCAGTCATATAGAACAGAGAACATTCTAAAACAGATGACAATTATCATCTGCTTTTTATCAAGTCTAGACTTGATTTTTGTAAAACAATTTTGTATATTATTTTTAATTTTCTATCCAATATTTGTGTGTTCAAAGCATATGAGCATTCATACATGTTGTATAGATGCATTTGTTTTTTCTCTCTAATTAATTTGTATTTTTTTAATAGGACGAATAGCTTTAGCAGTATATGTTTTTTCACATTTCTATTGGTAAATCTAAAAATTCTTTTGTAGTTTTTGAGTATTTCAAATTTAGGTTTGTAGATGTTTGGATTCTCTGTAGTGTGCTAAGGTTTTGTAAAATTCTTCTGAATTAATGGTAGATTTTATTTTAGTTTGTTGCCTCTGGTGCATATGGAAACATTTCTTTACTAATAGTTGATTTTTAAATTGATATTATTTTGTCTATTTAAGATTTTCATAATCATAGTTAAAAAATAAGTGTTCTTTATGAAAGTTTGTTTTAAGTAGGACTTTTCTTTTTGTAATTTATTTGCTTGAGAACAAACTTTTTTACCTTGTTATATAATGACATTATAACTCTACTTTTTGTGTTTTGTCATAAATTGAATGTATATGCTAAGTATTTCATTTGTATATCAGTTTTCTGTGTGATGTAGATTATGGGAAAGTTTTGTCACAATAATAAAAATTGACTTCTTAGTTGTTAGTGTGACAAGACTCACTCATTACAAAATCAAAACTACCGTTATAGATTTTGTTTTATATCAAAACACTTAGATATGCCTCCAATGACAATAAAATAACTTTACTATAAAAGACAACAAAATGTGTTCACTCAAAACGAGTGACATAAAAAAAAACAGTCTAATGTAAAAGATAATCTCATAAAGATTGATTATCCATCATATATTATTAAAACAATTATAAATTACTACAAAACACCAAAATAAAAAACAATTATACATATTGGAATATGCCATAAATGTGAATGGTAGGTGACTAACTAAAAAAATCTGCACTCAATATAATATCAGTACAATTTTTTAAAGCTTTAGCATAATGCACATAATTGTAATTTTTAAAAACCTAAACTTAAATTCTGAAAAACAGGAACTATAATGATAAAAAAATATTTAATTTTAGAAAAATATATATTGTTGAAAGTATACATCCACCCAAAAAAATTTATAAAAACAAAGAAATAATGTTTACATGTTTGCAGTAGAAGACTATTCACGGACCAGTAGGCATATATTTTATTGGGAAAAGTTAAGAATATTGTTTAAAACAACTATTGCAGGAGAGTAATATATAATACATAAAAATGTCTTAGATATATAAGTACAGACACAATATATATATATATGAAATAAAGTTAAACGTTTGGTTTATTTTCTTGCAATATAAGTAAACAGGACATTATTTATTTTTTGTCTTCTTTTTATTAAAGATAGTTTTTATATAGTAATTTACTATTATAATAGGTTGTAACTTCACTTTTAATCATTATTAATCTTATTCATTAGCTAATATATAAACAGGTAGATGATGACTGAGCTGATCCCATAAAACAATGAGGATGATCTTTATATAAATATAAACTAATACACTCATATATAGTGTAATGAAGTGTAAGCACATCAATATATAGCTTAGAATATGTTATTAAAAGACATCATATTAGAGTGCTACAACATTACTGATAAATACTTAAAATGGTTTCTCATAGACAACATCAAGAAACATCAAGTGGCAAAGCAGACAGCAGTAAACAAATTCTAAGATTGATCTAATAACAACAAAACAAATTTTATTAACAGTTTAATAATTAAGTATTTATTTATACAGCAGCTATGTTAATAAATTGTATAGTTATCTGGAAGGCGTATGTGCATTAGCCTGATTGCTAATTTACATTTAACAGTTTAATAGAATATTGTTAAATGAATAAATTGAAATTGCCTTTTTTATGTTTGATATCAGGTGATCTTTGAATATTAACACTCATAAAATCTTACATTAATTATTCAATATTATTTTTGATACTATCACTAAGTAACCCTATGATTTCTGGATTCTGTTAGATAAGTGTTAGCTATGTTAAAATGTGCACATTTATTTTTTATTATCTTAGATTAAATTAACTTTATGTTTTCTCAATACTAAAGCAATTACAAAATCAGTTCTATACAATATCCATTTGATCCTACACTGCTTTAAAAAAACAACAATATAATACCTAATCTCTAGCAATCCAAGACACAAAATAAAATCAAATGCACAGAAAACTATCTTTAAACCAGGAGAAAAATCATAGTCTTTTGTGAGTATCTCCAGCAAAAATAATATATATTGGGAAGGTAAATAACATACACAAATTTCAAAAATGGCAGAAAGAATATTTACAGGATTGTAAGACAGAATGCACACTCATATATTATAATCCTTAATTTCAGATATGTATGTGAAATAAATAACATATTCATAGCCAAATTCAAATCCTAAGCACAATAAAATCAACTCATTAAATTAGATACAATTAAACACACACATTGGCATTGTATCACACATCATTTTTACTTACATTAATTTTGAAATTCATTGATTAAATGATTTTTGTGTAGCTTCAGAGGGATAACTTTTGTTAAACCAAATTTTAACTATTTAACAATTAAATCTTTCTTACATTTTTTTTAATGCAAATTAATTCTCAGATAAAGATTGATTTGAGATTTATTTAAACTAAATAATGATAATTTAAAACTATATTTGGATTTTTAAAACTCTTCAGAAGAAAAAAAAGAAACATATTTAAGTTATCTTTTATCTTGAATTTTTAAAGATATAAACTATTACATACAACTACTTTTGAGAGCTTTGTCAAAGATAATAAAAATTGTCAATAGCATTTACACCTTTAATATTCAAAAGCATACTATAAAATATATATATATACTATACCATTAATGATTTTTAAACTGGTACATCAGACATAGTCATGGAAGTTCAAGTCCAAAATTTGGTAGCCAACATACTGCATCTCCTTCAACCACATACTGACATATAGTGACACATTTTTATATTATAATCAGGCCACTCTTGATCATGATTGTAGTTGACTTATTAGCTCAATAATTGGGTATGTTGAGCATACTGAGGGATATTAATAGCTTACATATCTATTGCTGATAATGTTAACTCCACACAGTAATATTTCCTGCTCCTCATATGGATATAAACTCTACTACCTGCAGTAACATATTTATTAGTTCTGGAAAGACATATAGTATTAAATACCGGAATTGTGCACTAGCAATCTAGATTTAAAGCTATACTCTTTGAAGAGATTATGTCAACTCCAGATTATAGCTCCTGGGATTTTTAAAACTCAATGGTAATAATTGAACTATTTAACTAACTTGATGAAATGCATAAATGAAAAGTGAACAAAACAAAACATTTATAACAATAACGGTTTATTTAATAGCAATATATGAATGGAATTTACATCCTCTTAAACCATTAGCATTATAATAATCACATTAATATATATTGTACACATTTCAATTTAGCCATGTGACTACATTGCAATAGTGTGTGCATAAAATAAAAAAAATCATCATCACATTTTCTTTTTATAGGACGTGGAAGCTGTAAGGCATTGAGTTCAAACCCTACATGACCGAGTATCCAAAGCCTCCGAGAATGGGAATATTTGTTTCTCTCTCTATTTGAATAGTTTAGTAGTTGTACTTAAAAGTTAGAATATTAAAGCACATATAAATAGTTGTCTGTAGACAACTACTCTATAAATCATTTTTCTAAGCTTGCTTATTAATCTTTTTTTTAAAGTTAATTTATATCTAATAGATAATAATATTCTTTTTTTAATAATGCTTTGATTTTAATACTTTGTCATTACTAATTTATTTTATAAATTTTAATACTAATGGTATTAACAATCTATAACTTTCAGATCATTTAGATTGTTTTTGAGAAGCAGGTTTTATGAATTTAAATATATATGAGTGTGTGGGTATGTACAAGCACAAATGTAAACATTTATAGATATATTAAAGTTTTTAAACAATTTGTATTTTCTGTGTGAAAATTTGTTTTCTTGTATACTATTTAAGATTAATTTGTCTTATTTTATGTGAAAGGGTTAAAAGTTTCAGCTAATGTCCAGCAGGTTGTGAGAGAGATAAAAGGTCAATATTATAACGATCGAAATGGAAGTGGGAGATCGCATCGCACCGCACTACCAAGGGCGCCATCTAGGCATTTGAGCCTAGAAAAATTTATAAAGTAGGCAGATACGCGCTGTTAGGATTCCACTTTATTTACATATTTAGATCGTTAGCCCATTGTCACTAGCTCAGTGGAGACGCAGAGATAATAAAATATATAACCTTAGATATAAATATAAAAAAATAATAGCCATTGCCAGAAATTAACACATAAAAATATTTATTTACGCACATATAAAATAATATTTAAATTTTGAGGAATAAATTTCGTTTATAATTTTATATTGATCTTTAATTCTAAATTTAAGTAGATTTCAAATAATGAGTTTACTATTTATTTAGAGGGTCGAGTATGAATGGACTACATAGGTCTGCATTTGAAAGGAAAATATTCTTCCCTGATTTAACCTTAGGCAACAAATTTCGCAATCAACTGGCGCCAATCCATCTGATACATTCATGTATTCAATGTAGCATGATACGACAACACAAAATACTATATTGTCAGGAATGTACATCTGAACAATAAGTAGAAATAGAGAAGATATTGACTCTCCACCAACAGGAATGTGACATCTGTTGGCAAGTAGATCAATAAACTAAAAACTCCATAGAAATGGACTGCGGTCTTCTGCCGACTTACAAACCCATCCATAGGCAAACAGAGGGTGTGTGGCGTATATCTATAATCCTGCCCGTAGCGGACCTCATACTACATCTACTAATTACACAAATATATCCAATCCATTGAACCAATTCAACTACGAAATGAATAACCTAAGATTACCCTCCCTTAATACAACTTTACAAAACTATATAGCCATTCACACCTGACTTAATTTTTACATTTATATACGTTCGCACAGATTTGTTTAAAAATGTTGGGTATGAACGATTACACAGATTCCACGGTCAAAAACATTTCAAAATAAACATAAACGATCAAAATACAAAATTATTGATACCGACAATCGCAGAGGGAAACTTATAAGTAACCCAATAGTATTCACCATAAGATACTTGCGTTGTTACCAATAACTTAAGAGACATCCGAATAAATACATTTTAGATACTCACCGTAAGGTATCAGTATTTATCGAATGTCTATATATTTTGATCAAATATGAAAACCAAAATATAATTAACCGCAAACGAATCCATGCAAGCGTCTATAAACAACTTAAATTTCATACATTTAAATAATCTTTACAATATAAAAAAAAAAAAATAGAAATGATGTTTATCAATCGGGAAACATATAATTTTAAACATTATTCATTTGTTTTAAAAACTTAAAAGTCAGATAGAAGTTCTTATTTTCAGTTATTAATTATTTGCAATTTTAGGAAAGTTCTTATTAGATAGACACAATAGTTCATACTTTACGGATTTAATAGATTGAGAAGTCCATCTTCGTGATCACTTTCGTAGATTTTGTCCTTTGAAATGAAACTGCGACTTGCCATGCATTTGGTCAGGAACTGTCATCCAGAGGCCTCAACTGGTTGTCCGGAAAATTAAATTTATTGCAGACTTCCACATCGTGAAAATCTGCAATATAGCTAGTTATAACGATCTATTCATAGTCAGCTCTCAGATAACAATTTTAATAATCATTTGGCTTTTATATTTTTCTTAGCCTCTTATCATTTGATCATAGGATTCAATCGGCAATACGTCACTAATCCTCTGGTGTTTCAGTTACGGTCCGTGCTGAATTTCTGGTGTTTGCATTGGTCATTTAATTTCTTTGTACTCTTATCTAACGTTTCATCTGACTTTTTAATTAAACAGCTTTTAGATAATTAATAAACAATCATTTCCATTTATAGATTACAGGAATTAATTAATACCTGTTTTTATTTTAACTTACGTTATTTTTTTATTAAAATATTTTTATATTTCAATCTTGTAATACGTTCAAATACTTTTTTTTTTTTTTTTTATGAAAAAAAATATTTTTAAAGTTTAGCATCTGTGCGAATGTATACGTTTAACAATATTTTAATTTTAGCGTTTAGTTTTTTCCTTTTATTTGCGAACTTTTAAGTTTTTATTTTAAATTAATGTAACGACATATTTATATATCGTTACAATATTGGCATAACATCAATGTGAGCCATGTGGGGGGGGGTGAGAACAGAAACTCATTAATCAGTTATTATAATTACTAAGAGATCCAGATCATTTTGAAACACACTAAATAATAAATTAAAAAAAAAAAAGTCAATAATGTCTGACTAAATTACAATAATAATAATTTTAAAATTTAAACTAAACATGACAACTCTTAATTTAGAATAAAAACAATATAAATTTTTTTTAAATCATCATAATCAATATTAATAATAAACTTCTTTTCTCTTTAAAAATATGGTTTCACATGATCTTTTATATACAATAAATCTAATAGAATTACTTTCTTTCTATTTCATTTTAAAATTTTTATTTATTTACATGAACTTATATATATATACTCCAATACTCTGTGCACCAGTTTTCAACATTTCAGATACCTCCTTGTAGTCATTAACAAGGAACTAATATATATATATAAGCTAAATAAATCTTATTATATTAAATGATTAAAATATATATATATATATAACAATAAAATATATTGTATATAATAATTAAAATAAGTTATAAATTCCGTAACTTGCTTTTAAACTTGCATTTTATGATCACTAGATGGAGCTTACCAATAGCTCTAATCAAGTTTTTATTTTATAAGTGCATAAAATAAAAACTTGATTAGAGCTATTGGTAAGCTCTGTCTAATGATCATATATATATATGATTAAAAGGAGGCAGTTGAAACATTGAAAACAAGTGCATAAGAGTTTTTTAAGAAAAAAGAAAGTAATTCTATTGGATTTTTTATATAAGAAAAAACAACATATTAGGATAGAATTCAGAATATAATGAGTAGATATGAGATTTTATAGCCACTCAAAATATTACATTAATAAATTCTCTTTAGAAATTGTCTAAAGTAAAACTAAGTAATTCTATCATTTGAATTTATGATAAATAAACAGAGTAATCTTCTAGATAAAGCAAAATAAATTTTAATAAAGCAAAGTGATTTTTAAAATCAGCACAGTGATCATTTAAATAAATGAAATTGACTAAACTGGTCTTCTAATAATAAATAAATAATTATAATTATTTTATAAATAAAATAACTTTTTTTAAAATGTTTTCCTAACATCAGAGATACAGTTTTAATAATGTGACTCTCATGTCAAATTCTTAATATTCATGTACTCTCAATGCATGACAAGTAAAGACAATTGTCTGATAAACTTTATAATATTTAGATTTCTGAAAGTACATAGATAATGATAAACAAGCAAGAAAGTAATTTAACAATAAAATGACATTTATTAAACATTTAAAAACAAACAACTTTGCTATCTTACAGTATTTTCAAGATGAATTCTTCAGATACAATAAACAAAATGTAATATGGAGGAAAATTATAACTTTCACATTAAAATGAGTAAATAGAAAGTAAATAATATGTTACCAGTAATGAATACCATATACTGTATTGGCATTTAAATAAGTTCTCTCATTTGACAAAACAATCATTCTATCATACAGTCCCTAGTGAATATATTTAATACCCTTATAAAATATAAACTTACCAGTTTATATGGTGAAATAAATGCCAAAGAATATATATATCTTTTTACTGAAGCCACATATACACTTTTAAAGTTTTAAAATGAAATATTTATTGCATTTATATTTTGACATGGTAGTTAAGCACAGCTACAAGTTCTACATATCAAGATAAACTATATTCGGATAAACTAAGAGTGCAAGTGAAGATAAAAATGGTATTTCTCAATATGTACAATAATATATCAATTGCCAGAATAAAGTCAGGACTTTATATAAAAATTCATCATAAAGAAAATTCACATTAGGGATAATAAAGTGAAAGCAAAATAAATGATGGCATAAACACAAGGAAAAGCACTTGCATCTGAAAGCAAAACATAAGGAATTTATTATTCATCACAGGAGTGGATTTTCCAGACATATCCTCTCAAATCCCTTTTTTAAATTCTAGTTGAAGCTATACTATTCATGATTAAAGGAGAAATTTCTGTATGACAATTTTTGGTATTATTCCTTCAAATGTTTTTCCTCTAACAGAGCTTAGAAGTATTATTCTTTTATCTTTTCCTTTACTTTTTTACATTTCTTCATATAGTCATATATATTATTTTTATAAATATTCACATATCCACTCTAATGTATTTTTTATATAATTCCTTTAATTTTCTAATAGTTTCAACTGTCCTGCAGTCTTCATCAGAACTTTTGCATAATCTTTCTCTTTCTGCAGGACAGTTGACACTGTTAGAAAATTAAAGGAATTATATAAAAATTTGCATTAGAGTGTATATGTGAAGATTTATAAAACTAACAGATTACCTCTGACCCCTAAAAAGTTATAGATATTTTCACAATCTCATGGTAATAAGATTCATCTTCTATATAACTTGTTTATTTGATCTATAATTTGCTTTTTTGTATTCCGATCTCTTTACTCACTTTAAAATATCCAATCCTTTATATAATTATTCATTGGATGGTTGTGATACATTCACTAACACTTCCGCATTTTTTATTGATCTATCTTATCAAACGGACCATCTATCTTTAACATTAGTTTTTTTTTCAAAAGTCTGATGAGTATTGGATAAATTTTCCATTTGAGTAGTTATACTTTTAATGCATTATTTTTCATTTCTTTATGGTTCTTCTTTAGATATTCAACACATTTTCTTTCTGTTTTATTAACTTGCTGATATTTTCACTATAACTTCTCCCACTTAACTTTTAAGTCTTCTTGGACTTTTTGACAATCTATTAAATCTTTTTCTAACTTGATTACTTGTTTTCTTATATCTTTTCTTTTTTATGCATCTCTGTTATTTTCTTATCATTTGCTTTTTAAATTCTGAAATTTTGGTTTGAAATTTTGCTAGAGTCATGTAAATCCACAATTTGTTTGTTCATTCTATTACTTATACTAAAAAAATTCATTTCACATTTCTTACTATCTTTTTATTTTATTTCATAATTGTCTAATTTTGAGTTCAAATTCTGAGATTTTGAACCCATCTCTTCTAACTTAAAATCCATTTTTATGTTATTTGCTTCTATTTTCAGATCATTTTCTTCCAATTTGGAATTTATATCTTCTTTCATTTTTATGCTATGTTTTCATATCTTTCTTTATCTTTACACCATTTTCTTCAAGTTTGAAATCCATCTTTTGCAATAAGAACTAAAAAATTTTTCTGAAGTCAATAGAATTTGATTCTTTCATTATTCTTATCATAGTTTCTCATACATTTTAAGTAAAATTGTTTTATGATCAATAACTTAACACAAGAAAGAGATTGAAATCCATCCTCTTATCAACTACAAATTCCACTAAAAACTGAATGAATATATGTAAAAATAAACATTCTATTAAAATTTCTTTATATTTTTTTTATTAACTGCTATTGATTAATTAATTTTTTGTGTGTTGTTGTTGAACCCCTTCCAAATAAAAATTTTATTACATGGTATAGTTTTTTTGTCTCTTTTCATTTTTTTAATGTCCGGGCTTGTTTCATCATGTCACTACAATTGAATCAGCTTTCACAAAGTTTCATTCCTTCAGTAGACACAATAAATTTCATATATTCACAAATGGTGATACCATCAATAAAATATTGAAGTTCTTTAATGATTCCTATATTTAAACTATAACAATAAATGCATCATCCATGCCTAACACTTTTAATGATATAACAAGAATAACTAACAATCAACTAAATTCACTGATACCATGTGCTAAATAACAATAATTGACATTCTACAGTTAATAAATAACAAATATAAATATGGACTACCACAAATTGTACCAATGGTATAATCCATTACATAGTAAACTAGGTATACTTTTAGTACATTTAAAACTATAAACATAAAAAATTAGGGATTACATATCTCATATCTACACTTTATTAAATAGTCCAGGCATTTATCATCTGGAATTCTATCAATATTGGCAAGCATCCTCCTATGCATATTAAATCATAAGATACTTACCCATATCTATCATATTATTTTAGTTTAATAACTCTTTTGTACAAAAATTACATTAAGATCCATTTATATATGAATTTATTTTACTTGCAATAAAATTTTTTCATGGAAATATAGTTTTACTCCCACTTTATCAACATATTTATTGTCACCATCAACAGGATAAACAATAACTTTACAATACTAAATTCCTTATCAAGTTGTCAAATTTATTTCATCCCTTTCACATTGCCCATCAATTATTAACATTTTCGTTTTTTTAACTATAAAATATCAATTTTATTAATATAAATTTCAAATACATACCCTTCCTTTCAAGAGCATCATTTTATAAAAATACTTCCTTTGAAAAGTTGAAAAGTCAAAAATTATAAATATATACTCCTGTGATACACTCCTCTGAGAATATAAGTTTATCAAGACCCCTAACCTTTGGGAAGTCAAAATTGTATTAGTACTATCTTCTTTCAATGTAGATGTTTATTTGTCAATGTTCTATATTTGGGTTGCCAAAAATTGTAAAGTTATAAATGTATGGTATTCTTCTCTCTTACAGTAGTAAGTTTATCTAAGCCTCCAACATGGGGAAGTCAAAAATTGTGATAGTAAAAATAAGTGAATTGAATGTGGCATCAATAGCATATTCTAATCTGCAAAAATTTGTAAATTAATAATGATGAGCATCATGCAAAACAGATATTGTATTTACAATAATGTGAATACCACTTCTTTGACTTGACCTGAAGCAAATGTGCAGCCACATGACATGAATGTTAAAAGTTTTATATTAAAATCTTAAAATAAAAGTACCATAATGAATAGATGCAATAAGCCAAACACAATATCCATCACTAACAGATTTGCCTCTTCTTTAAAATATAACAGAGGTCTAAATAAAGTTTTGAAATCAAAGACACCATGACAATTGATAAAATACTAACTTTATTATACATAATTTACAATATACCTAAAAAATAATAATGAAGACAACTTTAAAAAGTATTTCACTTTAATTAAAATATAATCTTATGTAATAAACCATTTTTATTATAGTTTATTATTATATAAGAATTACACTAATCATACATATTTGTTTACTCTTTATGATTTAAATTATTTTTAATTTAGATATCTGCATCATGAAATGGCATCTAAAGTGTATCTCATCAAGTATTAACAATACTTAAATATCTCCCATGTATTGTAAAAAAAAAAAAATCTGCTGTGTTTCAAGTTAAACATATTTATTGCATAGAAAAAGTTAATATTTATAATTATATTCATTTATTAAATATTTTATATGTCTATCATATAAATAAAAATAAAGAATTAACTAAAGTAATTCAGATTTCTATTTCACAGTCCAAATACACCTAGCCACTTATTAATAGGATTCAATTGAAACCCACATATGTATAAATGTAAATATAAAAATGTATATTTTTTTTCAAACGTTTTTTTGTTTATTATTATCATTTATAACATTTTAAATTAGAACTACCTAGAATAAATTACTATAATTTATTTCAGGAAATATATACATATAACATTGTTTTATTTACGTTAACCAAATAATTTATTGTATTCTATTAAAAAAAAATTCAAATGTAAGTTTTGAATTTTATATGTATTTTTTTATATATATGCTTAATGTATTTTCTTTTATTAAAAAATCCAAGATGGCCTTTCAAGAGATTTTCACCTTGATAAGGAATTAAAAAAGAAAAAAATATTAAAGCTGAAATTCCTTGTAAATGTAAAATTAAATTACATAGGCAAAAAATCAATTACTTTGGAATTTCCATTAATTCATTAATGTAAATTTTACATCGTTTAGATAGATAAAACAAATATAAGATTATACAAGAATCTTTATTAATCCTTATCGAGGTTTAAACTTTCCTAAAATAGAAATAAAGATATAATTTTCTTTTGTCTCAGGCAGGATAGGAAGAAAAATCATCTCGTACAACACATAGCTCAAATATTTGAGACACCATATAAATAGTAGTTTTTTTTTTTAAAAAAAAAGAGACGAGAAAAGTTTAGAGTTGTCCACCGTCACTATGCCCATTGTAATGTACAGTGAGTAGAAAAAAGAAAGTCACCACTGTTCATTCCTGGGACCTAATCTCCTATTATGTTGCTACCGTAGTCTGTCTTGGAAAAATGCCACCAGTCATCAAAGTTCACCCTTGCAATCATTCTGAGAGACATCCAGGTAAAAACCGCAAGAATTCAAATCCTGTCGTCTATATTAAAATCTTTCTAAATGAATTATCACTATAATGTAATTATAACGTCTTAAATCTTAAAAGTATATAGTTAATTTTTTTTATAAATACTTGTAATTGACTCTTTAACCCATATAAATTATTTATAAATTTTTTTAAATAACTCAAGCTCACAATATTTTTAGATATTTTTATTTGAATATGAAAATATATTTATTTGTTTTTATACTAATTTCAGTACAAAATTTTATGTTTTTTTTCTTAACAAACTTCACTCGTGAGGGTTCTAAGAAGATAATTTGCTAAAGAGCGAATTATGCTTAAAAAGAAAAAAAAAGAGGGGGGGGAGGGGGTTCAGTAAAGAAAGAATTAGTTTTAAAATAAAATAAGTTGTTTTATCTTTTTCGCCAGTGAAGTTATGTCAAATATTTATATTAAAATGTCCTTACATAAAGAATTAAAGTAATTTTGCTAATGATTTCCCAGGATGGGATTTTATAAATTTAGATTATGTTAAATTGGGATAAAATTAAAATGTATTATATTTTGACCTGAAAACTGCACTGCTGATCAAGCGTCAGTTAATTATCTTGCTATTTTTTTTATAAAAAGTAGAAAAGTGGGAAGGGGAATCTATTCGAGAAATATTTTTTCTTATTTTTTTATATATGTTGTTTTTGTTAATTAAATATTTTACCTGAAGTAATTGTTTGCGCAGGTTGATCTTTATACAATATTAGATCCTTTAAGGCTACTTATAAATAATTATTCATATTTGGTGCTTAATCTTGGGTTAATAATGAATGTTAGATGTAGTTGGATTGGACCTAGAACAGCCAGTTGCGTATGATCTAACTCCCAGTTGCACATACTTCTGTGGGCCGGAGAGTGAGCGAGGTAGAGTTGGGTAGTTGACATAATATCCATATGGAAGACATGGGGACTCTTGTAATTTCTGTCTCTCCATTAGGTACCGTTTCGCAACATCATGAATGTACCGACCCCTTTTCTTCATTTCTGTAGGTATAAGAGCGTCTGTAAAGTGGCTGTGTAATGACCTACATTTATTTTCTTTCTCTTGCATTCATATTTTTATTAATCTGGCATTGTTTTGTTTTTCTTTTAATACCTACCTAATATGTAAGTCATAGAGAAATGATCTTTAACCTGAGTAATCAATTCTTTTGCTTTAATCTGTGATTAGTTAAATGTTTTAATTTAACTAAGGCACATTATAGACATATGAATGAAGAATGACTAAATTGAAGGTTAAATCAATATGGGTTTGTGTGCTTGATAATTAACTGTTTTCTTAATGGCTTACATTTTTAAACACTGTAAGGTTATTTTCAATAACTTAACGCTGTTCCAGCGAGGTCCTCTCTTAAAATAAATAAAATGTCATTTAATTAAGATTAATTGTTATTCACTAAGAAAAGTGAAATAAAATTATTTTCTTTTCTTTTTATCATTTTGAATAAGATATCAAATTAGTTTGTTATAATTGTTTTTTTTCTTTGACATCAGTTTATTATAAAATGTCTTAGAATATTTAAATAAGAAAGAAAATGTTTATTTTTTTAATACAATGAGTTGATCAATTTTTAAATACGCTGATTGATCAAAATAATCCTATTTCCTTGTAATAAATGTGAATGGAAAAATTTATATGTATTAAAATCCGTGGTCATTTAATTTTGTTTTCATTTTATTGTTTAACTAATGTAAACAAATAATTTCATGCAAACTATAATACATTAAAAAGATAACCGCTATATGTAAATATGTCTTACATGATGCGGTTTCATATAAATCTACCTGTGGAAAAATAAAAACTAATGTAAAGAATTTTGTTTTAGTGAGCTTGAGTAAAATGTGAATTTAAATAATTAATGAGTTAAAATATATGTATAAAACTAAATTTCCAGTGTGTTCGAATTATTTTATTTACTTTTTATTTTAATTAATATTTTATGTTAAGTTATATATATAAGTTCAATTATCCAATGTCTCATTAAATTAGAATTATTGTGAATCTCATGCTCGAAGGCTCGGCTCTGGGACAGGGAAAGTGAAGGAGTTCAATGTTATTGTTGAGAAATGTTATTGATTAGATCTTTGACCTGGGGATATAGGCAAATAGGGCATAATTCACAATGTACCTGATTTATATATCTTGTACATGGTTGGACTCAAGGTACTTTACCTGTAGTCCAGTTCTTGTTGGATCGATGTACGTTTTTCGACCGGTATATATAATATTTAAAACAACAACAACAAAAAAAGAAAGGTTTTTCAAAGTCAACCATAAAAGTTCTAATTCCTCAGTAAAATTGTAATACTTTTAAATTGTTCATTACTATTTAAAATGTTCAAAAAATAATTAAACTTTTTTCCATTTATTATTAGACACTTATGATCGATCAGTGGCAACTTATTGAAAAGTAGTTCACTATATGTGTGTATGATTATATGTAGGTTTCTATACATGTGTACATCTAATATGCATTGTATGTATATTTATGTAGTTAATCTCATATTTTTATTTCTTAAAATTTATTGTAAAACAAAAGATAAAACAAAACAACAATAAAAAAATTAAACCATATATGAATTTAGCAATAACAAAACTCAAATTGTGGAAAGTTGGATAAATGTACATGGAGATGATATCATTTGTAAATAAATAGAGAATTTAAAGTTTTATTGGCAACGATGACAGCTGGCAAAATTAAAGCTGATTATAGTTTTTAATTTATATAATTAATATTGGTATAATAAATTTATATACTTTTAATTCTAGATTTATGTATTACATATAATATTATATTTTTTAAATCTGTTTATTATAGCTTCTAATTTTCCTTGTAATGGTCCACCTTTGAAAAATCCACGAACTGGTACGAAAGCATATTGTTCATACCCAGAATACACTTGTCCTAATGCCTACACATGTAATACGCAATTACAAGATAAGACTTCAGTATGCTGCCCTACTATAAGTAGTTCTTGTAAGTGGTTTATGTAGTTATTACAATAGAATCTCAGAATTATTGAAAATTGTGAAAAAAATATTTATATACTGTATTATCAACCCTAATATTTATATATATTCCATTAATTTTAATATCCATCTAAATAAATACAGTGCTGAGAATAAATAATATTTCTGGAAAAAATAATTCATATGCTTGTGTATTGAAAAAAGTTTTAACAAGTCAGATCTTATCCAAGTTATTTTAACAAACATGCAAATTGTGCCCATTTTCATCTACTAGTGTTTTATCAATTAATCATTTATATTTTGGAGAAGTGAAATATTATTGTATTAGTAGTGATCCTAAAAAAATCTGGAATTAAAGAGTCTCAGCTTCAGATGTAATGCTATTATAAATTCCATTAATTTTAATAACCATAAAAATAAATATTGACTATTAAATATATAATACTAAGAATACATTGTAATATTTCTGATGAAATAATTTTTCACGTGACCTATTACATAATTTCTAAAATTAATATAATTTATATCTGACTAATAATATGAAATTGTGAGTTAGTTAGATTGAGACTGCACTAAGATCACTATTAAAGTTATGTTAACTCCCTGAAATATTAATGATTGATTGGCTACTCATATAAGACTATGGAGTCCACATAAAAAGATCTATTTTTCAACAGGTTAGCATATTAACAAAAAAAGAACATTACTTGCAAATTTATTAAAATGATTTAATGAAAATTTGATTAGTGAAAAATTTTTATAATATGGACATATAATTTTTTTTTCAGAATTGTTTATATATAATATTTACGCACAGACATTGCATACAGAAAAATGGATCACTTTCTTTCTGCCCAGACAAGCTTATAAAAAGTTTGTAAGAGTAGGAGTAATTATTAATTAAACCACTATTATTACAGAGCAATTATCAGCTTATAATTTACATCAGGACCAGAGAGGAGTTTTATATTTAATAAAATTGCTTGGTGTTGAAAATAGACAAACATTTTTGAATTAAGTCAAAAAAACTCTAAAAAACTGAAAACAGTAATTTAGACTAAGAACAGCATAAGTACACATTAAATGCGCTGGAGTTTTTATTTAATATTTTTTTCAAAAATCAACATTTTTATCTTTTATATTAGCTCAATTGTTATTAATATCTTGTCTGCGAGCATATCAAAAATATTTATTCATTTTTTATTTAAAAAATATAACAAAAATATTTGCCTGATGATGGTATATTATGGCATATTTCCATCATCTACCAAACTTTTTTATACATTTATCATTTAATGATATATGATAGAAATAGTCCAACATATTATCACATACAAGAAAAATTATTTTAAAAGCCAATAGTTTTATCTGTTATAGGAAAAAATCTATAAAAAGGACTCATTTCTAGTTTTTTATTATTTTTGTTTGAAAGCACACACAGTTTAATGACTATAATTTGTTTTTCATAAATGAAATCAGTATATAGACTATTGTTATTGAATAATTTGAATTAGAGCATTTTTCAATATTTCTTTTCCAAAGCTTCAATTATATTTTGTTAGTCACAGAATGTTACTTTAAATAGTTTTTTTTCCATACATATAATATATGATTTTTTTATTAGAAGTCAAATTTTGTTGTACTTTTTACTATTTTTTTTTTTTAAAAAATATTTCTTAAGACAAAAAATATGTTTTTCATCTAGTCTAGATGCTAAATTTTGTGTAGCTAAGTACTGAATTATATATACTTTATATAATTCTTTCTAAAACCGTCCTCCATCATTTTTTTAATTTTTGATTAAATTTTCATCAATAAAATCAATTATAGTTCAGTATTTAAAATTTAAATCCATCCATAATTTATGATTATACATGCACAAGCGTTTTTTATGTTTGTTTAGTGACTCTTTTTTGAAACTATTTAAGTTTAAGCCACTTAAACTTATCCCCCCCCTCCTCCTAAAATTGTTAGCCAAATTGATATTTTTTTCTTTTATTTTCACTATATTTTACTACCCTAAAATCATTCTTATTATTTAGACTACATACTAAGATTATTAGTATATTCTATCCTAGGATCTTTTTGAAGTTTTGTAAAATACATAGTTTTTTTTGTAAATGATAATGAAGATATATTGTTATATGAAGATGAGCTGGATAATGAAATATGTGATGAAAAATGCAATTTAAATTCTTTCATGCCTATACTTGGTACTGGTTCTTCTATTTTAAATAACTTTTGACTCATTGGCAATAGATATATTGAAAAATTTTCCAGAAATATTTTTTTAACTCTAATTTTTTGAATTTAATTTTCTATAAGTAAACAAAAATAACCATCACCCCCTCCCTCCATGAAAAGTCGGAGTGTTTATAATTTATTTATTTAAAAATATATATTATTAAAGAAAATTTAATAAATATTAAAAAATCAGCATATTTTATTTTTTAAATATTTTTTTATGTTTGTTACTTACTATTCATAAAATATTTTATTTAATCCACAAACTAGTTGCAGTCATCCACAATAGAAATAAGAGAATGAAATCAAAATACAAAAATTAATGATAATTTAGAGCTATTATAAACTAGCACAAAAAAGTTGAATCTAATCATAATTACTATTTTTGTATAAGTAAGAATATATAAAAATTCAAAATTAAAATATATACATCTTCAAGTCTTGAACACGATTATGCTCTGTAACTCATTTTATTTTTAAAGTAAACACAAATACTACTACTACTATTACTACGCCTACTACTATTACTACTAATAATAAAGAGTACATTCTCAAACTTCTAAAGATTTTTTCAGATTATAAAGTCAACTATAGGTTAGCATTCAACATGGAAAAATCCAGTGATTGACACTTTTACACTGGTAGCAGTTTAACAAATCATTTTAAAGATAAATCTAACCAATTCCTTGTATTCCAGTTCAACCTACATCATTCACCAATACTAATACTTATAAAAAATATAATTATAAATAAAATAGAAATTATAATGAATTCACTAACAAAATTATGCCTAACACTTCATGCTAAGACATCACTTTTGAACATGCTGATCATGACAAAAATCACATATTACATTCCAACAATACTATATACCAAAGCTTTACTAATCAAATAGACTCACTCTGCAGGAAACATATATGGGAAAAAAAGTAATCCCACTATTCATAAGATGTCTCAAAAATTTACTCTCACAAAATGATCTAAGGCTTCACTCAGTTCTAACATTCATAATCCAAAAAAAAACAAACAATTAATATAATCTCTCAATGTGCAAAAATTCCCTTATCTAAAAACAATCTATAAAATGACTCCCACAAATAAACCATCTCCAATTCAAGGATACCTGAGAGGATTACTCACTCCATTGTTGTCTACAAAACAATTGGTTTTCAAAACACTGCAAAATAAATTCAAGTTTTGGAAGACAATGATAAAACTATGCTCAAGATTGGCAACAAACAACTTTACCATAAATTCCTATTCTGGACTCTTGAACCAAAATATTATGACTTTTTACTTAAAATTAACTTCAATTTATTTCCCACACAACTCTTCATAAGATATAAAAGAAATTTCCAAAATGTAGACTACCTATGCACCCTTTCCCACAAAGATTCAGAAACACAGGATCACCTTTTTCTTTCATGACAAGGACTTAATAAAATTCAGTCAATAATACAATTAAAAAAATAAAGATTAATATCCTATTTTATTCATTCAAAAAGGAGTATTTGCCTTATGATGCACAAGGTGAAAATTTTTATACAACAGAACCCAAGAAGACACCTAAACATATTTAAAAAATGAAAACCAGCTCATTCAATTGTGAACTTTTGACTCTTTTCAAAATATTATTATTTATAATTTTAGTAATCTAATAATATGTATACAAAAGAAATAATGTGACCTTTTTTATTTTGCTGGATAAAGTCCTTTGAAAGATAATAATAATAGTAGTAATAATAATAACCGATACACATGACCACATATATGTGAAAAACATAAATAACCTCCAATATATGTATTTCATGCTAAAACAGCACTCATCAGTTGTTCCAAATTATCATCTTCCACACATATACAAATAAGTGTTCAGTGTAAGAAAATGTACAAACATTATTGGGTATTTTTCTGAAGGTTTGTGATGATGGTGTTCTAGCTGTTCTCTTCACTCTTCAAAATTTCATCAATTCATATTGAAAATCTGATGATGGAGTGCTCAAAGTCTTTGTTGATGCTAATATTATTGTCATACCATGTTGATCTTAAGTCACTCTGACCTCTCAAATGTAATACTTTAATATATTCATTTAAATATGGATGGTTAAAAATTTGGAGAGTGGAGAGAATTGAAGCCTGTCCATTAAAGTTTTTAGATTTGCTATCTTAATATAAACTGAGCACTGATTATATATGTGTGGGAGATAGTGATACAAATCAACTAATAAATGCTGGCTCAGCACAAAATATGTATATTGGAAATCATTTATCTTTCTTCATATTATGTGTGTATTGGATATATAGAATGGAGTAGGTTATAAATGGAAGCTTGAAAATCTGTGTTCAAATCACCTTTAATTACATTTGTTTTAATTTATATGCATTATACTAATGTTTAAATAATAATAGTCTTCAGCCATTCATTAAAGTTTGAAGATTTTCTATTTTAATATAAACCGAGCACTAATTATATATATATGTATTGTAGATGATCTGAGTGTCGATTCAGCAAAAAATATGTATGTTAAGATCATTTATCATTTTCACTTGTATCAGAGTTATATATGAAAGAATGGATAGCTGAAGGAAGCTTGAAAAACTGTGTTCAAATCCCCTCTATTTGCATCTAAATTCTAGTACATACAGTATATTTATATTTGTATTTAAATATTAAAATTGTTTGATAGATGTAATTTTATTATAAAACAGTTATGTTAAAAAAATGTTAGCAAAAAAAAAAATTATGATCTTTTTTAATTTTTCAGGATGTTTTAAATAATGTAAAATTTATATATTTAAATAAAAACAGTTGTTTTAAAATATAAATAGAAACTATAAACAATTTTAAATAGAAAGCTTAGTTATTGGTTTATTATACACATATATAATTATGTACACATATTAAATATGATATATATATTAAGAGTTGAAAATAGTTAAAAAAATATTATTAAATTGGAAGAAAAAATTTCTTTTTCTGCTCTTTCACAATCATTATTTAAAACAAATGAAAGTTCTAGAATAATTGTTAACTATGATACATGAAGTTGTTGAATATTTTTCGTATATTGCCCACCCTTTGTTTCATATCTGTCAAACTAGTTGACATACTGAAAAGATAAACATTTTACATGGCTTAGGGTGATATAACTTATATATTAATTTTCAAGCAATTCTATTGAATTTGAATAAATTAAACTTCGATTTTAAAATTTCATTTTAACTTGAAAAAGGTCAAAAGTTAATAAACAAACAATTCCAAGTAATGAAAAAATACACAGACATATCAATAAAAATGCAACATATTAATAAATTATATCATTTATCAAATAATTCAAATTTTTTTTAAATACTACTCAAATAATTAAAAAATAAAAATTGAATACTTACAACCCAATATTCTGATTACATTTAGAATACATTGGAATGTTAATTATTGGTACATTTTAAATCCATTTTAGTAATGTCTCTGGCCAATTAAAAATTTCTGCCTTGATCTTTTAAAACCATGCAAACTAGTAAACTGAGCTGAAAAGAAAAAAAATGTATTAATAAAAATATTAATAAAAATTCAAATTTTATCAGATTGCACAGGAGATATGTCACTTGAAAAAGATTTAAAAGCAGCAATGAATTCTGGGATTTCTATTGATATCATGCTTGTAGTTTTTATGCAATTTAAAAAAGAAAACAAAATTTCAATGAATCAGCTGCCATGCACGGTGTTTGCACTATAAAGAGTCAACATGTTAAGAAAATATTAAAATAACTCGCTAGCTGTACTTTACATAAATATGATGTGATATATTTATCTGTGGTTCTTCGCATATAAACACAGCATATATATAACTAATTCTTCATCAACTGATAATTTCTCTTGATGGGGGCCAGCCCAGGATTTTCTCATCAGGAAAGGTATAATCAGGTAATGTTTGCATTTACTTGGCTTCACATAAACTTCAGGCAAGCAAACTATCTTCTAGAACATATTTGTAGCATACTAGTGAACACAGAAAGTCAGTTTGGCTTCCTGTGAATCAAAATTCTATAGTAAATTATAGAGCAGCTACTGGACTTGCCATCCTTTTTGCTTTTCCTTTAGATCTTCATGAAAGCGCTGTATAACTCTCCAAACACCAACTACTGCAGCTAGCTGTTCTGACCAGCTAATTATTTTAACAAAACTACAACAAATTACTAGCCAAAGTTTTTATCAATCTTTTTTGTATTAGAGTGGGGTGACAAAAATATATTAATTAAAAACTGTTTTTTATATCTCGAATCCTTTTGAAAGCAACTTTGAATTTTATTAAAGTATGATCTACAAAGATTTCAAAATAGATGGTAGAATGTATAAAGCATTAATTAAAAGATTAAAATAGACAATAGAAAGTTTTACAATTATCAATAGGCATTTTATTATAAAACATGCTTGATTTTAATTTCAAAATCAGAATTCAATAAAACTATTAATTAGACTGTTTTAAATATTTAATTTATAATAAATTTTTTTTTTAAATCCAGAATTATTTAACTCTTTACTATGTTTTTTTTTTATTCCAGGATAATGAAGAAAATAACTACAAAATTTTTGTTGTCTATGATTTCTGTCTAATTTTCTTTTCAACTTTATACATATATTTTGTGCATGCATACTATGTTATTGTGTTACTTGTAACACACATGTTACTGTATATATTAATATAAAGTATCTAGGTATTATGTATAAATTGAGGTAATAGCTTTATACATTTAATTTATAATAGACATAATTTGATAGCTCAAAAAATATTAAAATCAGATATATGGGTGAATTATATCTATCACCATGATACATATATATTACAGGATGTATTTTGTTATTTGTTGTACTTTATAGTTTAAAATAGTTTGTAAAAGACATCATAATTTAAAATTTGATGAGGGGAATAGCATGTTAATTGGCATTTAAAAAGATATTAAAACAACAGTTATTTTTTTAAAAGTATATTCTATTTCAGCACTTAAGCAAATGTGTAAATTATTGTTCATCAATTTAAAAAAAGTAAAAGGATGTGTTTCTAACAAAATTAGTTTAAAAGATATAAATAGATTAAAGAGTAAGGTAAAGGAGGAATTGCCATAATACATCTTCCTAAAACCTTGTAAAAAACAAATTCTTGTAAACATCCTGCTGAAAATTAGACAAAAGACAGGAATTATTTTATTTCTAAACTTATATGGCATGGTATGCTAATGGCTTATTTTGTTGTATGGTAAAATTATTCTAAAAATGTTTGTGGATGGAAGGCATGTATATATAGCCACCATTTGTAGGTAAAAAAAAAAAGGAAGAAAACTGCTAAATTTTATAAATGTTGTTCAACAAAATCAACCCAGTTTGATAAATAAAAGGTTTGAATAGGAAATGTGGGAGGTGCTGTTGTTCATGCCTGAGGAATGATGATCTTCATCTCTATCCTGCATGCTAAAAACATCAAGCTGCTGCAGTGATGGAACAAGTCCGGTAAAAAACCTACCTGCTGATGCTAATCACATAGACAGATATTTTATCTGTCCTATGGAGAATGATTCCTATTTTACCTGCACCAAGAATGGATGAAACCAATTGATGTATTTCCATAGGTTAATCAAAGGTAAAATTCTCACTGCCACATCAAAAGAGAACTAAAATGAAGTTTAGGAGATCTCTGTCTTGAGCTATATCAATTCTATAAACCCTATTAAACATTCAAATTAAATTTTCACCTCTGTAAAACCTTTATTTTTGTTTAAACTCTAAAATTGTACACTTGTGGTCATCCTACTAAACTGTAATTAATATGTACTTTTGTGCTGACTATGATATCTAGTACTGTCTTTATAAGTTTCTAGTTATTAAAATTTCTTACTGATTCATGTTATAATGTGCCAAAGTCACTTAAAATAGTGAGTGTATTAAATATATTAAGGAAGATCTTGCTAATTCTATATTTGATCTAATAATTATAAAATAGTGTTTAGTTATTCAAATTTGACTTGCTATTATGAGATTATATTGCTTGTTATAATCTTCAATTACCCCACAATTGTTATAATGATTTATATTATTATATAATTTAAAGTTCAATTTATTCCATAATAAGTAATTATTCTGTTTATTGGCTAACTCTATGTTATAAGATATAATCTATGGATATTATTTATTAAATAAATGTAACTCTATGTGTAGACATATAGTATAACAGGAATTTTATAACCAGCAAGTAATCATAATATCCCTTGGAATGCTGGGAGCCCTTATTAAATCATGACTAATGATGGTGGTCAATTTATTATATGGAAGTTAGTATATTATTAAATCAGTCCATTTTGTTATTGCATTAGCTTTCAATGTTTGTTTTATGGACTGGCTTGGAATGGCAGTGCAAATATTGACTAATTATTTTAAATTCAAATGTAATTAGTTATGTTAGAATTATTATATTATATTTGTGCATTGCTGGTGTGAACTTGTCATATATATGTATTACTACCTTGCTATTCTCTATGGGTAAACAGCAAAGACTGGCTCATTTATGTCAGCTTCCCACATAACAGTGGACAGGAGTCACACCTAAGAGCCAAATTATTTGGGTATGAGCACCAAATAAGTAAATGGAGTAAGGGCCCAGTATGTTAGAGTAGCCTATCCAATTTTCAAACTTCTGTATATACTTCAATCTGAATTATTTCATTAGCAAGCTTATCAGTTCAAATAAACTGCACATTTATACATGGAGGTAGGTATTCATCCACTCCACTAAACCTTTAATAAACTTAGTTTAATTTGCTGATGGGGAATCATATATAGTGCTAACTCAACACATTCCATTCTTTGTATTATAATTATTTGCAAATGTATATGTGAACATTCAAAGCTCCTATGGGGCAAATAATGATTTACATATCTTTTAGAATTGATAATTATGTCCAAGTATTAACGCTCTAATATATGATATATATCTTGGTTATCACACATAAATCTTATCCATTTGGCACATTAAATTGTTATGAATATCAGTATCTTATGGGCATAAGGGTTATTAGATTTATATGAATTAAATCCTTGGGACTGTATCTAATATTTGATTAAATGTGTCTAATTGTATAATGCATGATAGAATTAATTTAACAATACTATAATCATAATTTTAAAGTAATCAGTATTATTTTATGTTAACCACCATTAATTTAATAAACTAATGTACCTCATCTCTATTATCTTTCTTGCCCTTCTCTAATCTAATTAAACCCATTAGTTGAAAAAAATTATTATGTGTAATATTTATAATACTTATTTTCCAAATTTATTCAATAAAATTATTTATCATTTTTTAAAAATCCATCAATGATTTGTATAGTGTATTTATATTTAATAGAATATCTTATACTTCTCCCTGTTCATAAGGAACTGGATAAAATAGAACTTAAATGTAGTATCAGAAACATTGTTTATGGGGTATTAAACCACATAGCACAGCCACATAGGTTGGAGCTTGATCTGATCTGGGATCCTGTATTCCATCTCGGTCAGGTTTAGTATATTTTTCTTGGTTTCTGGGTTTTGTTGAGTGAATATATGATTCTGATCATTGCAATAGATGATATTTAAATACAAGTATAAATTTATATATTTAGAGTTTAGATATAATTATAAGGGATTTGAACACAGGCTTTTAAGATTTTTTCAGCTACCCACTCTATTTCATATAACTGATATATATGATCACACAAATGTGAAAAAGACAAATAATCTCCAATATACATATTTCATAGTGAACCAGTGCAAATCCATTGGTCTGTGTCCAAATCACATAATTACATCTAAACCCCAAGTATATAATCACATTTGTATTTAAATATTGTATCCTGCTCATCTCTCTTCTGTGTATATTTAAATGCACAATGTTCTATACATGACAAATCAGACTGACTTAAATTCAACATGAGCATGAGAAAAATATTGACATCAACAAAGGATTTGGGTATTCCATCATCAGATTTTTAATAGTATGGATGGCTGAAGAGTGGGAGGGTGAAGTAAATTAAAGCCTGTCCAATAAAATTTGAAGAGTTGTTGTTTTAATATAAACCAAGCACTGATTATATATATATATATATATATGTGTGTGTGTGTGTGTGTGTGTGTAAGATGATGATCTGAACCAAGTGGTATATTGGAGATCTTTTTTTTCTTTTCACATGTGTGTGTAGTCATGCTTATCGGTTGTCTAAGATAGATTGGATAACTGAAAGGAGCTTGCAATTCTGTGTTCAAATCTTTTATAATTATAGATGATATTCTAAAAAAATATGTTTTTTAATTTATATATATATATATATGCACTTGTGTAAAAGATTAGTTGGTCCTTTCAAATCACAAACAGCATACACACAAAAGCTTTTAGAGTTGCCTAATTAGTTGCAATGAAGAGAACTTGCTTGAAAACTAAATAATATTTAGTGAGAATCGTGCAGCAAAAATTACATTATAGAAACATTAATCATCAAGTAGATTATCTCTAGTCTAATGAATGACTAATAAAATTATTATAATGATATTATTTATATTATCTAGTAATATAAAAGATATATTTGAGTTCAGACTTTTTATGAATAAATTTTCTTTATGATAATATTGTGAATATTTAATATGTACTATTTTTTCAGCTGCTTCAGTTACTGTTGTTGTCTGTGGCAAAAATGACAAACCAGCAACTTGTAATGGTATTGAAGTTAGAGCAAATAACCAAGGAGCATGTCCACTTGGTTTACTACCTGGTTCAAAATTTGGAATGATCAACGACTTCTGTTACTGTCATAGCTAAAGAAGTATTTAGAAATAACCTGTTGATGAACAAGATAATAAATCTAGGATATTACATATGTTATATCTTTATATATGTAAATTTATGTTTATTAAAATAAATAATTCAAATATTTTTAAGTGTTTTTATTTAAAAATACATTATTCAATAAACTTAACATTATAATATTTCATTTATCCTATCTAGAATTAGAGTCAGAATTAAAAACAAATTGATGGCAATATAATATTATAAGCTCTGTAGGATGCTCTCAGAACTATTGGTTATCTAAAATTTTTGATTTAATTAAATCTTAAGTTACCAATTCTGAGAAAAAAAAATCGATATTTTAGCAGCATATTTTTTTTTCCAATTTTAAAAAAGTATACACTCTTCTTTTTGCTACAGATGGAATGCTATAAAACAATATTTTCAGTTATATTGATTTCATTTTATGTCTATTCCATACTACTAATTAGCGTTTAACTATTAAAAGAAAAGCTAAACCATGGGCTCAGAGCCTCCAAAATCTTTTAGATATCAAAAGACAAAAGTATATATTCTCATCGATAATATGTCTATTGCACACAGGCTAATATATTGATCAATCAAACTTCTAGAACTGAAGGTTTATGTAATACATGAGTGCTTTGATTGGTCAATTACAGTTCTAACTTGTTTCTATTTTAAAATATATTAATGTTTCAATAATCATAATTGTTTTAATTTAGCTTTTAAAAATTGATTTATTTTACATATAATTTGGTAATATAAATAAAAAATACAAATTAACATTCATAACTAAAAAAATATTAGGAAAGAAAAAAGCCCGCAGTAAAACAAAATATTTTTTTTCAACCAATTATAACCGATAGCATTATTTATTTCTCACAACTTAGAACTAAAAATCCTGATTGTTCATCTCTGTTGTCTTTTTTTCATCTAGAATTAAATATTTTAAGTAAAAATGTAAATCTATCCAGATTTTTATTCAATATAGTGTGAAAAATAATTATAGATAGGTAAATAATTATGAAAAATAATTGTATTTTGCTGATATTCACTAACATCATTGTTATTTATTTCTCTAGCTTATTTTTCTTCTAAAAATTAAAAATTTTCAAATGTAAGCATATATTTAGATACAATATGGAAAAAAATAAATTGTGCATATAAATAATTATAGAAAATATATTTATTTGTTCAAAATCAAAATCTATTTAGAATGAAACATTTTGCTTGTGATTTTTAACATTGACAGCTAGATATTCCCGGGGAACCAAAGCTGCACCATAATTTAAAGTGAAAGAGTATGTGCTCTGGCACCATATAAGGTAAAAGAGAATGGGCAATTGGGGGAAAAAATTAATTTTTTGCTAAAATAATAATGCAGATTTTTTTTTGGAATTAAAATTGAAAATTTATATAAAGTTAAGAATTAAAGATGAAATGAGCATTTAATGAAGAAAATCTGACCAAGAGATGGGACAAAATGTTGATGTTATTTTCTATTTTGTAATAAAAAAATTTCAATTTATTAAAAATAAACATGTGAAATTGTTGCATATATGCTTGCAATTATTACTAGGTATACAGAATATTAAAGATAATAATAAAAATATTTTAATTATCAGGTTTTAGAAATATTATATTGATAAGATCTTACCAAGTGAAAAGTTGAAAAAAGATAAAACCATGGTTTTCCTATATTTATGAATGAGACTTGATTAGTTTCTTCAAAGATAGTAGTTATTCTACTGGTGCAGTGATGATGTTACATGGGGTATTCAGTGGTATTGATGATCTTAGTTAATAGTTCTGTTATGTTTTATAGCACAGTCCTCTTCTTTCCTTATAATATGATTAAAGCAAACAATGGCTGGTTCTAACAAACTTCAGCATTATTTACTGGGTTCAATTGTATTACTTTTTGAATATTTTGATTGGTATGGTTGTTGGTTTCTAGCCACACATCTGAGATGGTCTTCTGCTGGAAAATGTTATGGTTCTGTGCTGGATTTTAGTATTGAAAATGTCAAAAAGACATGACAATACAAACTATAGTGGTAAACTTGTTTTAACCAGTGGTTTCTCTTTTCTGCATGAGAACACTGCAAATTTCTGAACAGTGAAATTATGGGCATATGGGCATAAAACCCTATTTATGAAAATGAGTAAAATACCAAAATAAATAGAGAAATAAATTAAAGTTAAAACTTTTGCAGTAAGCTTAGAAATGTGAAATTGAAAGTCACTCTGTCCCATTGTTTGATTTTAAAGGGAGGGAATTTGCATTTATAGCAAATTCAATAGTATCTCACATTATTTACATTACAAACCTGCATAAAAAAGAAAAATGGTTAAATAAAAACTCATACAAACATGAATAATTAATGTATAAATTTTCATATACATATGTGCATATATATTAGATATAACATAGTGTACTTTAGTATATTGATTAAAAAAAATAAAATAAAAAATAGTTTATATATTAAATCATATTATTAACTATTTTATAATGGAAAGATACTTTGAAAAACAATAAAATAATAAATTGGACTAGGTAAAGAAACAAAGAAAAAGTAGTCATTTGTATATTGAAAATGATTAAAAATTAATGTTACCGTAATATTAAAGATAGCTTAATAAAATATGGTAAAATTGATTTGTAAATTTTATAGTTTGTGTATATGTGAGTAGATATGATATATATATATATATACAATATATACTATATAATAAATATATATATATATATATATATATATATATATATATAGGCTGCAGAAAGGAGTTTGCTATTAACTGAAAGGAGACCCTTTGATTCCTCTTGGAGGCCTTAAAGGAACCGAGCAGGGCAAATTCCTAATGTCCACTCCATATGTTCTTGTCGTTGCAGCTGTTATTACTATGTGATTATTCATATAGTATATGAACATGGATGGGCTGCTCACCAACATGCATTAGCCAGCATGGTGAGTTTATTGGCTTTTTACCTCTGAGTTTAAGATCAAGAAACACCATGGTCTTTCTTCTCAGTGCCTGATAAGGCAGAATGAATGTTTGTGTAAATGATAAATATTTTTCCAATACATGTATACAATTATGACAGACAAAAATAAAGCATGGCCCTTATTCCCAGGAGGCTGTAAAGTCACCAACCAAGGCAGCAGTTGGTGGCCAAAGGCGAAGGGTGCTAAGAATCCCCTGATTGTGGACCCAGGCTGCCATTTGATGACGACTTTTTATTTAGGTACTTACAACTGCAGATCACTTTCAAGTGAAGGAAGATTGCAAGAATTAGAAGAAGAACTCTCTTATATTAAATGGGACATTGTTGGACTTTGTGAAGTTAGAAGAAAAGGTGAAGAGACAATTGATTTAAAAAGTGGACATATACTCTATTATAAAGGCACAAATATTGGAAATACAAGTGGAGTAGGATTCATTATAAATAAAAAGTGGAAGAACAATATTGTGGAGATTGATGGTGTATCAGACAGAGTGGCAAGATTAGTTATACAACTTAATAGCAGATATCAAATGCAGATAATTCAGGTTTATGCCCCAACAAGTTCTCATAGTGATGAAGTAGTAGAAGATTTTTATATGGATGTACAAAAGGCTTTTGATCAGAGTAAACAACATTTTAAAATCGTTATGGGAGACTTTAATGCTAGAATTGGTAAACAAATGAAAGATGAAAGTGCTGTAGGTAATTTTGGTTATGGTAATAGAAATGAGAGAGGACATAGACTTGTGGAGTTTGCAGAAAAAGAAAAACTTTATATTATGAATTCTTTTTTTGAGAAAAATGTTAAAAGGAAATGGACATGGAAGCATCCAAATGAAGGTACAGCAGAATTGGATTATATTTTGACTAATAGGAAATACATATTTCAAGATTGTAATGTTCTTAATAAATTTAACACAGGAAGTGATCATCGATTAGTAAGGTGTAAGATACGTGTTAATGTGAAACTAGAGAGACAAAAATTATTAAGAAAGACAATATTTACAGTTGATATTCCTAATCTTCAGAAACATTCTAATGAATTTAAATTAGAACTTAGAAATCAGTTTCAAGTATTAGTAGATTTTGAGCATGATTCAGATTTGAATGAAATTAATATGAAAATAACTGATACACTTTTAAAAACTGCAACAAAGATAGCTGGTAGAAAAAAGCAGCAATTGACCAATAAAATTTCTACTGAGACTAGAGAATTTATGAAGAAAAGAAGGAATATGAAGATATACAAAAATGATGCATTAAAAAGAATTGAATATCTCGAATTTTGTAAAATGGTGCGGAAAAGAGTTGAAAATGATATAAGAAAGTATAATTGTGAACTAGCAAGGAAAGCTGTAGAAGAAAATAAAAGTCTTAAGAATGTAAAACAACATTTTGGTATTGGTAGGAAATTTATATCTGCAATAAGAAAAAAAGATGGAATTGTTACTAAAAAGAGAGATGACATCATGAAATGGGTAGAAGATTTTTATCAAGAATTATATAGTAATAAAGAACAAGTACCTCCTATATCTATTACATCTTCTGAATTGCCCAGAATTTTAAATGAAGAAGTGAGACATGCAATTAAATGTATGAAGAAGGGAAAGGCTCCAGGTAATGATGGAATTATAATTGATATATTAAAAGAAGCAGGTGAAGAAATAGAATTTTTTTTAGCAAAGTTATATACCAAATGTCTAAATGATAAAGATGTACCAGATGATTGGAAGAATGCAGTAATAATATTAATATTTAAAAAAGGTGATAAAGAAGATATTAGAAATTACAGACCTATCAGCCTTTTATCAGTTTTATATAAAATTTTTACCAAGATAATTACAACTCGTCTACAGAGAACATTGGATTTCCACCAACCAAGAGAACAAGCTGGATTTAAAAGTGGTTTTAGTACAGTAGATCATATCCAGGTGTTGAGAGAAGTTATAGAAAGGACAAATGAATATGAGTTGTCATTATGTTTTGGATTTGTAGATTATGAAAAGGCATTTGATTCTATAAACATTTCTTCAGTGATTAAAGCATTGGATCATCAAGGTATAGATCCAGGATATTGTCATATTTTGAAGAATATTTATAAAAATGCAACAGCAACAATTAGATTACATAATGATACTGGGAAAGTCAACATTGAGAAAGGTGTAAGACAAGGTGACTCCATATCTCCAAAACTTTTTACAGCAGTGCTGCAAGAAGTATTTTGTGGATTAAAATGGGAAACTAAAGGAGTGAAAGTAAATGGAGATTATTTAAGTCATTTAGATTTCGCAGATGATGTAGTTGTTTTTGCAAATAATGCTTCAGAGCTGCAGGATATGTTGCAGGAATTATCAGATGAAAGTAGGAAAGTAGGACTAAAGATAAATGTTCAAAAGACTAAAGTAATGTTTAATCGATTTGTTCAAAATATGAAAATAAAGATTGATTATGATGAATTAGAAGAAGTTAACAGTTACAAATACCTTGGTCAGATTATTAATACAGATGGAAACATAATGGAAGAAATTAATCATAGAATTAAACTTGGTTGGAGTGCTTTTGGTAGAAATAACTTGATACTAAAAGGAAATATGCCTATGTGTTTGAAAAGGAAGGTTTTTAACAAATGTGTTTTACCAGTTCTTACTTATGGATCTGAGACTTGGACACTTAATAGAAGAGCAATACAGAGACTTCAGACCACTCAAAGAAGTATGGAGAGATGTATGTTGGGAGTAACACGAAGAGATCGAAAACGCAATGTATGGGTAAGAGAACAAACAGGTGTTACTGACCTCATTGAAAAAATTAAAAGATTGAAGTGGAGTTGGGCTGGTCATATTGCTAGAAGAGATGATACTAGATGGACAATTGAAATTTTAAACTGGATTCCAAGAGATTGTAAAAGACCCAGAAAGAGACCACATGTGAGATGGATGGATGAAATAAGAAAGTGTACAGGGGTGATGTGGAGAAGAGAAGCTGAAGATCGGAGAAGATGGATTAAACTTGGAGAGACCTTCATCCTGCAGTGGATTGATAATGGTTGATAATGATGATGATATATATTGTAATTGTTTGGCTTTTCCACCAGAAAAGGAAAAAGGCAGCTCACTATGGTCAACCCTAGTGTTTTTGGGTAGGATGCTGAGAATAACATGATGAAGTACCTAACTAAAGATTGTATCCACCTCCAATGGGCTAATTCTGGGTTTACACATTAAATTTAGATACAATTTAGGCTAGTTCTTCCATATCTCACCCCTCTTTTAGATTCCATTACACCTAAATATTCAAGCTCAGGAAGAATTTTTCCTTTGGTTCTTTTCATGGACTTATTTTAGATGACCACTTCCACACCTCTATATAGGTTTAAATTGAATGAAGGGTTCAACCAATCATATTATTATACTATTGTGTAATAAGAAAGTGTATGTATATGCAAGCATATCTGATTCTGAATTGGTGAATGAATGAATAAATAATTTTGACAAGCTGGAGACCATTTTAATGAAAATCAAGTTAACAATGTTTATTGACTAACAAAATAACAATTCAAAATTTTTTCAACATGATAAAAATATATGTATATGTGTGTGTCAAGTATGTAAGTGTATCATATTAATGATTAAATGTATTTACTATTCCAACCCTTACCCATGGTAGATATACATGACAAGATATGAAATATTTACAAAGCATATAAAATTAACAAAAAAAATAATAAATTCATTATTACAACATTTGCAAAGCTGACTAACTATTTTACAATATTATATCAATGTATGTACAATAGCTTCATTATCCAATTCCAGCTGTAGAAGTTTCATATTCTTTGGGGATCCCCCAACTATGTACAAGTTTCCTATGGTTGATAGAAAATAATGTTGCTGCAAAAAGATTAGTCATTCATACTGAATAAACAAATATAAATGATCATTAGTTAAAAATAAATAAATAAACAATATGAACTTTGTCCTGTAGGAAGAGGGTATTCTTAATATGGAATAATAAATCTAATAAAATCTTACCATATTCCATATAACAGTAGTGGTGATGATGAATGTTGAGTCACTATCAAGGGAGGGCTGACCTAAAATTTATTTAACAACAATTTTTTTTGTCTAACTTAATAACACCCCTGTACTTTGATGATTTCAATTACAATGGACTCTACCAAGTTCAGGTTTCCAAGTATGGAAATGAAATAAAAATAGACTTCACAAATGTATATATATATAAGAAAAAAATATACATAATAAATTAAAACTTTCTTCAAATCATCTTGATTAATATATGAGACTTTGGAAAATCATGTCTTTCATACATGTCTTTCATGGTTACAGTTTATCTCTTCAAGTCATCCTTCTTTAGTAAGTCATGCATCACTTATGGGGACACCTTGGTGACATGTTTGAAATGATGTTATCTCCAACTTCTGTTGTTGTTTTCATTCTGGATTCATTCAGACATTTAAGACAGGATATTTGATGTTTCTTCAGACATTATACCAGTGACTATTTAATCATCATGCTTTCTATGGTCAGGGACAATATCACTCCAATCCTATGGCAATGTTAAATTAGCCAAAATACATTGATAAGCAGTTCATAAAATATTTAAATTTACTTAATTCACTATTTAGTATTTAATGGCATATATAAAAAGAACTACTTCATCTTATATATATATATGCTGATGACATTCTATTTCTTTATTTTATCCATGTTCGAATAATAGTATAGTTTTTATTTTAAATGTCAATTTAAAATCAGGTCAGTTATGCATGAACCTATCAAAGCTTTTTTTCTGTTTAAATATTGACTACATTTTTTTTATAATTTTGCACTACAAAGATCACATGAATACTTTAGAATGTTCAAACAAGTTGTCCTTATTCTCTTGGATTCAAACATACAATCTTGAGATGTTGGTGTTATATAACTATTCTATCCTTTTGAAAATTATAAAAGATGATGGAAATGAACTGGGTTTGCTTTTATACTGGACTTAGGTTTTGATGTTTAGTATAGTAGTAGCATTTTTATTTTATTTTTTATGGCTGTAGCTGTCTATTGCCGTGCATATCATATTGATTGTAAGTAAAAATAAAATTACATAATAGTATTCCACTTTCATCTTCCACACTGGGTTACCTAGTGACTGGCTATGTTTACCAAGTCTAAATCTTATGTCATGAAGTAAAACACATTGACATTTAAATCATTATTGCTATACATATATATTGTATGATTTCTTTAATTGGTTTCTTTTGTTATCCTTTTATTAGATAAAGGACATTAATCTATTTTGACATTTATTTAATATGGTACTCAATAAAATAAATGTTTGTTGCATACATATATATATATATATATATGATATATGTGTATATTTACTCTATAAAATGAGAATGCATACTCAACTATCTATTATCTAATCTTATGCTTTAAATGAGTTTGATTTAGTGGTGTGAGTAAATAATGCTGGAATCAAATGGATTATATGCTATCCTTACAACTCCCCCATTCTTACATGGTTAAAATTTTATGTTATGATTAAAATTTTAATGCTTAAGTAGTGTATAAATTTTGTTTAGCATTGGATTGAATATTTTATTTCTTTTTTTAAAAAGAGAGAGAGAAGTTATGAAGCCTGCTCATTTCATCTTTTGACAATTTTTCAACTGTATATATGTTCTTGCATGATTCCCTACTCCATTAACTGCATTATTGTAAAATGATATCCATAGGTGGATATTTTTTACTTATTTATGATGGATATAGGGTTTGAACTTCCACTGGTAATGTGTCTATCACAGATAGTACATTTGACAGTTTTTCAACTGTATATATGTTTGTGCATGATTCCCTACTCCATTAACTGCATTAACTTATGTAATCAATGTGCATTTTTAAATTTATAATTACAACTTTAAAAGATTTCTAACTATAAAATCTTTCCATTGACTCGTAAATCGAAAGATTTCACAAGTATTAATGTGTAATAAAAAATGTGGACTTAATCAGTGAAGTATTGAATAGCTTCACACTCACAGATCTAACCACTTCATCTTCACCTATTTAAATAGAAAGTAGGTTGAAGTAAAGAAGGGTTCCTCTCTTTTCTTCCATAGCATAAGCTTGTGGTTAAAACACCTGTAGAGGTCCCTACTGTCGCATTTTACCCGCATATTATCGAGGTTATAGCCTCAGTATATATTACTTATGTAATCAATGTGCATTTAATAAATTTATAATTATAACTTTAAATTACTTTAATAGATTTCTAACTATAAAATCTTTCCATTGACTCATTGTAAATCGAAAGATTTCACGAGTATTAATGTGTAATAAGAAATGTGGACTTAATCAGTGAAGTATTGAATGGCTTCACACTCGCAGATCTAACCGCTTCAGCTTCACCTATTTAAATGGAAAGTAGGTTGAAATAAAGAAGGGTTTCCCTCTTTTTTCCATAGTGTAAGCTTGTAGTTAAAACACCTGTAGAGGTCCCTACTATCACATTTTACACATATATTATCGAGGTTATAACCTCAGTATATATTACTTACATAATCAATGTGCATTTAATAAATTTATAATTATAACTGCATTCTTGTAAAATGATATCCATAGGTGGATCCTTTTTACTTATTTATGATGATTATAGGGTTTGAACTCCACTGGTAATGTGTCTCTATCACAGATGGTACATAGTTTAATTTGTTAGCCTTTATCTTGCTCATTTTTGAGACTTATTAGATCATTAATAAAGTATTAAAATGCCCATCATTGTGTATGGATCAACTCCTAGTCACATTTGACTCTAAAGAATCCTAGCAATTGCTTTTGTGCTTATCTGGCATACACTATTCACAAACATGAACCTATTATTTATTTATTTATTTTGATGTCACCACTTTTTCTTTCCTAGTCTCAAGTAAAATTCATGCTTGTTTTTTAACCTGTATATAATCTGAGTGTATTAGTTAGGTGGTCACTCTGATTGACCAAAATAAGGCTTTAAACTGTCAGTGTTAAATGTGCCCTCAATTTTCCCTTCCATGCTTATCCAAAATGCATTTGGACCTGCTTGCTTCAGAATATGGAATGATCCTTTATATTGGTGATAAAAGTTTTAAAACTTATTCTCCAGCAGTTTATTTGAGTGAGGCTTTTGACAAAGACATTGTCTTCTATTTTAAAGTAGTGTACATTTCTCTTCTTGTTTTTGTTTCTTGACTCAGTCTTATCTATTAGCTGTTCATATGCTTTTAATATATTACTTTCCATGTCACTCTGGGTTTGTTTAACCATGGGTTGTATTTGGTGAATAATATAGATAGATTGGTTGAAGTGTAGTATAATGGGTGTGAATCCTGTCAATTAATTTATGCTCTAATTGATAGAACTTTCTACACATTCTGTTTGCTTTATCCACCACTTATTCTCATCTTCTAGATGAGTTCTGAATAAATGTCTGCATCACACATTCACAAGGGTTCAACTGTGAATTCATAATGGATGTGAATACTGTTTTATTTGAGATTTCTCCACCCATTTTTTCTATTCTTTGGATAGGACAGATGTACCATGATCTGTTAAGATGGTTTTGGAATTTCCTATCATAGTGAATTGGAGGGTGTCTAATATCTTGATTGTATATATGGTATTAGCTTGGGGTATTGAGTAAGCAAAAATGTTTTAGAGAAGAGATTGTAAGTGACCGATATGCATTTCTGTTTATTAAATAGAGGCAATGGCCAATAGTAATAAATCACTAAAATCTTGTTTGCACTTTTAGATATGATAGATTTTAAAATGCTACTATAACTTTGGTTTATTGGCTTGGCTTGTAGCACACTAAACAATCTCAGAGTGATTTCAAGATGTCCTTATACCTTCTTGGCCAGTAAAACCAGTTTTTTAATGTATGTTCTGTGTTATAAAAACTGTAGTGTCCATAAAAATGGTGGATATACTTTATGAGTGAGGTATACTTTATGAGTGAGGTATGCAATGTTTAAGTACTACCCTCAACTAATATGTATATATATTTACTCTATAAAGTAAGACTTGTGTTTTAGCTTATAGAAGTTAAGATCCTTAGGTATATTCAAAACTATCTTTCCTTTCAAAACTTTCATGATTGGGTTTAAATCTGGGTCTTGAAATTGTAATTGGGGTAGATTCTCTAAATCATTCTCCACATCACAATCAATAATTAAATTGATATTTGTAATGTAGACATTCTCTACAGACAAATGATTCTGTGATGACCTACATCGGTTTCAACTAAGCACATCATCCACAACATTCTCAGATACGTTACAGTATTGTACTGTGTAATTGAATTCCTGTAATAGTAAACTTTATCTGACTAGATGACTGTTGGTCAGGTAGTTGTGATTCAGGAATTTGAGGCTATTGTGATCTGTGATGATCCAAGAAGTATCTGTTGAAACTTTTGAAAGACCCACACTATTGCTAGTGTTTCCTTCTTGGTAACCATATAATTTATTTATGGACCCTTCAGAAACTACCTGATAAAGTGGAGGACTCCAAGCTGGTCATCCTTCTGGAATTTTGGATAACACTATCCCATCTCATAATCACTACTGGCACTGTTGAACAATGAATGGTTTAATAAAATTAGGAATGGATATGGTTTGTTCCTAAAATCCTATTTTAATATTCCAAATGTCTTGTCCTGTTCATTAGTCCAGTTTCATCAATCATCAAGTAGTTTTAACAATGGTTCCATGTAGACTGATAATTTCTGGTAGAAATGATTGCAAAAATTGCATAGACTTAAAATTATCTAATTTGCTTTCTGTTGGTGGGTTTAGGAAAGTTTTGAATGGCACTGATCTTCACTGGATGAGATCTTATCCCATTGCAAACAATGGTATGACCCATGAAGACTACCTGATTGGAAACTAGCATACTCTTTCTGAAATTGATTTCAGTCACTTTTTATAGTACTTTTCAAAAAATATAGTAAGGTGTTGAAGATATTCTTCAATTGTGGCAGATGCAATTACTACATCATCCACATAAATAGTTGTGATCTGCTTAAACTCAGGAGATAGGGTTTTGTCTAAATATCTTATCAAACCAGCACCACTATTGATCAATCCAAAAGGCATCCTATTAAACTGATATGTAAAACCTTTGTATCAGAAGGTAGTGTATTGGTGATATTCTGCATGGAGCTCAATCTGTCAATAGCTGACGGTTAGATAAAAAGTGGAAAACAACCTCTTGTTAATATATTATTGTTTCCAAATCTCATGAATAATTTGTATATGGGCAATGGAATGCCAGGGACAGTAAATTTTGTGTAGTTACCTGACCTTTAAACAAAATATCATTGACTCATCTTTCTTTTTTTTTTTCACAGTTATATGTGGGCTACAATAAGGTGAAGAGCATTCGGAAATGGTTTCCCAATCCATTATTTTCTTAATCTGTTTGAATATTTCTTCTTGATACTGGTGTGGAATAGGGTATGATTTGGATTGAAATTGTTGGAATCCCTCTATTACTCCTGGTATTTCTGAGAAAATCGAGCTAAATTCATTAATAATTGATCACAATTTCAGTGTATCTTCACATCCAAGCAAATTGGATTCTATGAGTTTGTTATCTATGAGTGCTTCAGGGGTGTTAGATATATCTGTCAATTTTAGGTAGATCTTATCTCAGAAGCAATGTTATCTTCAAGACCTCACCCTTTGCCCTGATTGTCTTGTTAGAGAAATCAATGATGCAAGTGCTCAAGTGCAGAATGTCTGCATGTAGGATGACCTCATGGATTAGGCCATTCAGTATGAGAAATACATGATAGAGGATTGTTTGGCCTACTTTTATTTCAACCCATATTTGCTTCTGCTCCAGCTTAAACTTCCTACTGTTAGCCATGGTAACCTGAATGGCTTCAGTGGTATGGTTTTGGTAATTATTGCAGAATTTCATGATAGAATTTGTCTGACCTGACTAAAATTTGGCAACCAGAATATAACAGAGCTTTAACTAGAAAACCTTCAAACAAAACCTCTATCATGGGGCAGCTTTGCAAGGTGAAATTGGACACTTTATTCTCCCACAGACACATCAGATTAGTGATTTTTCAATATGGGGTTTGATTCATGTTTCTCAGTGTCATTTTGTTCTCTTGAGGTGAGGAACATAGCCTCCAGTATCTATTTAGTTTGGTTTCTGTTGGGTTTTCAGTAAGTGCTCACTATACCCTGGTTTTGGGACTTAGTCCTGTTTCTCTTAGGTGACCATATATATGCAAAAATTTCTTTGTAATGATTTTCTCTTCCAAATGTCTGGTATCATTGTTGTTTTTTCTTTTCTTATACAACATGGCATAAACAGTGGTCTCCTCTTTTTATCAAGTGTTTGTTTGGACAGATTAGTGTTATTCATATTTATACTGTTCAATAATTCAATCACCTGCTTAATGCTTTTAGCACTCATACATAAAAGTGATTGCTCTATTTTGAATGTCAAATTTCTTTTTATGATTCTAATGATTTTGCCCTCATTCAGGTGGTAAGTGTTCAATGTTTTTAACTTTATGACCTGGTGGTGAAAGAGTTTTGTTAAATGTTTCTTCTGGGGTCAACTGGTGTTTCTCATGGAATAATTGCTATAGTAGGACCTCTTGCATATCCCTATTCCAAACATTTTGGACTAATAATGTTGGATAATCATCAAAGTCGGGTGTGGTTTGGAATAATGACCACTACCACATAAATACATTTCCTTTAAAGTGGCTATATGCACTAATTACCTCCTCACCTTCTGACAAAATTCACTTCACTGAAAAAATAAAGATTGTCTTCTAAGATGCTCTATGGGGGCTTAATTGGTAGATCCCTTAAATATTTTGAAGCCTTATAAATTGGGTGATTACATGGAACTATGCAGAGTGGTCATGCATCTTGTTCATTTCCATGGTGTTTACAGGCAGAGGCAATATGTGGTCATAAGGGTTGGCTTGATAAAACTATTTGGAATTATCCCATCCAAAATAATAATTGAAAGGATAATCTTCTATCTTGACATTATATTACATGGGAGAGTGTATTTATCATGGGGCTTACTCATCCTCTGATGATCTTTGAGAGCAAGTTCAATGTGGTTTCTGTACCATTCCACTCATCCTTATAATTATGGGTCTTTGGGTCCATTACAGTTTGTCACACTCCACTGGCTAGTGTTCCTTGATGAACATGGCTGAGACTTACTTACCACCAATCTCTGATTGAGGGCTTCAACCATCTTTCTGATCTGATCTCATGATTTGGTCACATTTTCAATCAGTTTCTCTACAGTGTTTTTTCTATGATGCTGCTATATTTTCTTTGAGTTATTTGAGATGATGATCCAGGGTCTCTACTGCTTTATCACATGACTCTGCTTAGACGCTCTGTTGTGCAGAGGGTTGATACATTCTCAAATATAAATCCTGGAATTCCATCTGGACCTCAGCTTGCAGCTTGTTTTGGTCTGTATGGACCTTGTCTTTAAAAGTTTTCCTGACTCCAGTACATCTCATCACATCTAATATTCAATTGCCCAATAATGCTAGATCAAAACTCTTCAAATCACTGTTGACAGTTCAAATTTTTTTCATCTATTTCATTTTTTACATTGCCAAATGCTTTTTCATTTTAGAGTTATCTCTCTGAACACTATCTAAGTTTATAGAGAACTGTCTATATCTGTGGACTCTGTCTTTCATCTGCCCTAATAATATATGTTTGGCTTTACATTTTCTTCAATGTTGGTGATCCTATTACTTAATTTTTCTTTTAACTTTTCTTTCATATTGTTCATTTCTTCTCTCATTTCTACTTTCATATTATTTATTTCTTTATTCATTTCTTCTTTTATGTTATTCATGCTATGATTCATTCTCATGAGCATTTGGAAGAGTTGTTCCATAGTTACCTCAGCTTTTGGTGGCTGTGTTACTTCAGCTTCAGATAGTAATTATCTCATAACCAGGTGCTTCTTGTGTTTGAGGCATCACTTCATCTGTGACATGCACATATGGATGGTGTTCAACATCAGGAATAGACTACCAGGTGACTGGATCTGTGAAGACCCTTCCCCCTACTAATAGTATCACCTACTTTTCTACAGCTACTAGTTCTTTAGAATATTCCATATTTCTACTTAATAAATGCTTTCCACTCCTAGTTATCCTTAAATTTTTCTTTAATACTTAAATATGGAGTTAATTATTTCTTTATATATACAAATATATACATCATAGGATCTTATGCTATTCCTTCCCATTCAGCACTTGTATTTGGCTTCTCTCTATATTATGTTATGTTTGTTTATGTATTAGTTTTAATGCTTAGTTTTTAGTCTGTCTATTTATTAACCTAACTCATCTATTTTAATTTAGTTTTATTAGTTAATTATTTGTTTATGGTCTCAATTTATCATTTTATTTCCATCAATCAATTCACATTTGATGTTTCACATGAACTTTCCTTTTTTGGTTAGGTGTATTAATTGGCTATTACTCAGGTAAATCAATCAGGGTTGTATACTGTAAAATTTGGCAAAAGAATGTTCACAAAAAATATTTAAAATTTAATTTACCAATCCATTGGCTGGGTCTCTTTAAAAAACTTTTCATTTCATACCCCTAAAATAGGGTGCCAGAATATCATGATCTGGGTTGTCCACCAAAAGAGGGAAACACATCTCACTATGATCAGACATAGGGTCATTGGGAAGGATACTGTAAATGATGCGATGAACCTAACCAAAGATTTATCAACCTCCAATAGGCTAGTTCTGGGTTTACAAATTAAATTTAGATAGGATTTAGGCTTGTTCATCCATACCTCACCTCTCTTCTGGATTCCATTACATCTAAGTATTTAAGTTTCGGGAGAATTTTGCATTAGACTTGCTTCAGGGTGGACTTATTCTAGTAACAACTTCCACACCTCTATATAGGTTACAATTGAATGAAAAGTTCAACCAACCATATTATTATACTATTGTGTAATAAGAAAGTATGTGTATATGCAAGCATATCTGGTTCTGAATTGGTAAATGAATGAATAAATAATTTTGACAATCTAGAGACCATTTTAATGAAAATCAAGTTAACAATGTTTATTGACTAACAAAATAATGATTCAAAATTCACTTAACATGATAAAAAATATATGTATAGGTGTTTGTCAAGTATGTATCTCTACCATATTAACAATTAAATGTGTTTACTATTTTAACCCTTACCCATGGTAGATATAAATGACAAGGTGCAAATTATTTACAAAGTACATAAAATTTAACAAAAAATATTAATTTATTATTGTAACAGTTGTGAAGGTAACTAATTATTTTACAATATATCAATGACAAGGTGCAAATTATTTACAAAGTACATAAAATTTAACAAAAAATATTAATTTATTATTGTAACAGTTGTGAAGGTGTAATTATTTTACAATATATCAATGTATGTATAATAGCTTCATTATCTAATTCCAGCTGTAGAATTTCCATATTCTTTGGGGTCCCCCAACTATGTACAAGTTTCCTATGGTTGATAGAAAAGAATGTCCACACTAGAAGATTAGTCATTCACACCGAATAAACAAATATAAATGATCATTAGTTAAAAAAATAAATAAACAACATGAACTCTACCCTGTAGTAAGTTTGTCTTTCTAATATGGAATAATATCAAATAAAATCTTACTATTTTTCATATAACAATGGTGGTGATGATTAATGTTGGGTCACTATGTGGGCCAAGCTGACTTAAATTTTATTTAACAAAAAATTGTCTAACTTAATACCCCCCTGTACATTGATGATTTCAATTACAGTGGACTCCCAAGTTGTAGACCTTCAGGTTTCCAAGTGTTGAAGTGAAATAAAAATAGAATTCTACAAATGTACATATATAAGAAAAAAATACATAATAAATTAAAAATTTCTTCAAATCATCTTGATTAATGTCTTTAAATTTGGCAAATAATGTCTTTCATAGATGCAGTTTCTCTCTTTGAGTCATCATTCTCCAGTAAGGCATGCATCAGTTGTGGGGACACCTTGGCAACACATTTGTCTTCTGTTGTTGTTTTTATTCTGGATCCATCTAAACATTTAAGACAGGCTATTTGATGTTTTTTTTAGGCATTATATAAGTCACTGTTTAATCAGTGTGCTTTCTATGGTCAGGGACGATATCACTCCTGCCCTATGGCAATGTTAAATTAGCCAGAATACATTGTTCACTTGTTCATAAAAGATTTAAATTTTTTAAATTCACTATTTAGTATTTAATGTCTTAAATAAGAATGAGAATTATTTCATCATTTATATATATATGCTGATGACATTCTATTTCTTTACTTTATCCGTGTTTGAAAAATAGCATAGTTTTTATTTTAAATGTCAATTTAAAATCAGTTCAGTTATTTTTATCCAACTGCATGGATCTATGAAAACTTTTTTTCTGTTTAAATATTGGCTATATATTTTTTTAAAATTTTGTGCTATGAAGATCATATGAATAATTTAGAATATTCAAACAAGTCATTTATGTTATCTTGGATTCAAACATTTGATCTTATGATGTTAGTGTTATACAGCTATTATATTTTTTGAAAATAATAAAAGACGAGAATAATAAACTGGGTTTACTTTTATACTGGACTTAGTTTCTGGTGTTTAGCATACTAGCATTTTTATTTTCTTTTTTTATGGCTGTAGATATCTATTGTTGTGCATATATTGATTGTAAATAAAAATAAAATTACATAATAGAATTCTACTTTCATCTTCCACAGTTGGTTACCTAGTGCTTCACATTAGGTCATTGCTATGTTTACCAAGTTTAAGTCTTGTATCATGACATAAAACACATTGACATTTAAATCATTATTGGTATACATATATATTTGTATGATTTCTTTAAATGTTTTTTTTTTTTGTTTAATATAGTACTTGATAAAAGAAACATTTGTTATATATATATGTTTACTCTGTAAAATGATAATGCATGCTCAACCACCTTTTAAATAATCTTATATTTAAAATGAGTTTGATTTGGTGGTGTGAGTAAATAAAGTCTGGACTCAAGTGGATTATAAGCTGCCCTTACATATTAATTCTAATATGCTCATTGATAAATGATGAATTCATGATATTATTTCTGGGAGCTTCCAAGTAATAAAAACATAACAGTTAAATAGCTGATATTTCAGTGCAATAACTAATACTTTCCTCAGAGCTTCTTTCCCAAGTCATAAGAATGTGTGTAGTGAAATTTAAAATTGTTTTATATATATATAATCGCTATTTAACAAGCATCACATGTCTCTTAATTTTTCAAGAAAAATGATAAGTCGTATAAAGATTTTTTTAAAACAAAAATTAAATAAAAACAAAAAATACTGAAGAATTAGTTATTAAGAAATAATTATAAAAGTTAAAGACTTTTGTTAAAAGAAAATACATTTAACCTGGGGGGGGGTTAAATGCTGGATCATTCTTCAAAAAAGTTTTACTATGTTAGAACAAAAATAGCAAAGCTATTAAAAGGGGAAGGAAATGTATCAAAGAAAAAGGGTAATATTAATTGAGTAGTATTATATATTTTTATATTTTTTTATAAATTATTTTTTTTTTATTTAAGTGATTTATTTTTTTTTTTTTCTTTTTTTTTTTTTTTTAAAAAGTTTGTTTATTATATTTTTAAAATTTTATATTTATTATTTTTATTTATTTGTTTAATGTTGGGTGGGGTTTGGTGGTTTTATTTTTTTTTATAGTTGTTGTTTGTTGTTGTGTTTTTGGAATTTTTTATTGGTTATTTTTTTTATTTTTTGGTTATTTTGTTATTTTCTATGTTTTTTTTTTTTTTTTTTTTTGGGTTTTTTGGTTTTTTTTTTTTTATGGATGTCTTATTTAAAATATTTTTCTAAACAATCAGCAATGTGAAGCTATTTGAAGTTATTTTATAGAAAAATATTTTAACTAATAGTTTTTCTTTTCAACAGCTATTACATCAGATTTAAACTTTGACTGGTTATAATCCATTGTCTTTTCTGCTTTCTTGATGGAAGCAGTTGCTATAACTTTTCTATCAGCATTTTCTCCTCTCTTTCGTCATTCAATCTGCATTACTACTTCCTATGATTCAAACTAAACCTACTGTTCTTTTTCAGACTTATTTATATGTTTTTCCCCAATGCAAGGACATGACATCATTCTCGGTCTTTGATGGTTTTTATTTTTGTTATCTTGATAAACACATGTATTGCATTGGACAAATTAATTAACTCTGTATTAATTTTTATACTGGAATGTGTATAAACAACAACTTTTATCTCAAATTTGGATTAAATTTTATAAAAAAAAACGTTTTTTTTTTTTGCATTTTGTAGTTATTTTACAAATAATTATAAAATAGTTTTTTTTTTTTTTATTTATGCAGACTAGAAAGAAATAAATAAAAGAAAAAGAAAATTATTTCCAATTTTGAAATTCTTTTTAGTTTTTTTTAATTTGAATGCTTTATAATCTTTAATAAAGTCGCCATCAAATTTACTACAAGACAAAAACAATTTTTTTTTTTTAAGTTTACTCCATAAGGTACAGCTGAAGTGTCATAAAATTGAGTACATTTTCCTCTATAAATCTATGTACTTTATTTGCATATAAACGCTTAAAAGAATTGACAAATTTCTTTTTCGTGTCTTTCATTACATACATGAGTTATGATTTTGCTATTTTTTAATTTTATAACATTTAAATATAGTATATGTACTTAAGTTTAGTATATATATACTTAAGCTAGATGTAATATATGGGATTTGAACCCAAACTTTTAAGCTCCCTTCAATCATACACTTCATTTTATACAAGCGACACACATGACGACATATATGAGAAAAAGATAAATGATTTCCAATATACATATTTTGTTTTGAAAAATTTACATAATACATTTCTTTACAAAATATTTCATTGCTTTATTAAATCTACAAATCCATTTTCTTTTAATTTCTTAAACTAAAGTAATTAAGTGCTATGCGGACATATATATATCTAATACGTGCTCATGCATATGCCAACTTATTTATAAATTAATTTATTATATCTTTAATAATTTGTTAACAAACCAGCTTTGTAATACAAATGATTTTAATTGCAATTGACTTAAAATCATAAAATATTCTACTTGAATCATTTGTATTAATACAATATCAATAGTCATATAATCACAATAGCTGCAGTGGTAAGAATATATGGAGTGAACATTAGGAATTTTCCCTGCTCAGTTTCTTTAAAACCTCAAACAGGGATCAAAGAGCCTCATTTTCAGTTATCAGCAAACTTCTTTCTGCAATCACTACTCTCTCTCTCTCTCTCACACACACACACACACACATATATATATATGAACACGCAGACATTCATTTATAGTAATACAAAGTATTCTGAACATTAATAAACTAAAAAAATATTCTTTTTTAATAAATAGTGAATGATCATATATAATGCATAAGTTGTAATATACAAATATTGCATACTTCAGTAACTAATTCGTTAAATTTAAAAGCCAACGTTATCCTATTTTAATCATATATAAATAGTTAAATGCTAAATATATATAAGATATTCCCATATATATATTCTAGTACAAAAATAATATTTTTATTATTTTTACATTACAAATATTTTTTTTTTTTTTTGCACGTCTAAAGTTGCAAAGGAAAAATTTTTAGGATAAAGAAATCTTGATTTTTTGTAAAAAAGTCCACTTTAAGTTTTTTTTCTTTAACTTTTGTTTTTTTTTTTACTTGCAAACTTTAAAAATTTACAAAAGATGTGTGGATGATGTTTTTATTTGCAGAAATGCCAATACTATACATTATCTTGTAAAGGAGTTAAATAATTTGAATGGTTTGAAATGGACTATTGAAAAAGGACAGGACAAAATTATTATACATTTGGATTTAATTATTATAAGAGATAATAGCATGGTAAATTACGAATTAATAATCAAACCATTGCAAAAAAGAGGATATATAAATTGTAAATTAAAAGTAGCAATTATGCATACCATGGTAAGTTTTATATCGTTTTTGGTTTGTAATAAAAAATCATGTCGTTACCAGTGATAAATTAAAAAAATATTGAGATATTTGCCAAGGAATTGCTTGAAGTTGGTTATAAGATTGATCAGATTAACAATACTTTATGTCAATTTAAAAAGAAATATAATGATTTAAAGGAGTTGAAGAATGATAATAAAAGTGGATATCTATTCCATATATATCAAATGCTTAAGTGAAATTATATATATATATATATATATATATTGCAGAGGCTTTTACTATATGGTGAAACTGAACTGATTTTAGACCCATATAACTATCTAGTTTGTTAAGCTGGATTTGAAGACATTACGTGTCTGATAAATTCATGCCTTCAAACTGATAGAAACGTGTTTGATAAATGCTGATTTTAGAATTGGTATTTAGATCTAGTTTCTAGTCTCCCAGGCCTTCACTGACATGAGCCAATAAGCTCGAAAACAGCTGATCTGGAGGTGAGTGACAATGATAGAGATTTTGAATTCTATCTCTTTTGGCATTTATGTAAACAAAGCTTGTTAGGAGTTATTGGTAAAGCTCCATCTAGTGATCATATATATATAAGGATAAGTTCAGTGCCATGGCATGACTAAAGAGTGCCTTTGTGCAGGATAAATTTTGGCACCCCCTCTCATTCTATGAAATAAAATTCATAAATTAAAAAAATACTTTTTTACAGCGCTTTCCCAAGAAAAACTTGAAAATATAATTTTAGGAGTTATTGGTAAAGCTCCATCTAGTGATCATATATATATATAAGGATAAGTTCAGTGCCATGGCATGACTAAAGAGTGCCTTTGTGCAGGATAAATTTTGGCACCCCCTCTCATTCTATGAAATAAAATTCATAAATTAAAAAAATACTTTTTTACAGCGCTTTCCCAAGAAAAACTTGAAAATATAATTTTAGTCATTTAACATGTATTCATTTATTTCTATAAAATGAACATGAAGAATAAAACATATGCTAAAATAAAATATTTTAATTAGACTTGCCATGTCATCTTGATTAAAAATATTTCCATTAAAATCTTTTAAAATAAATCAGTTTACATGTAAAATTAAAATAAAAACATTGCACTGCTCCCCTCCTCTTTTTGACCCAGCTCTGATATATAAGTAATTGTATATGTTACTTATCTGGTTATTAAAGATATTATGTACATCCAGAATATGATTCTTTGGAAACTCCACCCTTCATAGTGAAGCAGTCAATCTTAGCTTAAGATTGAGCTTCATGTTTCCATCTACTAACTTTTATTCAAGCCCTATTTCCTATCCCACTCTTTTTGTTATATATATCTATTTTATGTATATTTTGATATGTGCACCGCACCTAAATTATAAAATTTTAACTTTTAAATTAACATTTTTATTATTATTAATTTTATGATTATTAATTCTTTTTATTAAAATACATAGGTGCGGCTCATATATATATATTGTAATGGGAGAAAGATCTTTGAGATTCGCATATACTGACCTTGGGGGCGCCACTAGTCCGAAAATAGGAACTAGACATTTATTTTAGGGTGGACAGGATATGTGAATCAAAAGGCACCGAACTACACTCAGGGAGGAAGAAGATATCTTAAATATTATTTAGACAGTTGAGAAATCAAAGCACAAAGACAAACATCAGCCAAATTAAGTTTAAACAATTTATTAATTTTATTAAAAGTTGTGCAATAGAGTGAAGACATCTAGCCACGAATATAAAAATGACTTATGTTAACATACGCATATTTACCAGAGAGTGCACAAGAGTACGACAAACATGAAGGCATTAAACATTTTGGTAGCAAAATTATCTCACTTAAAATAGAAGAAATAGTTAGGATAGTATCTTCTTGCTGGACAGTTGTAAAATTACAAAACAAACAAACATCTTTAGCTTCCTGAATCAGGGATAATAAAACAATTATTGTCCTGCCGGAAATCAACGATACCAGTGTGGAAGTTCGAGCAGAAATATTATAATTACTGTCATTAAAATGCCGCAGGACTGCTGTGCATAATACTACATTCAAAGTAAACATGGTTGATCTCACCTACAAGACAGCAACAGATATTTGATTATGATCTTATGTAATCCAGAAAGAAATAGACTATTTTCAGACAACCCAAAGAAATAACTTGACAAATAGCCAGCAAAAAGATTTTGTTGTTTGCACAAACAGTGCAAACGAAACATGCTTAAAGATTCTTTATTTTACAACTAAGGGCAGGTGAATAAATAAAGACTACGAAAACTGCCAATGCATTTTGTAATAGTTATCGAAATAATCAGGTATATATTAAACATATAAAATACAATCTCCTAATGTAGCCTCTGATAAACGAAAATTGCAAACAAACTTGTAATCTTAAAACTAAGATTCCAAGACACACTTTAAATACTAGAAAAGATAAGTACTGATAATAAATAATTAATACAACCTTATAACATACTTATCATTAGATTGAGCAGAGATTTAATTAAACGCAATTTATTTACCCTGGCCAGAATAGGAAAAAGTTTAGCTTATGGTAAGGCAGAGTTCTAGTGATTTAGTGAGAGTGCACACTTTTGATAATAGTTCATCTTTCAGGTCCTTTGACAGTGGCAAGGTAGAGGCAGTGTTTATTTTAGAGGTTCATGGCATGACTGAAGGAGAGCTGGTAGGCGTGGGTCTGTCCTTTGTTTAAATTAGCCAGACATTCTAATGATGGCAAAACTCACAGCGGTGGATTTTGACATCTTGCACAGCAACAAAGTTTGTCAATAATTATTTGTTTTTAGTAGGAATTAAACATCCAAACAGCTACTCACAATGGTATCTTTTTGCAGGCCATAATCCAAGTGAGTATTTAATAATGAATCTCTTCTCTCTCCTAAAATTGGTGGGCTATCCTTGCCTCGCTACATTTCTTACGCAAAACTTTCATTAGTGTCCATTCTATATTCCAGGCAGGGCAAATATTAATTTCCCACTCAATCTAATTTAAGACTTCCAACCAGGAATAATTAAAACAAAAATGACAAATACAAAACTAAATCTCCGCTTTTTAGAATTAACTTTAAAAATAACTACAATAAAAGCAACAGGAATATATAATTAGCAAGCTTACCTGTTTTTAATCAAATTGATTAAAACAGACAGTGAAAGTAAACTATTTTACAATCAATTTTATAAACATTAAATAATCTATTTTAAAATATAAATGCGTATGTGTTTTAAATAATAATAAAAAAATTGAGCATTAGACATTTAATGAAAATGAAGTTGTTTTCCTTTTTTAATTTTAGTAATAAAACCATTGAATCGGAAATCAATCTGGCTCAATACATATATATATATATATAGGAGCAAAATTACTAACAAAAAATTGATGTTTTAAATATTTTATTATATGTCATTTTTTTAAACTTTTTCTTTTTAAATTGCTTGTTTTTTTTCTTTTAAACTATATATTTTGTAAAATCCAATATGGAAGATGCTACAGTAATTGTCTAAAAACAATTAAGGGGTTGGAAGCACTATTGTTTTAATCTGGGGAAGGTATTTTTAATTAAAGTTTTTACTTAAAATGGGATTAAGATTAGAGATACTTTCATTATAAACATTTTGTCAAATCTATTTCTAATCTGGAAATAGATTTGAATTTATTTTTGGACATTATCTTACTGTTGCATCTTCAAAAACAACTGATAAAAAAGTATAAAATGGCTGAATTTTGAGAGACAAAGAGATTAGCTACTATTGAGAGAAGTAATTGCTACTAGACACTATGCTGTTTTGAAATCTAAAAATGATCTAGTAAAAACTTTTCCTGACCCTTGTGGATCATTCTCCACTGCTATAATATTCTGCTACCCTAAAGTGAAGTAAAGGCCTGATGGAGAACTTTAAAAATGCTAATAGAGACTTGCTGCCACCGAAGAACTTGCATTTCAATTGCCGTGCATGTGCCATACTAAATTGGACTCTTAATATTGCAAGGTAACTTCCAAACTGCCACCATTGAAACTAAATCTAGCTTGATTAATTAATCTCGAATCCTGCTATCAAGATTTCTAATGTATTGTTCAATTTTCTATCTTTTAAATTAATATGTAAATGTAAGTGGGCTCTTAAATGATTTTATACATCTAATTTTCTCTCATATGCTCTAACTTTCTTTAACTTTGGTGCGGTCAATTATTTATAGTTATTTATTACTTGATTTTATATATATGCTTTTATTATTATTCTGCCAATCTCAAACAATCTGATGAGTTGAATTTCTAAAATCTTTTCTTTCTTTTAAGTAAACCTTCATGAATCAAGATTATTAATGTCCCTTTAAAATATAATGCGTTATTAATTAATACACTCACCAGATTGTTTTTACATCAACATTTCGTTTATGCATTAATATAAAAATATATATATATTTGTTTAACTCTGGATTTTGTACCCGGGGTGAATCCAGAACTTAAGCTAATTAATGCTTTAAAATCTTTTAAAATGTTTTGTTTTTATTCAATTCTGAAAGAGTGACCCATTAATTATTTTCTATAACTGCCAGTCTTATATTTTCCATACTCTTAAAATTTCAAATCTTGTATTTAAATATTTCAGTTATTGTAAAATCAATGAAGGTGGGATTGATTTATTTTAAATAACAGAAAAGGGAAGGGGTAAATCTTAATGTTTCTTTTACTAAATAAAATCTTCATGTATATTTTATTAAATGAATCTTTCTCTCTCTCTCTCTCTCTCTCTCTCTATATATATATATATATATATATATATATATATATATATATATATATATATATATATATATATATATATATATATATATGCTTCTTAATCTGGGGGTTACAACAAGTTTGAACCCATAGATTTCTCTCAAGTCTTGTCCTGAGGATAGTTGAAACTACCCAGGACCATATAAAAGGGCCTCTGGTGGTGATCCCTAAGTCTGGCACATGCTATGCCCATCCACATTTATTTAGTATAAAATGCCTCTGGCGGTGATCCCATAAGTTTAGCAAATGCTATGTATATTAACTTTTTTGTATCAAAGGCCTGCACGTTGGTGATGACCACAGCATGCCCATCCATTTCATTCTTGTCCAGAAGCATAACCTTTTCCTCTTAGTTATTTTTAGGCTATTATGTCAGCACCGCAAACTTCTTCATATTATTATTTCTTTTGCTTCATGACCCAGTTTTAATGCTCTAATATTAAAACTACGCTCTGCTTAAAATATATATAAATGCCAACCACTTCTAGTTTTATTAATTAAATTTATTTCAATCTAATACAGTCCCACCATCGTAACATTTCTGTATTTAAGAGTATCCATATGCCTTGGGGTAAAATAAAGCATTCTTCTTACCAGTGCTAATTAAAAGAATTTTCATTAAGTATTGTAATCATACAATCAAATATGTTTTCAAATGTATTTTATTTATTTTCATGACCGTAATGGTGTGAACATAGTTTGTATTATATCTGTAATGAATCTCAGAACGCTCCCCGAAATAATGTTAGTCACCATGTTTCAGAACTGTAAATCAAAGCGTTAATAGCAATTTTATGTATATTCTTTCTAATAATCGATTGGCATCTTAATATTGGATCCACTGAAGATGTGTGCTTATTTATAATATATCATTTAGCTAATAAAGAGTATATAAAAAATAATAGCAAGAATGATACTATGTAATCATCTACTGCTTGCTCATTCATGCACACACTAATGTATATAATTAAGTCATTATGTAAATAATTTGTCATTATATTAAACTATATTTTTACTGTCTAACTTATTTGAGTAGTTCAAATTCCTCTTTTCTTCACTTCCAAAAGTACAGCCATACTTATATATATATTAGTTTAAGTCATAGTTAATAGATGTCTCATTGTCTTCTCATGCTTTGCTAGTGGGCCAGATTAAAGTTAATTCTCATGTGCCATCACTATTATGTTATTCATTAGGTGTTAGATCTGAAGCTTAGAGAGTGGGTTCGGATTCAGGCTGGTCCCTGACCTAAATCATGGGCTTGATTGGGCTTGAAGTACATTTTGTGAGTTCCAGCTCATGTTAGATAGATAAACATGTTTTGACTGGTACAATAGCAAGGAACAAAGAGAGCTTGGCACCTGACTTATTTCCATTATTCTTTCTTAATCAATATTTGATTAATTTTAATTAGGGTCAGTAATTCATTAAAAACAGTGTATGTTTGAAAACCCATTGAAAATCTACCATGCATAAACTTATTCACATTTCCTATTAACAAAATTATAAACCTTCAGTAATAGTATATTTACACTAACATTACTAATTAATTTTTTATCTATCAAAAATATAATTTTTATTATATATATAGTCAGATATTTTAAATTTTATTATGTGGTTTATATTTTATTATGATCATCAAATTATTTCAATTTAAATGAAACCAGTGATAGAAGTCTTACATTCCATTAATAACTTTTTGTTAAAAAGAAAGTTCTTTGTTTTGCAAATCGATTCATTATTTTTAAATTAGAATCTTTCTGACACAAAACTTTTTTATGTTTTCTATGAAGAAGTAATTAAATCTCCAGTTTATAAATATATAAATAGACTATTTATTACAGTAAAAAATATTTTCACTTGTTTTCATTCAATAATAAAAATTTCCCATGAAATTTATTAAGAATTAAATAATTTAACATACAATAATATCTTTTTAAAAATTATGGTTTTTACTCATCCTGTTTTTCTTAGATTTTACCCATACTGTGCATTATAGATCAATTGGGAGTTTTAAGTCAAAGAATGCATCCAAGAAAAAGCTGTTTAGTAAAAAATATAAAAAGATAATATGGGATAATAATAATAAAAAAGAGAAAGATAACCATAAAAAATGTTAGTATAACACAGCACTGAATCCAAACTGACAATTTAGAAGTTGTAGAACATTATTAATAATTTCAACATATGAAGAATTACTGCAAATATGAGACAATATTTTTTAAATAAATTTTATTTTTAAGTAAATTATTAAATATAATATGTTACTTTTTATATAAATTAGGATATTAAAATAAAAATGATTGGGAAATATAAACATTTTTATTTACATATAAATTTTATTAATTATAGTGATAAAAGGGCATCATCCTGATTGGCTTTGTGCAATGGTAGAGTATATATGAAATATATTTTGAGGCTAGAGCAACAGCCACAATAAATTTAAATGAAGAAATATTTCTCTTATAAAGTAAATAATAAATATTTACAATCAGAATGTGTTTCTGGGAATAAAGTGATTCGGAAATCTAAACATTCACATATAAGTTTTATTAATTATCCTGAAAAAATGGCATTGGTCTGTTTGTGTTATCACAATGATAAGATATACATATAGCATATTTCAAGCTCATGCCTAAAAATTTGAAACCTGGGCAATTATCACAAATAAGTTTAAGTAAAGAAATATTCCTGTTATACTTAAATAAATATAAGAAATATTTCTTTTATAATTTAAATAATAAATATTTACAACCAGAATGTGTTTTTAGATGTAAAGTGATTTGGAAATCTAAACATTTACATATAAGTTTTATAAATTATCAAGACAAAATGAGGTCAATTGATGCACTTTATTACTGTTTCACAATGCTTTAATTACCATCCTCTTTTTGACAGCAATCTTCTTCAGAACTACAACATAATACAAATATATGAATATAAATATAAATTTACATGAACATATAATTTAGATTCTATATATACATCTTATAGTCATCATTTATTTATTACCTTTTAAAAATTATTATATATTATATATTTTACCCTTTTTGCATTCTATATTTATTAATTAAAACCTTGTATAATCATATATATTCTATTTTTATTTTAATTTTTTATTTCACTCTTATTACTATTTGAATGTTTAACTCTAATTTAATATCTTTTGTATTTTACATTATTATTATTATTATTATTATTATTATTATTATTATTATTATTATTATTATTATTATTATTATTATTATTATTATTATTATTATTATTATTATTATTATTATTATTATTATTATTATTATTATTATTATTATTATTATTATTATTATTATTATTATTATTATTATTATTATTATTATTATTATTATTATTATTAATTTTATTAACAATCAATATTTATAATACTTCATTCAATAAGTTATAATTTACTTTAATCTATAATATTATTATTTTAAACATATTTTTACCCACCTTTCATTTATATCTCCAAACCTCAACTGCTAGATTCAAATTTTAAAAATTTACAGTTATACTTTTAATAATCAATAAAGCAAGTCATATACAACATGACTTTTAATAGATCACTCTTTAAATTTTACATTTATATTATTAGCAGTTCCCTATTCCTATTTTTTATATAATTAAATCTTTTCATTTTTTATTTTTTATTTTATATCAACATTTTTTTCTGGCCCAAATCTCTATTTAAAATTGGCCTAATATTATTAATATAAATAGCCTCTTTTATTTTTCTATGCCTTATATTCTCTGTAAATTATATCATCCTTATGCAATCTTATTCAATCTCATGCCCTGTTTCTAATTTATATAAATATATCAGTGAATTTTTATCATATTTATGTTGTAATAGACTTAATTAAAGCATTGTGAAACTAATATTATATACATTTGGCAATGCAATCAGAAAGATTAGTTATTATACAATGATAAGGGTATATATGTAGTATATTTCAAGATCATGCCTAAAAATTTGAAGCCTGGGTAATTGTCACAAACAAGTTTAAATAAAGGAATATTCCTTTTATATTTAAATCAAAAATGTTTACACTCAGAATGTGTTTCTAATAATAAAATGTTTCAAAAATGTAAAACATTTTATTTACATATAAATTTTATTAATTGTCTTGGTGTTTTGGTGCCCTAGTAGAGAAGTACCTTTGTACCTTGCACAACCTGTATATTTGCAAGAGGCTGCCCTGGATCTGTTTAATGTTTCATTTTGTGTTACAAATAACATTAATAAGTTAGTAAATAATTCTAAAAATGTCATATTTGTCTAGCAAAAAAGTAATGTTGTTGTGTATCACATTTTTTATGGATGTATGTTATCATAAATAGGTGAATCAAGATGCAGTATTGAGAAAAGATTAATGAAGCATGAAGTGTTATACAAGCATGTAAAAAGTAATAATAATAATAATAATAATAATAATAATAATAATAATAATAATAATAATAATAATAATAATAATAATAATAATAATAATAATAATAATAATAATAATAATAATAATAATAATAATAATAATAATAATAATTTAATAACTGCTTCAGTTTTCTTGAATCATGAAAGGACATGTAAATATAAATTTAAGTTTGATCTTGAAAGTAATAAGATTCTTTATGAAGAGAGGAACCATAATAAAAGAAAAATTAAAGAAGTAATTTTAATAAGTAAATATAAAATAAATATAATTAGTAGACAAGCTGCTAACTTTAAAATTCAGGATTCATGGGATTTGAGTTGACAATGTTTGTTTCTGTTATGTTTTTTGAATTTAATTGCAGTTGAGTAGGGTTAAGGAATTAATTGAAAGTAATTGTGCAGATTGAAAGACTGTTTATAATAGTTAATTACCATTATATTGTTATTATATAAATATGAAGAGAGAGATTAATGAATATCAGATGTGATAGAAGGTAATAATAGGTAATGTTTTATATCCTATGCTGATCTTCCAAAATATAACAAAAATTAAGTTTTTCTTAGTATACTAGCTTGAAATTATGATGAATGTACATAATGGTACATATTTCTGATAAATAAGCCACACATTGATACACCATAAAATAATATAACTTTAATGAAAGTTTCTGTCACAATATTAAAATTTACCATAATTTCATGAGAAATTGGAATAATCACCTATTACCATATTCTTGGAAATATTCTTGATGGTTATTCTTGAGGGCAAAGTAAATCTCATTTTTTTATGTTTCATTTCTAAACACATATATGAGAATAAAGATATTGCAACTTAACTATTTTTGGGGGTAATACTTAATTCTATAATAGAAAGAATCACTTATTGATGTACCAAAAAGACGGTTGATATCTCAACTAAACTACAACTCAGTTTCAAACTCAACAGCAAGGGTAATTTTTTTTCTAAATTTTTCATATTCCCATAATCATACTCAAGTATAATATATAGAACAGATATATTAAATAAATAAAAAAATAAAAGAAATTAAATTATAATAATAATGATTTACTTAAATAACAAAAATATAAATTATAATTTAATATTGAGGCAATATGAAAATTATATTCAATTGCATGCATTCCAATATCTATAACGATACATTGTAGCACAGAAAATAATTTTACTAATTTGTACATAAAACTTACATATGTTTTTAATTTTTAAATTTGAAAATTATTCACCACATTATTATTGGAGTCGTACCCAACTACTTAACATTTTTCATTCTTAAGTTGTAATACAATTATTACATGTTTCAATAATTCCTTTTTTCCTTAGAACAAAAATTATGAAAAAAAAAATCTATGTTTTTTCTAGTACTAAACCGAAACGAGCATTTTTTATATAGCACAAAAAAGTCTATATTCACAATTAATCTACAAAATAAAGAGAACAATTGTTTAATTAACATAATTTATTAGACTACAGTTACTTATTGTTAAACCAGAAAAATAATATTAATGAGGTCACTGCAATTTTTTATTTTCCTACACACCCACACACACTAAGTTAGTGGCTATAATTTTCTATGGAAATACTTCACATTATTTATTATCAAAATCACACATGATTTCCTCTATTTTCATTAAATATATTTGCATACACACTTCGTATTTATAACCCTAATCTACTTATTTGATGGTACTAAATGTTCATTAAAATGTTGGAATTTCATATCCCCTATTATTAATACATGTTAACAATGTCATTATTTTCTTTTTTCTCTAATCATGCTTAGAATTATTTAATGTATTAAAAATGAATTTACTTTTGAACAAACATTCATTGACCATAATAAGTATTTATTTATATATTTAATATTGGTAAATTAAATTTTATAAAATTATGTTCAGTTTTATTTTATGACATATCTATTACATTTGATATATATATATAGAAACGTGTGTGTTTAATTATTTATTGATACTATTTTTTATAATTTTAAACCAACATTTAAAGCTTTGCATACCAAATACATTTGGTATAGTTGAATTCATTTTTATTTAAATATGTATATTTTTAATTCATTAGTTTCAGTTATTCAATAATATATTTACCGCCTACGTGTTAGTTCTACTTATTTGTCAATTAAAATAATAACAATAAAATAAATTTGTTTTAAATTTGAATAGTAGTTAAATTGTATTTCTTTTTTCTACTTTGAAATTGCTAATTTATTTCAGTTTGGATCCAGCCATGAAGCTGGTTGTTGTTTTAATTTTTCAAATTTTTATTGCTGTGCAGTCTCAAGGTGAAGTTTTATTTTAATAATTATTTGTGTGCGTGTATAAATTTTCTAATTTAAATCTAACCTGCATATTATAAAAAAAATAATAGGGGAAAAGACGAAAAGCCATTAGTAATAAATAAAAAGTGTTTGAAGTTGGGCAAAATAATGGTAACATTTCTGATATTCTTATTGGTGTAGTATCAATTTTTTCTTCAAAATTTACTTGTCTGCTACATGATATAAAATTATATAATATCAAACAGCATCTAGGAAATCAAATTGGCCCTAATAAAAATGTTTTTGCTTATCTAAGAGATGAGTATCAAGGTATTGATCTCTCATGTGTTGTTAAGAACTAGTCACAGGAAATAGAATGACTAGTAGTATTTAAACCAGATAATTAGAAAGATATGAGATATAAAAAATATTATAATCATATTCTTAAAATCAAAATAAATGATTGTATGGGCAATGTAAACTGAAATATTATTAATTTAAAAGATAATGTTATTTGAAACAATATTTGCTCAATAAATGAATTTGGATTTTGAAAATGTTCCAATAGTGTCTGCTATAAAATATTCATGCAGACTAATGTTTGCACTAAAATGAATTTCATTCTCTGACCTAAATTATTACAATTTAATAACTATATTTTTCAAGTCAATGATAACGGTTAATGATTACTAATTAGAAATTTTTTAGGGTGATTGAGAAAAGTGTAAACGATTTGTGTAATTATATGGTATACTTTTATTAATTCATCATCTAGTTATTATGTTCATTAAGTCATACATTCATGTTAGAAAGCAGGATTATAAAATGATAGTGTGGACATAAACATTATGATAAATTTTGAAATATTCACATAGACATTGATTTCTGTTTTAATTTTTTTTTTGTACCACCATCTTTGGCTATAGTAAAAGAAAAGTCAATTGGTATTTCTCAAATTGAAAATTTAAATCATTTATAGAAATTGACTCTAGTAGGTTTTATCTTTTTTTTTTGGAGTGTCAATATTGAAGCATTACATATCTCAGGAGTTTAGATTAATCTGTAACCAAAACCTGATCGTTTTTATGTTAGATCCGACCTGCTATTTCTTTTTACCAGCATATATAACTGATATATGTATTTAATTGTGAAAATTCTAATTCTAATATGGTACATGTTCATTATTGTGTTCAATTCCAGTGAAAGAATACTTTGGTAAGTAAAAAAGATAAGCCATGTAAGTTGAATTACTTACTCTAAATTGTTATTGTGATTTTTATTAAAGTTCATCGATTATTTATAAATATTTACTTTTATAGATACAGAAGAAAATCAGATTTATTATATTTATAAAATAAGTATCTATTATATTATTTAAAATGCTCTTATATTTTTAAACATTTAATAACATAGTTTGTAAAAAAGATATCCATCATATGCATATTCAAAGATGAATTCCAGTATGGTCTTTCAAAAATTGGAAGATTACCCAAGAACAAAGATTTTTACAGAAATCATAACTAAATAGATTATAAAATCTATTTAGTCAGGATTGGTTTTAAGCCAATAAACATCATACAATCACTATTTCTTATGCTTGCTCTTAACTGTTATTAAAACAAGCAAAACTCTCTATACATATTGCCACTCAGTGCAAGCCAGAGTAATCAATGGATGCCAGATGGCTTGTGCATAAAATCATCATCTAGTGCCTACTCATCCAATACCCCCCTACTTTCTGGCTTGTGGCCAGAAACTAAGATCTAGGTGCAATGCTCTAAGATCTAAGGCTCCTCACTGATGAAAGCACTAGATGAGTATTTTCTGCACAAGCCTTCTGGCATCCATCGATTACTCTGGCTTGCACTGAGTAGCAATATGTATAGAGAGTTTTGCCTGTTTTAAAATTTATTTAATGGTGGCCTCAGAAATTAAGTGACGTCTAATATTGTTTACTTTTTTTAAGAATTATTATTATTATTATTATTATTATTATTATTATTATTATTATTATTATTATTATTATTATTATTATTATTATTATTATTATTATTATTATTATTATTATTATTATTATTATTATTATTATTATTACTATTGACAAACAAAATATTTCTAAATATTAACATATTTTCTGAATATTTTAAACTATATACAATAACATATAACGATTTTCTAATAACTTTTAATATTGGTCGGCCATAGATTATCCAGTATCATAATACATATTATTAATCCAAAACCTACTTTGTCATAAAATTATAAACTTAATTAGACAATTGTGTGCAAAATTAAATAGAATATTTATTTCACATCTAAATTTATTATTAATGTTAGTAAGCATATAATTTTAAAAAGCAAATTATTCATATTGGTCGCAATTAAAAAATAAAAAACTATAGATTGCCAAGGTTTGTTTATAGTATTCCTGGATAAAATTTTATAAAATTCAAATGTGACAAATCAATTTTTGTCATTTTTAAATGTCTCATATTATGAACAACTCGTATTAATGTTTACAAATGCATTGTGTATATACAATTGTTTTTATATTTTTGAAATAACTGCTTAAGATAATTATGCTATTTTTGAGAATAAACAGTTTTAACCACACTAAATAAAGTATGGACACAATTAAAAAATGTGTTGCATATTTAGTGAATATTTATTACAGAAACATGTTTATTTGAGATTTACCCTGAGTTGCTTAGTAATATGGATAATGAGATAATACTTAGATTTAGCTCGAAATGATTAAACGATTAATAAGTTAATAAAGTAGTTAATACTTAGTAGATATTGTGCTATGCAATAAGTTGAAAACAATTTTATCCATGATTGGGGAATTCATAGATTTTACAATTGTTTCAAGTCATAGCTGATGTAGAGTTATCTGAAAATGATGATAAAAATATATTTTCTTTTTAAATAACTAAATGAGATAATAAGAAAATAATTTAACATTGTGTTAATACAATACACCTACTTGTTTAAAGACATTATCTGTAAATAAAGTTTTCCCAAAGTATGGGAGTATAGGAATTATAGTATAGAAAAGATATGGCATTGAATATGGGGTTAGTTTTTATTGTAAATTATATTTTGACTCTTATATAGAATGCAAACAATTTAAATCACTCAAATTCAATTCCTCTTTTGGAAGGCAAAGCAAGCCATCTTAATTGATAAGAAATATAAAACCAATCTCAGACTATATTTTTATTATAAAATATTTTTAATGTACTCTTATAAATTTATGATTGAAGCTGAATTTTTCAGTAAATGTATTTTTCTTTCTGGTTTATCTGCTATATCTGTCCATCTCTCTCTATATCTTTTTGTCTATCCAATTATTCGGATACCTATGTGTTTATTTATCTAATTATTATATCTATCTATATACCTAATTATCTACTTACCTACCAAATTATATATTTCTCTATCTACTTTGTTTGATTATTTTTTTTGTATGTCTATCTATCCAACCAGACTACATACAATTATTCATTTTGCTATCTATATAAATATTTAACTATCTAATCCATCGATATATTATCAATCTATCCCTTCATTAGTTATTTATCTGTTCATCAAACTGTCTATCTATCTGCCTATATATCAATTTTTAAACTGCTTTCTATCTTCCTCTCATTTTCTGCAAACTATGCATTTAATGCTATTTCAATATAAGTATTGTTACATTATTATTATAAATGCATTTACATATTTCTTCGATTAAATTTTTTTATTTGAGTTTATTATTTTTATAATTATTCATCTTTATTTGCAAAATTTGGTCTATTTATTCAGAACTTTTAGACATACATATAAAAATATTTACATAAAACATATATACATTTATATAACTTATATATTTAAAAAAACAAAGAGAACATTGTTGTTTCCTCAATTACTCTCATACATTATCATTATATATTATAAATACATTTCCTGGATCACTGATGACTATAAGTATGAAACTGTATTGCTTTGCCAAAGTTTTGCACGTGTTGCCATAATCCTATCACAATCTGATTTCACATTAAACAAAGGTCTTATATTTTACTTATTTTATCTATAAATACAAAAAAATGATTGGAAGTAATTTACTAATTTAGCGCAAAAAGTATTTAAATGTATAGAATTTTGTTTTCATTTAAAACTTTTTATGAGCTTATATATATGTTGCTTCCCTCTTTTGTTCATTTATAAAAAATAATTTGTTATTATTATGTGAATAAATATATATTCTTACAAATATCAATATTAAGAAGTAATTGTTTTTATGTGTGTGAGTGCTTGATTTTTTTTTTTATCAATTAATAACGCAGCCGATTAGGCTTACCTGCCTAAGCTGAGAAAGCAAGAATATCGCCAGTGCTAAGATAGAATCCAAAGAGATTCTTTTTTGGTTGCCATGCTTGATTTTAAATAGAGAGAAAATTTCTGTAGTTAATGTATATGGATGTGAGAAATCAAAGGACAATTATTTAAATTCCACACGTTGAAATAAAAATTTCACTGTAAACCTACAAAATATATACATTTTTAAAACTAGAAATAAAGATGAAAAAAGGCAAATGATCCCCAAGATTCATTTTAGGTAGAACTAGCCATCATCATTTGACTCAGATCATTGCCTACACATATCATCATCATTATCAGAATTTAGCATTTATCCACAGCAAACAACATCGATTCAATGTGAAAATCGGATATTATTTCTGACATTCATTTTTGAAAACTGTCTTGAACAACTACTTTAAAGATTATTACTTATAATATATGACTTGAAAAATTGCTAGTAGTAATCTTTAAAATAATTTATCAAATATGGTAGCATAAAAGTGATTGCCCTTAAATAATGTTAAACTTGTAAACTGAACAGCAGTTGTTATAATTATATATTAAATTACAATTGTAAAGATAAACTTGAAAAATGATTTAGATCTACTGATGATAACTGATTCTGCCATAAATGTATCTGGAAAATTATTTGCTTTTTTTAGTATATGTTTTTCATATGCTTTAAGAGTAATCTGTGAAAGAAACACTTTTCAAGGATAAGTAGAATGTAAGCAAAGAGGAATAGTTGAGTGGATCCCTCTATAACTGAAAAAACCACAACTAACAATTGATACTAGGGCTACTAAGCTTGCCATGTGACCATAAACTGTTACATATGCATTAAAGACTGAAACTAATTTCTGTCTGATAAGATTTTGATGACTGAAAAAATCCCAGATACTAAGAAATCTTTCCATAATATCAAATTATATACTTCATTATTATACATGCATTAAAACTGATAGTTAATTATTGTATGATAAGATTTTGATGATTGAAAAAATCCCAGAAACTAAGTAATTTATCCATGAAAAATTTATATATCAAATTATATACATTATTTCTATATATTTACATTATATTTATTCTTGAAGAATAATTAAGTTTAATATATGTAGCTCTCATGATGTTATTATTTATTCTCTGACATATAAAAAGAAAGTGTGAGTTTTCAAAATTTCAGCACCCAGAAAATAGCTGATGATCTTTAATACAGATATAACAATTTTGCAACCAAGGAAAAAATGATTTGACTATTATCTTGAAGATAATGAGCTATAATCGTATAGATTTATCCTAATATTTTATTTATTTACCAAATTAATATTATATATATTATAATGGACATGAACTCAGACTTTTGAATCCCCCATAGCTATTCAATCCATCTTACACAACAGATACACATGACCACATACATGTGAAAAAGATAAATGATCTCCATTATACTATTGTTTGCAGAACTAACACTCATCATTTGATCCAGATCATCATCTACCACACATATACACAATCAGTGCTAAGTTTATATTAAGATAGAAAATTTTTAAACTCTAATAGACAACTTCAATCTTCTTCACTCTCCAACTTTTCAATGATTTACATCATTGAAAATCTGAAGATATAATGCACAAGGCCCTACTGATGCTGATATTGTTGTCATACCCACACTGACCTAAAGTCAATCTGACACTTCATCCACAGAACCTTAATATGTCTATTTAATTATAAAGAAGAGGGATGGGCAGAATATAAGCTAAATATATATTTAATTTTCAGTCATCAACTGATGAGTGCTGGTTCAGCATGAAATATGTATATTGGAAATCATTTATCTTTTTCACATGTATATGGTCATGTGTATCAGTTGTATAAGATGGATTGAATAGTTGCAAGGAGTTTGAAAGACTGAGTTCAAGTTCTTTATAATTACATGAAGTTTAGTATAGAAAGTATACATGTATTTAAATATTATATATATATACACACACATTAAAATTTCTAATTTCTAATTTTAATAACCTGTTTTTTAATATGCATCGATATAAATGATAACATAAAAAAGTTTTAAAATTAAAATAATACAATTTTTAAAAATAATAAAAAGGAGTAGTAAAATGTAATAAAAAAATATAACTTAATATATTTCAATATTTTGGAGGACATATAAAGAAAAAATATATTTTTATTTAAAAATAAAGTAAAAATGTATAAAATATAAAATCATTGTTTAATAAATGAATTAATATAATCGTATTTATTTAAATATATTGTAAAAATTAATTCACAAATTATATAAATAAATAAATACAAAAAAAAAACACATTTGTATTAAGAAAACCAATAAATGATCTTGATTATAAAACAAAACAAAAAGACTGCAGAAAAGTGGTTTGCTGGTCACTGAAAAAAGTCACATTGATTCTGCTTTAAGACCTTTAAGAAACCAAACAGGGCTAATTCCTAACATCCACTTTATATATTCTTGTAATTGCAGCTGTTATTACCATATGATTATTTATATAGTATATGATGAACATGGTTGTGCTGCTTACAAACATGGATTAGCCATGGTAAATTTATTGGATTTTTATCTCTGAGTTTAAGATCAAGAAACATCATATCTTTCTTCTCAGTAGTCCATTCGTTTTTAATTAAAATATCAATTGAGTTTTCTTGAAGGCAGAATGCATATATCAGTGAATGGTAACATTTTTAAATTGATATTTACAATCGTAACAATAAATTATGACTCTCATTCTCAGATGGTATAAAGTCTTCAGCCAGGCAGTGATTGATGTCCAAATGACAGAGAGTGTGAAAATATCTTAATTGTTGACCAAACCTGCCATTAGATAATGAAATTGTATTTTGATGCATGCATATGTGAATGAATTGGAAAAAGAATTATCTATTTTTAAATGGGACACTGTTGTATTTTATAAAATTAGAAGAAAAGTGAAATACTGATGTAAAAAGTGGACATGTAATTTATTACAAAAGTACAAATAAATATTGGAAGCATAAGTAAAATGGGATTCATTACAAATAAAATATGGAAGAATAACAATGTAGAGATTGTTGATTTATTAGAGAGAGAGACAACATTAGTTATTCAACTTAATGGAAGATATCAAATATGGATAATTCAAGTTTATGTCTCAACAAGCTTTCATTATCTTGAAGAAGTTTATGATTTTTATATAGACATATAGAAGGCTTTTAATCAGAACAAACAACATTTTAAAATTGTCATGGGAGTCTTTATTACAACAAAGAAGGTATTATGGATAAATTTGATTATGATGATAGAAATAGAGGACACAGACTTGTAGAGTTTGCAGACAAAGAAACAATACTGTATATTATAAATTCTTTCTTTGAAAAAAATGAGCGTACAACAGAATTGAATTATATGTTGACTAACAGAAAGTATTTATGTCAAGATTGTAATGTTTTTAAGAAATTCAACACAGGAAATGACGATTGATTAGTGAGATATAAGATATGTGTTAAAGCAAAACTGGAAAGATAAAAATTATTAAGGAAACATTATTCAAAGTTGATATTTCTAACCTTAAGAAAACTTCCTAAACATCACATGAACCAAATTTCTTAAAATGAATTTTTTTTAAAAAAGAAATTTTATTCTATTGCTATATTGATTGTTACAATTACAAATATGACATCAATTACATATCTATTTGAAGCAAAGTAGATCCAACCTTCTCCCATCTTCCTCTTGTGATATAGATTGGTGCAATTAGTCAGTCCTTCTTCATGATTTTTTCCATGATGTTTTTAAATTTAGTAGCATGCAAGTCTCTCATCCTTTCAATTATTGCTTTACATCTGACACACCACAGGGAATAATTCACAAAAATTGCCAGTCTTACGTCTGTAAATAGTGCCTGTCCTATATAGTCTTTAATTGATTTATAGTTTCCATTCTTATTGCTATACCATTCATGAGTTATTGATCTGTAATTGTACACACTGGACATTTAAGAAAAATGTGGTCGATTGACTCCTCCTCTCTCCCACACATCTGGCACATGGCATCGATCTTCCTGAAATTTCTCCTGTATGCCAAAAATGAGTTCATAGGGAGAAAGTCCAGGTTTATTTTTATTAAGAAGTCTTCTTTTGCCTCAATGAACCAGGATTTTGATCTTGAAATGAGTTGCTGATTGGTAATTGCAAGAGACCCTTTGTTTATGTTATTTTTGCCATGTATTATTTTATGTGAATCCCAATATTTAATTTTTGATATAATTGGATTTTCATTCAGGTCAACAACTTTCTGAACATTATCAAATAACAAATTACATCATCTATTATTAGTGGGTGGAGGTCTATCCAGTGGTGTGACAACTTCTTGATATGAAATATTCAAGAAATTATTTTGAAGACTGAACAGTAGGTTATAGTCTCCCTGGAATATCATAGTTTTGATACAATGGAGTTATATTGAGCCTTCTAAGCATTTGGAGGTTTTAAAGGCTGATGGCAGCAACCTTATGGCCCTAGAATAGTTTTGCACACTGAGAGTCTATTTTCTTGATAAATTTTTTGGAGAGTGGATACCAGATAAAAAATAGTTGATTTTCAGGAATATCAGTGAGTTTAAAAATCTTACCTCACCATGAAGTGAAATATATATATTAGAAAGGGAGGTCATTGTATGGCAAATTTTTGTTAATAAGGATTCTTCAATTTCTCTCCTCATAGCACTGTTTGATTTTGAAAAATTAAAACTTAAGAATTTTTGAGGATGTGCTGTAAAATTTAAAGCAATTTTTTTCCCAGTTAGCAATCTGGAGGAGGTTGATTTGTCATTATTAAATTTGAATTTGTCTGAGTACCAATCTAGTATCTTCTTTAGTTTAGTGATATATTTCTTGGATGGCAGACAGATGAGTATGTTGTCCATATAAGTGAGGTGTTTAATCTCCCTTCCTATGACAGGTAAAAACATTCCAGGCAATGGTCTCTCAATCTCCATCAGTAGTGGATTGATATAGTCTATAAAATATAGCATGCTAAATGGATATTGTTGAGGAATAGAGATGGAGGATTCAAACCCAGATGCAATTTCCCAATTTCATTGTGATGTGGATGACACTATTGGATATCAGATTTGAAATTATCCTCAGGTAAACATTTGATACCTCATATTCTCAGAGAACATCAATCAGAATGTTTGGTCTGACCGAGTCAAATGCCACCAAGATGTCAAGTTGGATAGCGATCAGTTTTGACATCCTCCGGACCCAGATAATATCAATAAGGAGTTTCATTTGGCCAATTGTGTTGATTGATGATTCCCCTTTTTTGCATATTGGTTAGCAGAAATCCTATTTATAAATTTTTCATTTGAATTTGATCTTATGATTTTAATTAAAAGGGGAATCATTGACATAGGCCTCAGGTTATTCAAGTCTTGTCTTCCATTCTTTTTCTTTAGGAATGGTATGAGTGATATTGAATATAAGTTGTTAATCTCTCAACTTCCATCTGTCAAGTAGTTTATCATGGCTTTGATTACTGGCACTGAGTATTTTTCTAGATGTAGGAGGACGAATTTTGGTATGCCATGCATTTCTGGGTACATTCTCTCTGGGAGGCTTTTTAGCTTGATGCAAATCTTCTCAGTGATATCATGGGTCAGGTTATCATTTAAGCTAAATAATCCATTGACATTTCCCATTTTGATTAGAATGAAGAGTTGCTCTAAAGTGTTCTCTAATTGCACAGATAATTTCTGAGCCTACAAGAATGTTGTTATCTATAGTTAATAATAGTGGAACAGGATTTTTGCTCCCTGCTCTCAGTGACCAGTGGAAGTGACTCTTGGACCAATGTTGGTCTGGCAGAAATCTTTGGCCCACTTGATTGACATATTTGGCCAGAAATCTTTGCTTATCCCAGTATTGGGATTTTCGGCCAAGAACAAGATGAATGAATTGATTATCAAGTGGAATTTTCTTTCAGGTTTTGGTCAATAGAATTAAGGTTGGTTAATAAATGGTTAGTGCCTTTTTTATTAAGGGAAACCTCATTTTTAATGGATTGGAGGATGCTGAGGAAGGTGAATATTGTCTCCTCCATTGGTAGCTTTAGGATGTCAATCTTTTTAAAGTAAATGTAAGCCTGGGAAAAGACCTATTCATGTTGTGGTTTGTTTTAGTAACTTTCGAATGGTATCGTTATTCTATTCTATTATTGATTGCCAATGTTTATTTCAAGAGATATCTTTAGGGAAAAGTGGTCAGAAAATATAACAGGTTGGAGTTTAGCATTGATATTGAAATGAATGCTCAGGGAGTAATAGACTAGGTCAATCAAGGATCTAACATTTTTAGTGTAGAAGGAGAAGGCATATATGGGGAAGAATCAGTACATTATTAAAGGGGTGAATATATTTTTTATTGAAAGAATTATAGATCACATTAAAATCACTCATTAGAATGATTGGAAATGTATTTGAGGTCATGACTGAATTGATGTTGGTGATTATTTTTATGATTAGATTGTAATTATTTTTAATGTAGAGGTATATTAGATTGATTTCAAAAGCAATTATATTTTAAGTTAGCAATTAGGCAGTTTGAGTCTAAGTGCAGAATTTTGAAGCTATTTGGGGGGTATTTCTTGTAATTAATTAAAATAGCTACCCCTTCTTCCACTGATATTGAAATTGAGTATTTGAATAAGACTATATTTTGGAAAATCTGATTGATTTTACAACATGAATTAAGATGTAATTTGGTCTTGGCCATGCATACCACATTTAGTTGGCATTTAGCTATCCAATTTCGAATAGCAAATGCCCTGTCCATCGAGTTCAGACCCCTAACATTAAGTCTATAGAAATTTAGCTTCATAAAATTTGTACTTGGTAATTTGTCCCCGATCAACCCCATCATTACCTATGGGCTGTTATCTGCCACCCATTTTTCTCTCTATTTTCAACCCACCTATTTTGTTCCTGTACTTAATCTTGTGTATCTTCATTTTTTACAGACTGACTGTTCACCTCATAAGAAGCTCAGTCTGATAGTGAGATTTCAGTGTCACTAGGGCTGATGAAGGCAGTTAATGATAGATCATCTCATCTGTTAGTGTCATCTTGATTCATGCTGTTTCTTCATCTCACAGGTCCTAGATGAGATTGTGATAGGGGATAGATGCAATTAATAGAAATATAACATATACTATTAATGCCTGCAAAAAACTATCTGATGTAACAAAAAAATTTACAGTAAATTTTCTGCTGAGACAAGACAATATATTAAGAAAAGAAGGAAAATGGATATTTATAAAAATGATCCACTAAGAAGAATTAAATATCAAAAGTTTTGTAAGATGGTGAAAAAGAGTTAATAACTATATAAAAATATAATTATGAATTAGCAAAAAAAGTTCTAAAATAAAATAAAAATATCATTAGTATAAAACAACATCATGGTATTAATAGGAAACATTTTTGCATTAAGGAGAAAAGAGGGAATTATTACTAAAAAAAGATATGAAATCATGATAGATGTGCAAGAGTTCTAAAAAGAATTATATAGCAAAAAATAATAAAAAAAAGTATCTCCCACAATTACTACATCTTCTGAGTTGCCCAGCATTCTAAATGAAAAAGTGGCACATGCAATTAAATCTAGAAGAAAGTAAAAGCTGCAGATAATGATGGAATTATATTTGATATCTTAAAAGAAGCAGGTGAAGCATCAAAAAATTGTTGGCAAAGTTATATAATATCTGGTAAGGATTGACCAGATGATTGGAATAAATTCAGTAGTAATATTAATATTTAAAAAGATGATAGACAAAATATTATAAATTACAGGCATATTAGTCTTTTATAAGTTCTATACAACATTTTTACCAAGATAATTAGAACTCATCCACAGCACATAATGGATTTTAATTAGCCAAATGAACAAACAGGATTTGATAGTGATTTTAGTACAGTGAATTGCATCAAAGTACTAAAAGAAGTTATAGAAAAAAACAATGAATATGAGTTATGACTGCTCCTTTAGATTTGTATATTAAGAAAAGGCATTTGAATCTATAAGCATTTATACAATGATTAAAGTTATTGGATCATCAAGATATAAACCCAGGTTATTGTCATATTCTGAATAATATTTATCAAAGTGCAACAGATTTTATTAAATTGCATAATGACATTAAGAAAATTAATATTGGGAAAGGTATGTGACAGTATAAATCCATAGCTCCAAAACTTTTGCAACAGTTTTACAAATAATTTTGGATTAAAATGAAAAACTAAAGGAATAAATGAAAATGGAGATCATTTAAGTTATCTAGATTTATCAAATGGCGTGATTGTTTTTGCAAATAATGCTTCAGAGTCCCAGAAAATGTTGCAGAAATTATCAGAGGAAAATAAAAAAGTAGGATTAAATATAAATGCTTAAAAAAATCTAAAGAAATGTTTAATGGGTTTTCTCAAAAGAATATAAAGGTTGGTAATAATGAATTACAAAAAGATAAAAACTACAAATAACCTAAGTAAGATTATTAATACAGATGGAAACATTATGAATGAAATTAATCATAAAATTAAACTTGGGTGGAGTACTTTTGATACAAATAATGTAATATTAAAAGAAAATGTGACCTATACATTTAAAAGAAAGGTTTTAATAAATATGTTTTACCGTTTCTTATTTATGGATATGAGACTTGGACAGTTAACAGAAAAGCAATACAGAAACTTCAGCCCATTCAACAAAGTATGGAGATATATGGAGGAGAAAACAAACTGGTACTATTGACATCATTGAAAAAATAAAAAAAAAAAAGAAATAGAACTGGGTTGGATATATTTTTAGAAGAGATGATAATATCTAGAATGGTTCCCAAAGTATAGATGACTGTTATGAGGAAATTTTTTAGACCAAACACTTACTTAAGTTAAAATAAATTTGTCAACAATTTTTTAATTAAAATCGGACAGCTATAATTTCAAATCATATTTATTATTATATTTTAATACTTAGTGAAAAAAAAATTATAATTATAATTTATAATTAAAAAAAATATTTACAAAAAAATAGTTTTGCTCAAGTAACTGATTTAATGCAAAACTTGTGTTTGGTGTTTTTTTTTTACATATTTCTTCTATGTTGGGAATTATACAAAACAAGGCATCCCTTTATTTTTCCTCTAAATTTGCTAACTTTTCTCTTTAGTTTTATGTTGGTTAACGGGGAACACAAATATGAAGTTAAAATCATCATACAATTTTTAGGGCTTTTTTTATATTTGTGGATATTCTTGTTGGACAGATATTCAGAATTCATTAAAATTCATTACAGCATGTTTGATTTTCAAAGTGCTGTCAGATAACAAGAATATAAGCTCCTCCTCCTCTAGCACAATTAAATTCAGAATTATAAATGGCGCTCCTGTCGTTCTTACTGGTAATTCTCTACAACACAAAAAGTCATTGACTATTCTATTTTCTTTAACAACTCTAATTAATCCAAATAAAATGGTTTTTTTATTAATATCGGTACTATCGTCAAGAGCAATATATGTATTGGAAAGTTTACATGCAAATCTACCTTCAATGTCACATCAATTCTTATTTGAATAGTATTTATTAGAGAGAGAAATTTTCATTATTTCTTTTTTAGCACTTTCTCCAAACACAATTTTATAGATTTAGCAACATGCTGATAAAATTAGTCTCAGCTATGGCAAGTGATTTTTGTTTCATAGCTATCTAATTCTGCTATTTTATATGATGCGATTTGACTTTTATCTAATAATTTCACAATTTTTTTAAAATAAGTTGTTCGATTGTTTTTCGTATTTAAAAATCTCTGCAAAAAATCTTTTCCTTTTGAAGTAAATTTTTCATGCTTTGTTGTAAAATGTCGTTTCAATTTTGCAGAAACTATTGAACTATTAGCAAGTTTAAATCCCAATACACAATGCAGTGGCATTGGATAATTTTTATCAAAACCATACATTCATCCATATACTGACGATTAGTTTTACGTTTTTTGAACAGCTGGACTTTGCGTTTAAACTGGTTCCCTGTTTATTCTCATCTTTATCGTGTAAACTTATATCATAATTATTTTTTATTTTAATAAATCTATCCATTATTTGTATAGATATAAAATTTATTATAATTACATATATATTTAATTAACTTACAATTGTTTGATAACATAATTTTAACTGCAGCAAAATTACACATGTACCATCTCAGCTTGAGATTAAAGACAAAAACAAACTGATGCTATAGCTAAATATCTGATCTTTCTCCGTTCTTTTTTTTTTTACGTTCTTGATTAGTAGTGAGAGGAAGTAGCAAGCAGCTGTAGAATTTGGAGTGCATTTCGCTTCCGTTGTGACTGATCTGAGTCGCGCAGATCGAGATCAAACCATTATGGCTTCCCAAACATACTATCAATTGTGCTGCTAGTGTTAAAAATATTATTAAAATAGTAACAATCAAAATATTTTGTAATCTAATCAAATTGAGATTTTAAATATTAAACTAAAAACATAATTGGACCGATATAAAGATAAATATGAAATAGTTTGATATATTAATAATCTGGCCTTATTGCTGAACACTTTTGAAATGCTTATAGAATACCAATGCTCCGCAGAACACAGGTTAGGAAACGCTGATCTAGATATTTAAAATCTTAACTGATTACAATGAGATTTCAAAAGATCTAGAAAGAAATTAGATTGATGGATAAAATGAAGAATTTTGCTGATGGTGAATAGAGATTATGGATTGAAAAAAAGATGAATTAAATTTGGAAAGACTTAAATGGATTGATAATAATTGAAAATGATAATAATAAGGAAAACAAAAAAAAAATCATATATTTTTATATTATCTATTGTACCGTTTATTTATATATGGTACAAATATATTGACATTTGGTAAAAGCTAAAAAAAAAGTAAATTTGGATTTTTTTTTTATTAGTATAATTTTTTTTAAAAAACGTACAGTGAAAGTTAAAATTTTTTTTTGTATTTTTTTTTTATGTAATTAAAAATAAAAGTAAAAATTGGAGAGAACAAAAGACACACAAATCACTAATCTAGATAAGCTAAAATAAAAATATTTTAGCTAATTAAAAATGACTGAAAGATTTGCTAAAAAAGAGAACTTTGTAATTGAAAAATGAGTAAAGACTACAAGATTATGAACCAAAACCGCCATGATAATAACATGCGCTGAAGTCTGAAAACTGGACCTCTAGTATAAAAAGGAGGGAGGCAGTTTGATTAACGTCTTGTTTCATCTGTTTCTTTATAGTTAGTCCTGGATAACAAGAATATATTCAGGATATCCCTATGTGGAAATAATTCTGCATGTCGGAGTGAACGGAGCTTCTGCAGACATCGTGCCTGAAGATGGACACCAGAAAACCGTTCGTGACCGACTAGGAGATTAGACCACAAGATCAACTTATAACCAATGGCCAAGCTCATTCTAACCCAAAAAACTATGCATAGTAATCTACAACCTTCTCACTAAACTTACTGGTAAGCTATGACTCATTATTATTCCCGATTGTGACAAAACTAAGCATTTGCAAACAATTATCTACATAAGCTTATAATACAATCCTGATATAGACTTTAATTTTCGTACTCAAGAGACTCTTATTTAACCAAGAACTTTTTAATTATTTAACTGTTATTTTTTTATTAATTGCTTCATGTTTGGATTAGTGTGTGTCCTCTCCAGTTTATTTAATTCGTAATTTAACTTAAAAATATTTTTAGTTTGTTAGAATAAAAGAGATTTTACTTTTATCAAATTCATTGTGCGATATTAATGATAATTATTAGTTATTATTATTAAATTTATTAATATTAGTTTAATGATATTTAAAAATATAATTTACCTTTGCCAATATGTTTAATAAGCTTCAGGAATAATAACCTCAAAAAAAATTTTTTTTCCTTACGGTATGATGTAATACCAATTCGTTTAAAAAACATTTTTTTCTTTTCAATTTGCGATACGTTATTCGACAAATTCCAGCAGGTTCTTTTACAGAATCCTGGCACCCTGATCAAATAAATTAAAAGCTGATTTCGTTGATAGCATAAATCGTAACAATTATTAGGTAGAGTTGATCAGGAAAGATAGTTATGTTTTTACAATAGTAATGAAACGTTCTTCTTTTTTTGAAATAAAAAAATAAAACATTTTTTTTCTTTTACATAACTTGATCAACTCATGCATTTTATATGTGTAACAGAGACCTAGCAAGATGGAAAACGTTACACTATTGTATTGATATGAAGAAATTGGAGTGAACCTGGGATAATGGCATTCAATTATGATTATCATCACCCCCAGTTAATACAAAATTTAAATATAAAATTAACTGCAAATCATAAATGATTATGAGCATAGAACTAATTATAAGTTCACCAGCATTACAGAGAATAATAATAACCATTCATCATCATGAATGATAAAAAATAAAATCAGCAGTCAACCTTGTGACTGGATTTGAAAGTGATCCATTATAGACAAAGCTAATTATTTATCCCTTGCCAGAGTTAAGGAAGATTATATAAATAATAATTTGGATGCATAAACTTAAGTGACCACTTAGAACTATTAATGTACTGACCAACTATAAACTTAATTTCTAATAATAGAAAGTAAATAAAATGTAGTGCATGGACTTTAAAGAATACTATTTTGAACCACCCAACATTAGAGAAGTAATAAAATCAGCATCAGCTGGATTACCACAACACTAAACATAAACATGAATTTATATAACTGACCATTATGCATGAATCCAGCTCAATGAGCAAGAGATCTGTAACTGTTACTGTGAACAAGAGATAATATGGACATATAATAATTTGAATCTATTTTAAGATTAAATGAATTCATTGGAATAATTTAAACAATGAATATAAATTTATTAAATAGAAACAATAAAATGAAATTAAAGTCTACTATAAATATAAGATCAGCATTCTGATTTGAAATAGAATCCAAAAAAAGCTATCACATTGTGATTTACAAATATTTTAACAGGTTTACATAAAACACACCTATATATAAGCATAGATGGGCTATATAATAATTTAAAGTTAACATATTAGAACTGTTATTAACCAATAAAAATAAAAATCAATTAATTTTTATAATTTATAAATAATGACTGATTTAACATATATATTGGTTTACCTGACATACATTAAAATGTGTGCACACCCTGGCATTTGTATCATATGATATTTTATTTGTCAAAAATAATATACTTATTAAATCATATTATATTTTACAACAAAAATTAACTCAACATTGAAAATATACATAAACTGCATATGTATATGCATATTACTATTATCCTCATACAAAACAAAGTTATTAGTACATTTTAAATAAAATATTTTTTATTACAAAAAATAAATAAATATATATATTGATTTTCTGACAATTCTTCACAGAAGCTTTTTTTTTTAACAAAAAAATCACTGAATCCAGTTTGGAAAGTTATTCTAAAATTCAGGCTTTTGTTTCTTCATTTACAAGATTACTTTATTGTTTTACTTTACAAAATTTAACCCTTTCAAGGTCTCCATTTTTTGACATTTTTTTGTCTCACACCTCAACATAACCTAACATACATCAATATGCTGTTTTAGCAGACTAACTTATGGTTAACACTAAATGTTGTAGCCCTAATAGGCCACTTGATGGTGATGTATTCTAAACTTACATAATGAAATATCATGCCCATTATGTTGTGGAAGTATTTTTCAAGTGAGCACAATTGATCTATTGCTACGGTATGACTTGATAATAGCCGTATTTTATGTCCATGAAACTCTAAAAATATTCATTAATGAAAAATTGTAAAAAAACTTAATTGAAGTAATAGTACAAAGTGAGAATTGTCAGCCCACCACACAGGTTTTTATATAATATGTAACAGAACACAACTGTGAAAGGTTAGGTTGAAAAGCAGAGTTCAGCTGAGTTCATGCAAAAATGCACATTTTCATGTGAATATGTGCAAGAATAATACAATGGTGACTGCAAATGTAAAAAATTCATTGAAGCTAAGTAAATTACTATATAAGTGACTGTTTATTTTTTATTTAATTTGTCCCAAAATATTTATAACTTGTATTTTTTATTAAAAATTGTCCAAATTATTTCACGAAATTGTTGTTGTTACTTATACAAATGAAAAAAACTAAACCTGCTCTCCATCAAAAAACAAACTGTAGGTTTATTAAAAACAAAATGTTTAAGGATTTCTTATAAAAGCATAAAAATTAAGTGATAACTTCTCAGTAGCATAAATGTTAAAAAAAATCAAACAAGTTGATAATTAAAAATCAAACCAACCCACTTTCATCATCTAAAAATAAAGAAGAACTTTTTGGTAGTGTACATATATATATATATTGTAACAATTTTTTATCAATTACCATTTGTATTATATATATATATATATATATATATATATATATAAAATCAAAACTACCCCAAATCTAAAATTAAACCAGACCAGCATAAAAATAATATTAAAACACAACCTAAGGTTTCACTGCTACAAGCAGACTTCTCAAGTGTAAAGAACTACAAAAAAAACACACATTATATATACTATTAAAAACTACCCACAAATCCATTCACTTCCCATCCACCCTTAATATTAAAAGAACTCTTAAATAAGTTAATTGCTTCAGAATAATAAATTTTCAATAATAAAGACTCTTTAATTCTTCTTTTGATTTCACTTCTCTCAAAGAAGAATTAAAGAGTCTTTATTATTGAAAATTTATTATTCTGAAGCAATTAACTTATTTAAGAGTTCTTTTAATATTAAGGGTGGATGGGAAGTGAATGGATTTGTGGGGAGTTTTTAATAGTATATATAATGTGTGGTTTTTTTGTAGTTCTTTACACTTGAGAAGTCTGCTTGTAGCAGTGAAACCTTAGGTTGTGTTTTAATATTATTTTTATGCTGGTCTGGTTTAATTTTAGATTTGGGGTAGTTTTGATTTTATATTGACTAGTTTAGCTTTATGCTTGTAATGTTTATATATATATATATATATAAGTAAAAAGACAATAATTAAAAAGGAAACCAACCACCCTCCACCATATAAAAATGAAGTGTTTGTTTTTTAAACATCAAACCAAGCCCCTTCCTCCATCTAAAAATAAAGAAGAACTTTTCAGTAGCTTAAAAAATATATATATAAAGTAAAAAGATGATAATTAAAAAGCAAACCAACCCCCTCCACCATCTAAAAACAAAGTGCTTTTTTCTTAAAAATCAAACCAATCCCCTTCCACCATCTAAAAATAAAGAAGAACTTCAATAGTGTAAATGTTAAAAAAAATATTAAAAAAAAAAGTAAAAAAACGATAATTAAAAAGCAAAACAACCTCCCTCCACTATCTAAAAACAAAGTGTTTGTTTTTTAAAAATCAAACCAATCCCCTTCCACCATCTAAAAATAAAGAAGAACTTCAATAGTGTAAATGTTAAAAAAATATATTTAAAAAAAAGTAAAAAGACGATAATTAAAAAGCAAAACAACCTCCCTCCACTATCTAAAAACAAAGTGTTTGTTTTTTAAAAATCAAACCAACCTCCTTCCACCATCTAAAAGTAAAAAAATTTCAGTAGCATAAATGTTTAAAAAAATATCTAAAAGAAAGTAAAAAGATGATAATTAAAAAGAAAACCAACCCCCCTCCACCACCTAACAACAAAGTGTTTCTTAAAAATCAAACCACCTTCCTTCCATCATCTAAAAATAAAGAAGAACTTTTCAGTAGTGGAAATGTTAAATATATATATATATAAATTTTTCAAATTTGCAAAAATTAAAAATATAAATTTATAAAATTTATCGTATTTTACCATATTGTGAACATGTATATTGATGTGCATTGTATGAAAACCAGAGCCATCAAGTGGCAGAATGTATTATATGTACTAGTACTCATAAAATATATGATAAAATGATTATTACTTATCTGAAAATAATAAATTTGACTTCATTTGATAGATATTTTTGTTTACTACTGAAATAAATTTTAAATGTTCACATTTTGTTTCTTAAATATTAAAAAAATGAGATCATAAACATAACAAAGAATTTTAACATCATTGTTTCTAGAAAGATTATTTTCAGTTTATAAAATAAATGAAATATTTTTTAATTATTATTATTTTTAAACATCCAAATAAATAATTATTTATTTCTCTTATATCTAATGAATTATGCTTTAAAAGTTTAAATTTTTTGAATATTTATTGCAAAATTGTGATATTTTCATACTCATAAGTATAAATAAATTGCTTATGTAGAAACTAAGCATGAAAATTGCTTATGTCCATGCTTAGATTTGCTGCTAATATAACATATTTTTAAAAATAAAGTATTTCAAGTCAAATAAGTTTTTAATAATTTATATTTCTTGATATCTAATAAATATAGGGTAAATTTAAAAACATCCAAAACTGTAATAAATTATCAAATAAACAAGTTTTTGATCATTGGAACTATTTATTTTAGACAATATCATAAAACATTGAACATTTTACAGCCATGACAATAGACAATGGTAAACATGTCAGGGTGGACATTTTTAATTTTCCACCTCCTACCACAAATTCTTCAGCAAAATTTATTATAATAAAATGTATCATTTTACATGAATTTTAACATATAATATAAAAAAATTCAGCAGGGGGTGAATTGGTCAAAAGTTAAAAATCTGACATCCCACTAAAGTTAATTAATCAAAACTGGATTAAATCATTATAAATGTTGGTAAAAAAAATCATTTGTAGACCAACTGATTATTCACTCTTACTTTTTTATCTTTTGAATAGATAACATATTTGTCAATTTTATTTGTTTTTAAGTGAATAACTTAAATGATTTTAAATGTGAAGTTAATTATTTAAAATAATATTATTTCAATAAATTATTATTATTGTTTTTTATTTACTTACCAACTAATACCTGTTCATGAAATAGGTCTCCTGTATGCACTCTATATATTCAATGCTATGACTTTGTCTGTGCTTCTTGGCCTATAGCTAAAGTACCATATATATATATTGTAACCAAAACATCTCCGGAGCCGTCCACCCTGATGGCTCACAAAGGTGGTAACCAACCTTCCATCGCCCCTCCAACTACCCATCATCATGCCGTACTTGTTGCGGCACTATAAATTGTAACCGTAAATTGTGTAATCTCAACTACGTAACGTAAGTGCACTAGGAATTACAACCTTGGTCACTGATCAACTCTCATTGCACATTATCAGCTATTAAGAGCTGTATCCAAAAGCATATCATACTATTTATTTTATGCACAAAAGACCACAATCAACATCTGGGGCAATTTATTACAGACAAAATTAATGAATTAACCTAACTTTTTATAATTTATTTGATCGCAGCCAGGGTATACCGTGAAGACCTATCATAGTATTATTATAAAACATATTAAACAAATTATAAGTGCAATTTTATCACCCTTAAACCTCAATTTGCGATTTTTATGGTATGCGACCCTATGGCCGACCATGTACAAGATAGCATAATTTGTGGAACCACATAAAATTATTAAATTTTAAATCATCTATATGATTTCTAAGACAGATGCTAGTCCAGGTAAAGCTTTGCAATTAATAAACATGAATAATTGGGTTCTTTTATAATTTAATATATCATTGAGACTCTTATTGTATTGACGAATGAAAATTTAAAAATGTTAAGTAAATATATTTAATCATCTCATTATTGAATAAATCTGTTCACAAGTTTAATAATTAATTTGTATTTTATACTAGAATCAACTACGCAAAGCCACAATGATGGAAAAGGTAAATGGGATTTTATTGTACCTTACCAATCATATACTACACAAAGCTCTATGTTTCTCAAAATATTAATAAACTTATATCATTAGCATAATATGTAATTCAATGTATGCTCTATAATGTATGCTCTATCCTTATGATTTCTGATGTTATAATGATCATAGCAACACATAAGTTTAATTATAAATCAACTTATTTACAACTTTATGACAATAAATTAATTTCAATATTTTAAAAAAATAAATAAAAAATAAAATAATTAAAGATTCAATAGACTTTCTTCAATACTCTCACATACTATTAAAAACCACATACCTTATTTCAATCTAATATAGAAATGAGACAATTATTAAATTCAGCATTACTATGAAATATTGAACATTTCAGATTCAATAACTTCCTACGTAAACTATACATATAATAAATAATAGTGTTTGTATGTTTAGCTATATGTACATATAAAATAAAATAAACTACTAGATAAAAAAAACATTAATTATCGAAGTAGAAAGATGTCCTGTTCATTTATCACAGATAAATTGCTTACAATGAAGAAGATGATTTGGCGATTAACTAAAATACTTTGCCCACTTATATCTTGAAGAAAATATTCCTGTGGATGTATTCATCTACGTAGGAATTAAATAATACTAACGTTTCGTATTTAAACACATCATAAAGTCATACGTATATCACCATTCCGATTAACCACAGAGAATGTAAAATAAACATAAAATAATCGATTAACAAGAATTAAAGCCTTTAATCTAAAACAACATTATAATTTACTTCACATTAATAAATCATCCCCTCAATTCTTCTGATTATTCAGAATACGCTGAACTTTACAAATGTGGGTTCTTGTTTAGTAAAATATTACAAATCAGGACAACTAATGTACTACTTATCTTGCTTAAAATAAAAATAATAAATGTAAATAATATTGGTGGGAATATAAATCTGGAAAGACAAAAATATCTCATAAAGATTGTATATCTCATGAATTCATTAAGTACTGTTTAAGCTTTCTCAACTATTCTTTTGAATAAATATTTTATTCAACCTTTATTATTAAATCAAAAATATAACTAGAACTTCATATGGTTATATACGATAAAATAAATAAATGTATTATTCATTAACAATAACTTTAGGTGTGTGTGTGTGATAAAACTAAATGTAAAGCATTTTATAGTTCAAATACATGAATTTTAGCAGATGTGTATCACAAATTGGATTGTATAGCATTTTGTAACTCCTAATGTGATCCGTGGAATCCATGTACAATGTGTAGAATAATAAGTATATGAGGTAATAGCTATAACTGTAGTTAAATTCCATACATGCAATTATATCCATTTGATTAGTTATTAAAGCAATATTAGATTAACGATTTGTGCTCTCCAAACATGAACAATTTTAAAACAGGATACACAGAATTTAAATGAAAATGTTTTTCATAAAGTTATTAATCCCTACATCTCTCTATCAAAAGTGTTCCAAGTTTATCCTATCCATGCAAGTATTTATTTATCCATTGCGTTAATCCAGGAATAACCAATTACAGCAATTACTTTATTCATTTTAAACTGACGATACAATTATAAAATAGCTTTGTTTAATTATTTAAAGAATGTTTATGATCCAAATGTTAAACAAATTAACTAGCAATTATTACTGGCATTATAAAATTAATTATCAATCAATAATATATTTTATTAGAATTAAAGAACGGAAATATTAAAAGATTTTGACAAATTTAACGCTTTACTTTATTTTAACTTAAACTTTTTTCTTTTTAAAAAACAAATTTTCATTTTAATAAAACTTCTGTAATTAAAACACGATTCAAATTTTCCAAATTGTAGAATAATAAATATTTCAAAACATAAAATTTTGTATTTAATTCTTTCAAACTTAAACTGGGAAGCTCGACATTTCAAAAAGTAATATTGGAAAGCAGGTGATTTGATTCTTGGCGAGACTTGAAAAGATCTTTAAATTTAGTGATCCATCTTAATTAGATACCACTAAGTTATTTTATGTTTATAAAAATTTTGTGGTAATTTATTCACTTATTAATGGTTTCAAAATAAGCTCAGCAAATTTACACTATTTGCCTTTACCATTTCTGTTCTTCTTCCCACCAAAAAACTAACAGAGATATTCTCCTAGAAATTGCGCTCTTTTCTTTTATTAATGAGACGCCTACGTAATTATTGTATTTATTTAATAATTTATTTTAATTGAAAAATGGTTTTATTTTAATTCAATAGAAATAATAATTTAAGATTACTTTAAATAAATAAAAAAAAATATTATTTTTAATAATATTTTACCAAATTTTAATATGTTGTAAAATTTTAAAAAGTTAAAATTTTGATATAAGTTAGATATGGAAAGAAGCAAATTTAAATTTATTAAAATAATATAAGAAAGTAATCTGTTCAAGTGCGAATCAAACCAACCAAATCACCAAGAGAAGAAAGAGAAATTTTTATATAAGTTACATCAATTAATATATTTTCTACTAAAATATATGGTTACAATATATATAGCTTACCTTACTATAATTTATATATATATATATATATATATATATATAAATTATAGTAAGGTAAGCCTTCTACAAGCCAAAATCTCTCAGTAAGCTGGTTCAATATAATCATGTCCTTAATAGAGTAATATAATGTCCTATTGATATTTTTGGGTAAGATATAAATAAGATAACTTCTGGTATTCAGTGAGATCTATTCAGTTTCTATACTGTCTATTGCACACACACATGTGCGTGCACACACACATATATGTATATATGTAAAAGTCACCACCTACTAAGATGAGGAGTTCTAATTGATAAGTTATTACTATTCATATCTATGCTGTTGAATAATTCAGTTATTTGTTCAAAACTCCTAGTACTAGTACACAATATCGATTGCTTGATTTTTAGAGGTAGGTTTCTTTTTATTATATGTATAACTTTGCTCCACTTAGGTGATAGCTGTTGAGGGCCCTTAGTTTTGTGATCTGGTAGCAGAAGAAATTTGTCAAAGTTTCTCTGGGTATTAGTTTATATTTCTTATGAAATAATTGGTATAATAGTGCTTTCTTCCTATCCCGATTCCAGAAATTTTTTACTAATAATCTTTGGTATTCATTAAATGGAGATTGGTGGTTAAAATAGCAATTCCCACCATATCAACCTGTCTCTTTGGAGATGGCCATATGCTATAATCACATTTCAGTCTCATTCACTGAAACATACAAAGTTAAGCTTTTAAGGTGTTCTATGGGGGCTTCATTAGTGGCTCCATTAAATATTGTCAATCTTACAAATTGGTTAATTGCATTTGTTTGGGCAGGGTGGTTCTGCATCCTACTTATATCTGGGTATTTGTTTGTGCAGTTATTGTCTGGTTTTCTGGATTGGGTGAATAACTATCCTAAATTAAAGTTAAGAGGGTAACCCTTTGTGCATCATATGATTTGTTTGAGTTGGTTCTGGATAAGCCTTACTCAACCTCTGTGGATCATTGACAGCAACTTCTAAGTGATTTTCTCTATCACTTCATCTACTTTTATCTTTTTGTATTATTGTTTCAATTTTTGTTTGTCAAACTTCTTTGGTTGTAATACTTTGGCACATTTTTACCTTGACTGCCATTAATTTTTGGTGAATATTTTCTTCTATTTTATCAATTTGGTCTGATGTTTTGACTGTGCTGTCCACTAGTTTGATGAGAATGGTTGTGTCTAGAATGGTATCAGTCATTGTTATGGTCATTTTGTCTTCTAACTGTTTAAGGTGATAATTAAGGTTTTCTAATGTCTTATTCTGTGACTCTATTTTGAGAATTGGTCTACCCTTGTATGGGTTTCTTGTAACTCCTTTTAGATCTTGTCCCATAACTTCCCTTGTTCCTAACATATTTCATTTTCAAAAAACTCTTGTGTTTTGTATATTTCATTGCATTTGATATTTAAATATCACAAACTCACTTCAAAATGAACTCTCAAATCATAAAAGGAAATAAACCTTCTAGCACTAATAACCAAAATTCGGCCTCCGATAATTCAAGTGCTATAGAAAAATATGGAAAGGAAAAAATCACAATGACATCCGATGACGCAAACAAAAATGAAGATAGCATAAATACAGTGGAAGATTTATGTAAGCTTTATGAAACCAATTGTACACACAAGATGCTAAGGAACATGAGACCAAGCATAATACAACATCTAACCTCAATGTCACAAATATTACTGATAATAAACATAAAAATTATTCTTACCAGCCTCAGTTAATACTGGAAAGCCATGTCAATAGCGATTCTAAAACCAACGAAATATCTACGGAAATAAATGATAAAAATAATATCGATTTTAACTGTAATAGTAATAATAAACAAAATTCACATCATAATATACCTAAAATAAAGACCTCCAAACAAACAATCTCAGAAATGAACCACGAGTTTTTAGACACTACAGTGAATAACAACGAGAACTGTTCAACAGGCTACACTTCAACTGGCGCGTCACTCATAGTGGATAAACAAGGTACTAAAAAATTTTTTTTAATATGGACATAATCCATTGGCCTGAACCGGCACATAAATTAAATAATAAAGGCACCAAAACTAAAAAATACACAGAAACAAATAGCTGCAGCATATATATTAATGATAATACTACACTAATATCTGAAGACTCAACAGAAAATAATGCAATAGTATCACTTCCCATATCGACGCATTCAACTAGGAATAAACATGAGACTCAACCAAAAATTAACCCCATGAACAATTTACTGTCTGAAAACAGCTTTTTAACTAATTCAAACTCACCCAAAACTGATACTATAAATAAATACAGTTCTGAAACAACATACATGCGTAATACAATACTGGAACCCGTATTAAAACATACCAATACAATTAGTCTCACTGGTGTTCAAAATACTTCCTTACAAAGCATGCCACTTTCTATAGATGAATTCCCAACTCTTCCCTCTTACTCTCAGTATCTAAACTACCAGAGAGAAGATCAAAATAAAATTTTCCATACCGGTCATAAGGGAAACTTTTCAACAATCAAGCAGACAAACCCAACATTAGATTTTGACACAGAATGATTTAAATTACCTTCCTCACATAACACCTATTTCAAAAAACTGTAATACAATGGCTAACAGTTCATCTAGGAGCCACATATCATATGCTAACATAGAAAAAATTGGTACTATAAGTCCATCTAAGTCTACACAAAATACCAACAACTTAAAAACTAATTCATACAATGAAACCTGCTTCATACCCAGAACAGCAAGTAAAATTAATCATGACCTTACCATGTTAGATATACTAAAACTAAATAATCTACAACAGGAAAATCAAACCTTCTTGGGGCTTGAGACCAATGAATTCTCCATAAATGACTTCACTGAGAAACAATACCAAGGCTTCTGTGTTGACTTCAACCATACCTCCAACCCTCCTCAAATCCTTAGTAAACTACCACAATGATAAAAGTGTTATTCTGGCAGTGACAGAACCAAATTGCTCACTCCATAAATTTCCCCATTACAGCACTATACAAATTGATAAAACAATACAAATTAACAGAGGGCATACTCCAGATCCTCACTCACCCAAATGACAGATACATTGCTGTCGAATTTGCCACTTGGGCCTTCTGAAATGAATTTAAATCCAATTTCAAAAAACTAGACAACAAATTCCTTATATATGTTGATACAAACAGACCTGATACCCTTATCAGAACCCTCAAGAATTGTATCATGGGCCTTGACAATAATCTCCTCCAAGAAATCCTTTTACCTTATGGGAAAATCCAGAATTTCTCATATCTGCCAGTAGACAAGATGATCAAGTCCATCCTATCCAACACTGCATCATTTCAAATTCAACTAAGAATAGGCCTAGGGCCCACTGACATACCAACTACCATTAAAGCAAAAGGTTGTCCAATGATACTTTTCTTCGTTGGCGTCAGGCCGCAATGTTTTCATTGTGGCCAAAGAACACATCTCATAAATGAATGCCCAGCAAAAATATGCATCTCTTGTGGTCAAAAGGAAAATAAGTTTCACAAATGTAAAGCACCTCATAGACTCACACCTGCCAATGTCACACATAATGAAATGCCAACCACAAACGATCCAGGCCTGCATACTGCTAAAGCTGAAGTTGAATCCTACAGTAGATTAACCAACACCAAAGACCTTATGAATCCTACTAAACTCAAGGGAAAACCATCCAATAACAGCAAACAGATCCAAATAGCATATCAAAACCCGAATGGCACTAAGCCTAGAGATAACTCACAGAAACCAGACAATTTACCAAAAAGCTCAAAATCAAAAGAACCAAATAACAGCTCTAGATGCAAAAATCTAACAATCTCTTCTGACAATACAGATGATCCACCTCTCAGCATAGACCATCAAGACCATAACAATGCACTTGAAACTCCAAGACCTCTAAGATCAAAACCAGCTGTTTCTAACCCCAAATCTATAATGGACACATCAAAACTATCAATACCCTGTATGAATTCATCCCATATGAAAGCTCCCACACCTACAAAAATAGATCTTCACCACCCATCTCGGACTATGACTCAGATATGGATTTCAACCTACCCCCTAATGCTAATAATAAACAAAAATCTTCCAAACTTTCAAAGGCCTACTCTGAAGAAGAGGACTCACACCTATCTCCTGTTTCTGAGCCAAACTACCTAAAGTTCTCCCTTCCCTACAGTGTAAATTCTATTCTGGAAAAAAACAGAAGGAAGGTACAAAGCACACCCAAAAACCCTCTCAGTCATGAATCATACAATGAAACTGAGCTCTTTCAAGCTGATTTCCACAGGCCATCCTTGCCAGATCAGAAATTCAGTGATCACAAGGACCATTACAACCTTCAATCAAAGATTTTGCTGGTGGTAAAACCAAGCAGCAATAATCTTTATAGATAGGACCAAGTGCCAAATCATTGATCTTAACATCAGGGGAATTAATTCTCCTGACCATTTATATGCGATTAGGCATTTTTTCCATCTTACATCTCCTCATATTTTATTCTTAGGAGAGACCAAATATCACCTAAACTCCAACCCTCACATAATATTCGAACTTTCAAAACTGGGCTTCACTCTTCTGTCTACTAATACATCAACTGCTGGAGGGGTAGGAATCATCATTAATAACAGGAAACCACCTTCTTCCTATAAAGTGCTTTATCATGATGCCAATCTCATTGCAATCAAGCTTATATACCAATCTAGTGAATTTCATTGCAATTTACGTATACTGCCAGAACAACCCAATGACCTATTCTAGAATAATATACACCATAAATCTCATCACTTCAAACAACACAGGCCCTACAATTCTCTTGGGGGACTTCAACCTGCAATATGATGTGTTCACATGGAAATACCTTCATCTCTTAGCCAGGGGTTTCATAAATAGCAGAGGTTTTTTCCCTGCAGATGCATACTCATTCTATACGAAGAGCTCTAGAACACTGATTGACCTAATGTTTTACACCTCAGAGCTGCACTATGGTTTGGAAGCCAAGCTTCAACCCATTCCCTTCTCAGACCATTTTGCCCTGTTAGCATCTCTAGATCTGGACTTCTACACTCCCATAGACTACAATAAAACAATCAGAATTATAACTAAAGCTGCTGCCATGGAAGCTGTTTTCTCAGATGCCTACATACTTTTTGAAAAAATTGACATTCTTAACATAAATCCAGAGGAATCCTGGTTCACCTTCACAGGCATCCTCCAAACCATAATCATACAGCACACCAAAAAACATAAAGGGTCAACAACCCTTATGAATGAGCTTGATCTGCTACACCATAGGATTAAAAATTTCTCAAGTGATGGTACTGTAGATAACCTCCTATTATTTAAAACACAGTACAAGCAGAAACAAGCTGCGATTGCTGAAATAATAGCAACAAAGAATGCTAGGTTATACTTACCTGGCCAACACTGCTGGACATGTGGCTATCTCAGATGGGCTCTGGGGGCAAGGAAGAAACAAAAAACTCCTTTGTCCCTCCTCATCGGTGCTAGCCATATCTCCGGCAACCAAATGCTCATTCAAATAGAGTCATATTTCAAAAAACGCCTATCAAACTCTGTTACCTACCCCACAAATCAGTGGCATGAGACATCACAAAACAATAAACATGGAATAACAATATCAAACATCAAAAACTGCTTGGCTGCCCTACCATCCAATGTCCATCCAGGACTACACAGCATTCCAAAGTTCTTACTTACGCACCTTGAGAATTTCACAGCTCCCATAGTATTAAAACTAATTAACCATCTTGCAAACAGCAAATAAAACTATCCCCAAAATTTATCCCATAGTGATGGTCCCCTTCCTTAAGAAAAACCAGGACCCATCTGCTCTATCTAGCATAAGACCAATCTCCATGACCCCAATTCTGTTAAAGGTCATTGAAGGTATGATCAAGGAGAAAACACAAGATGTTATTCTGGACAACATATCCCAGCTGCAATTCGCAAAGAAGGGCTCATCCACACTCTCTGCAATCATGGAGGTAAAAATTCTCTGTGATCATATCAGATCCAAGAATCTATACAAACCCATTGCCATTCAGCTAGACATCTCTGAAGCATTTGATTCAGAAGATGTCAACATCTTGCTCAATTGCCTCTCAGCACTAGACATTCCTATTCAAATCATTCAGATATTGGACAATCTACTAAATAGCAGATTGGTCCACATTTCCCTGAATGGCTTTTTACAGATGGTTTTATTCCTACAGATGGTTTTATTCCTTCAAAATCCATACCCCAAGGATCTCCTCTTAGCGGTCTCATAAACCCCCTTTTTAAACAGATTGAGGCAGAACTTCCAGGAATCTATATACCCAAGCTGAAGAAACACTGTAAAGCATTTTCCTACATGGATGATGTCCTTGTCACCTTACCTTCCCAAAAATATCTAAAACCTCTCATCCAAATAATCAAAAATTTTTCCGAATCCTCCAAACTTTCCTTCAACCTCAACAAGTCATCAGCCTGGAACATCAACACCGGCAAGAAGATATCATCGCCTTTCTCAGCAGACCCCAAAAACTTTTTGGGGTTTCCCATATACAAGTCACTGCAAGCCATGTTGATACAAATACAGAATTCCATCATTGAAGCCACCACCAACACAGTTAAAAACCTTGCCAAAGTTTATTTATCACTGCAAGGGAAAATCTCTCTCCTCAATATCAAGGTAATGGCAAAGATTAGCTACTATCTACTCATAATTAGCATGACAAAGACTTTCAATACAAAAATCAACCGAATCTTTGCACAGCTTTTGTGGAATGGTAAAACAGCGGCCATAGGAATTGAACGCATGCAGCGACATAGTAAAAATAATGGTATGTTGTTGCACACAAAGTTTTCTATATATTACCAAAAGTGCCACTCTCTGATTCACATCCTACAAAAGAAATTTCCCCAGATTGTAGTGGAACAACCAGTCATTCCATCAGACAGACCTCTATCTTCAAAGATAAGCTGGCTAAATCAGATACTTGACTACCTTTTCACTCACAATGGCCACTCTACCCTAGTATTCAGACAAAAAATCTCCATTTGGGATGCTCATAGCCTGCTATTTCCCACAAAAAACTCTACCATTCCTTACCTTGATGGTAACAATCAGGTGATCACCAGGCTTTTCAAGCATCTCAAGCTGGAGCCAAGGTTCCTGGACTTTCTAGTGAAAATCAACCTGAATTCACTCCAGACAAACTGCTTCCTGCACTACAGGAGATTCCTCAAGAATATAGATCCTACATGTCACAACTGCCATAGAACCTGTGAAACCTTTGATCATATGATAAATGATTGCCCAGCATATAACAAAATCAGAACTTTCATTACTTACCACTGCCACATTTCCCTGAACAAAATCTTAAATATTAAATGCTGCTTCCTCTCCAGGGATTATGTTACCACAAGACTCTCAACCTTTCTCACTTATGCCATCTGGATGGCCAGATCTTGCAACAAGTTTACCTTTCCTCATCCCAAGCCTGAAGACACATTCATTTCCAAGCTAAAGGAATTTCACCATAAGGACAGAATAATCTCATCCATATTTTTATTTGAGAACACATGGAGCCTGATTAAGCTGGATTAACAACACCAGTAACCACATCACAACATTTGGTTGCCTGACTAACATGGATAACTATTATTTTTGATTTACAATTGTATCATTATTACATATGGTTTTTCAATAAAATTATTTATAAATTGTTCAATGATGCTATTTTTGAATTCATATAACCATTGCTAGAATTTCAAATTTTTTTCAACAATTTTCTTTTTCATTTCTATCATTCCTACATTTAATTCATCATTGACATTCTGAATGTATCTTAAGTCTGGAGACAGCTGTCTCTTCTCTATGGATAATTTAGTTTCAACACTGTGATTTCACTTTCTAGGTTTGTCTGCATATTACTAATACTCTCTCTTATTCCTCTATCTATCCTAGCTTCCATATTATTCGTTTCTTCCTTCATATTTTTTATATTATTGTTCATGTTATTTATATCAGCTTTGGTTGCTATTTTTGTTTCCAAGCTGTTCATGTTTTTATCCATATTTTCTTTCATTTCTGCTTTCATATTATTCATATCTTTTTTCATTTCTCCCCTCATTTTATTCATATCTTCTTTTATACCTTCCCTCATATCCTTCATCATCATTTGAACATCTATATCATGATCATCTAATTTCCTGTAGTTTGTGCTACATCAATTCTAGGTAATTGACTGATTTTAGTAGCAGGAGTCTCTTCAGTTTGAGAAGCTACCTGGCTCTCTTCATGTACATGTGGACAATGCTCCATTTCTGTCATAGGTTTCCCAGGTGTTTGGACCCCATACCAACCTTTCATCAATACTCTTCTAATCATTTTCATCTTATCATCACTAACATTTAATGTTTTCTCAATATGTTTTATTTCTCTATTTACTAATATTTTACCACTTCTTAATATCATAAAAATATTTTACAATACTTAAATATGTTATATATATATATATATATATATATATATATATATATAATATATATAATATAAACTTTGTATGCTCAATATATATCTATATATATTATAAGGCTTTGTTTTATCTCTTTATCATAGTTAGTAGGTCTGTGCATTTTATTGTATGATTTAATTTTTAGGCTGTCAATTTATATATCCAAATCTCTTTAATTCATTTTTATTAACTAATTATTTATTTAATCTATGTCTTGGTTTACTATCTCATTTCATTTCATCATTTCATATAACTAAGCAAATTCATAAAGATTAACAAGTTCCAAAAAACATTTTTATACCAGTCCAATGGCTTGGACCTTCTTAGAAAATTATGTTTCATGCCACACATTGGGCACCATAAATATGTAATGGTTTGGATCTTATCATTTGGAGCCACAAATTTAACATTCATAAATATGTGAAAGTTCTTACTCATCAAAATGGGTTCACATCTATCTACTGTCAGATTTAGGGTCTTCAGGTAGATGTTAAGAATGATGCACTGAAATAATTAACCAATGATCATGTGTACTTTTAATAGGCTACTTCTTTATTACACATTAAATCTAGATACAATTTAGAATAGTTCATCTATACTAATCCCCTCTTTCAAAATCCACATATGCCTCAGAATTCAAACTGAGGTAGAATATTGCAATAAACTTTTTTCAGTTATAAATTTATGCCATATATATATATATATAGTACCCTTTTGATTAGGTCCAAATAGATTAACTGAGTCAATTTTTGAAGAACTTTAAATTATGGGTACATTTTAAATGGTATAAATGCTGTATAATATTGATAAGATTTTTAAATCTTTGCTAAAGTAAAATTGGGAGTTGTAAATATATAAAAACTATGTTAATATGTTAAAATAATAAAGTAAAGCTAAATATTATGATTTTTGTATGATTAGGAAAACTGGCCATAGTGAAATTATATACTAAAAGTTCTATTAAACAAAGTGCTAAAAGTTAGTTTTAAAACAATGACTTACAATTACATAAGCTAATGTATTTTAAATAAAAATTAGATTTAATATTTGTATTATAAAATATTTATTAAAAATATAATATTTTGTGGTAGACAAATGTATTTAATTTATTATTGCTTAAATAATATCAAAATTATTATTCCAAAATCTATCATTATATTCCTATTTTTTTAATATAATATTTCTTGCAATTAAATATTTATTTCTGTTTTTAGATAGTAATTATAAAATTGATACATATTGTATGGTTTTAAAAAGTCATGTGATCAGCAAATACTCATACTTTGTGCTTACAAGGTTTCTAAAGAAAGTTTCAAAATTGCTTTAGAATTGCTTAAAAAAATTGAAACATTTGTATATTATAAAATAAAAATAAATGTGAAGAAAATTATCTAATTGGATAGTTTTAAAATAAATGTAGTTAGTAAGGTTAAAATTTTAAAAATAGATACATTGAAATTAAATATTGGATAAATTATTAAAGTATTATTTTAAAAAAGTTATTTTAAAGTGTTTAGTTTGTTTAAATGAAAATATAAAATTAATTTAGAATTAAATAATGTAATATTTAATATTATGATATGAGTCATAAATTTTATTTCTAAATTTTAATTACATAAGCTTGACTAATATGTAAATTAGATCACATGTTGAAGATTGAATACCCAATCAAATTGTCAGTTGAATTTGGTATAAAAGTAGATACTATCATTTTTATCCCTTGTTTAATAACCTAATAACTTGCTTAATAATTTGATAACTCTCTTAATAACTTGTTTACTTATTATCAATATTATTATCATGTATCAACAGCAAAGTATTACTGAGTTTACTTCTTAGTATTATTATTTTTAAGAAAAAGTTTTGAAGAATTAATAATTTACTAAGTTTAAATAAATAATGCAGGTCTAAACTAAGAAAATTCTCTACCAATTATTTTTATTGAAGCTTAAGCCAAATTCACAGTAAAAATATGGATTTAATATATGGTGTAATCAAAAGAATTAATTACAGAAATGCAGCTAATAAAGAAATGTATAATTTTAAAAAGATTATGGAAAAATTTATATCATTATTTATTTTTAAAATTTTAAACATTGGCAAGAATTTGGAGCAGAAATATTATTTTTTGAAAAACCATCATTTTTATGCATTATATTTTAAAGATAGATAACTTTATTTGGAGAACAAAAAGTTATATGGAAAAAACTTAAATTTTAATATTTTTGAAAAGTTAACAAATGAATTTAATATTGAACCTAGAATAAAAAGATACCATTGTTGTTTACATTAGTAACTACATATATCTTTTCTTAGAAAAAAGTTGCAGTGAATATTTTTAAAACATATTGACTTAAAAAAAGAAGTTTATTATAAACTTCTCTTGGAAAATGATTAAATAGAAAAAACGATATTATAATGAATATATAAGTTTTGTGACCGGTCATTATTAAAGAAATTCTGTAAATTATTTAATACTATAAAAATTGGTTTTTTAAAAAAAACCTTATTTGTCAGAAAAGAAAAAAAAAGGGTAATTAAAAATATATTATCCTGACTAAAAAAATATAACTTTATAAATGACTTTATCTGAATTAATATAAAATGATATTTTGAATGGAATAAAAAAATGCATATTTTCTGTAAAATACATATAGATTTATATAGCTGAGACTGATGCATCTAAATCCAAGTGAATGGAAAAACTCTTGAGATTATTTTTTTAAAAAATTTCCCAAGTGATATCACATTTAATAATTATTGTTCATGGAAAGCTACAGACAATAGACTGTATTTTTATAGACTTTCATAACAGGATGAATAGCTAATTTTTTTAAATATTTTTTTTCTGGATTTAAAATTTGACTTCATTTTCATTTATTTATTTTTCTTCATGAGCAACTGTGCTGGGGAGAAACGTTTTTGTTCTAAAGCTTTTGGAACAGTAGCGTCATCTTAGCAACAAGCGGGGAGAAAACTTCTATGAAAATATTAGAAGACAGAAAAAAACTTTTTAATTTGAACTATATGGAGAGTTGGAGTTTTCGCAATTATAGTTTTTATTATCATTTCACATACTAATTATAGTATTAAGTTTTATTAGTGTTAGGTAGGAAAAATTACATTTAAATATTTAATTTAATCTAACAATTAATGTTTTAAAGAATATTTTAATTCTTTGTAAAGTTTTTTTATAAACATTTTAAAAGTATAATAGTGATGCTGAAGGGATATTACTATTATTTAATATGTTTCTTATATGAAATATTGGACCAGAAAACATCTATAAGTGATTGACAGGAGTAGTGTCACTAGATAAACTTTGTAAGGTATATTGATTTTATATCATGCATATTTTATTGTCATTGCTTGGAATATTTTATGATATTGCTTTATTACATGAACTACATAAAACTTTATTATTATTCTAGATATATGAACTATGATTTTTTAGAAAGATACGCATACTTTTTCTTTTATATTACTAAAGTAATATAAGTTATTGTTACTTATAATTTTATATGATTCTTTAATGGATGAACCTTATTTTAGAAATATTTTGAATATTGATTTTAATATCTTAAAACAAAATCATTTGTATTTTTATTGCTGAGTTTTAAAAGTGAATGAACCTTTTCTTGTAGTAGTTTTAGATTATTAAAGTCATACGCGAATTTTGTTTATTATTTAGAGTAATGCTAGTAATTTTGCGATCTAGGTTGATAAATCTATTGTGAAGTTTTAATTGATAGTGACATTGGGAATATGAAAAGAAATCATTGGATGTTTATACGTAGGATTTATGGAGAGTAGGAAAGTAACCTATATTATTATTTTAGTAATTTACGCCAGTACAGATAGCCAGTACAGATAACGTAGCGCTATAACTTGTATATATTTTCTGTGGGCAGTGTTTCTCTTGCTATTTCATATTTTAAAATGTTCGAGTGAGAGCTGAATAAATAGCCTGGACATTATTATTATATTTGAGATTATTGGCCAGAGAAGTCATATCTCTTCGTTCACACTGTATCCATGTAGATTATCCCATATATTTTATACTATTGAGTCTTTACTCTAGTGATTTCTTCATGCCTACGCATCGTATCCCTATCTTAATTTCAACAGTTATTGCATTGTATAGCATTGTATTTTGTGAAAGAAAATAATGAGTAATTTTGAATTGTAGTATCGTTATTTTGAAAGAAGATGAGATAGATTTTTCATGTTTTGGTTTAGGTTAAAGTTAAATACAAATGAGATTGAATGTAAATGCTAACAGTGAATAATAAAGAATCATAGATTTTTTTCATGTTTTATTAAACTATTTTTTAAAAAACATAAAAAGAGATGATAATTATTCACGAGATTTTTGAATAATTTTGATATTTAGATTTTACATGTTAATGCATATTTAAAAATAAATAAATAGAAACATCCAAAATGAACAACACAGAATAGAATGAATGCTTATATTTTTGTGAATATTATTTTATGTTTTAAACATACATGTAACATACATATAAGGATTTTATTTAGAGTAGTGCCAAGCAAGGTATATAAAAGAACGTCAATCATATTATTTTATTAAAGTCAATTTATTTATCGAATGATCCAAGATAAATATTTAAAATAACACTAGCACTATTATATTAGAAGTTTGATTGACTTATTGTAAAAATATATGAACATATTTAAAAAAAAAGAATATTATTTTAGTATTTCATATTTTTATATTTTCGTGTACACTTACGAAAACCATATATTTTAGCGATGTTAATTAATGGATATTTTTATTAAACTATAAGTGTATTCTTAAATTGATATTATTATTATTTTAAATAAATGTGCCCAAAAAGTTTATAAGTCGGAGTAAAGGCTTATTTACTTGTTGATTTATTTTTTTAAATGTGGAAGTATGTAATTTAATATTATTTTCATTAGTTTGGTATTTGTTAGGTTTTATCAAACACAAAAGTTTGTTAAAAGTATAGAATAATAAATTTTGTTAAACTTGTTTTTATAAAACTTTGTGTTATATTGATTTATTCACCATCACAAATACATGATTACCAGATACCAAAACAAACTTAAAATTTGCACAATACAGATATAATTATTTACTTAAGAAATCACAATGATTCAGAATATAATATATTTGAAAAATTTCTTTTGCATTAATATTATTATTATGGTCATAATTAATTGCACACCTTTTTTGCAAGAACTTTAACTTTGTTTGTCACTACATATTTTCAGATTATATCAGATTATGCCACATATATTCTATTTAAGATGCCATATGAGAATTAAGATTATATTATTATTGTTGTTATCATTATTATTGTTGGTTACCATAATATTAAACAGTGGATAAGATTAATAATTATTTAATGAGGAATAAGATTATTATTTATTATTGTTGTTATTATTATTAGTTAGGTGTAGTTGAGGATGATATAAAATCCCTTATCATACTTAGCTACAAGAAATTTATAAATTGATGAAAGTTATTTTAAAGAACCTGAGATAATTATAGTTATATTGTTTTAATAAAAAGATTAAAATTTAATTAGTGACAGTGGTAAGAATGCTATGAATTTATTATTATTTGAAATAATAAGGAAGGGGGTAGCATTCTTATGCCATTGAGATTGTATCCTGTGAGATATTGGCTCAATGTAATTCTTTACTGCTTGTACTTCACTTCATTGTTCATGATTTATTAATATTTTATTTATTTAATTTTACACAAACGGAACCATTTATTATTATTAACCAGTTAGAGCTAATTGAATAGTAAATATTATCATAGGATATTTTTATCATTGATTATAATAAGATTATATGTGTTTTAGCCGAGCATAATCATTTTATCTGAGCTAGTCGTATTTTCCTATTATTATATTGAACAGTTAGTGAGGAGGTACAATATATATATATATATATATATATATTTGTGAGTTGTAAATCAATTAATACGTTCATGTTATCATCTCACTATATTATTATATACTAAAAATATGCTGCAGAAAGGAGTTTGCTATTAACTGAAAGGAGACCCTTTGATTCCTCTTGGAGGCCTTAAAGGAACCGAGCAGGGCAAATTCCTAATGTCCACTCCATACGTTCTTGTCGTTGCAGCTGTTATTACTATATGTTTATTCATATAGTATACGAACATGGATGGGCTGCTCACCAACACGCATTAGCCAGCGTGGTGAGTTTATTGGCTTTTTACCTCTGAGTTTAAGATCAAAAAACACCATGGTCTTTCTTCTCAGTGCCTGATAAGGCAGAATGAATGTTTGTGTAAATGATAAAGATTTTTCCCAATTATACAATTATGACAGACAAAAATAAAGCATGGCCCTTAATCCCAGGAGGCTATAAAGTCACCAACCAAGGCAGCGGTTGGTGGCCGAAGGCGGAGGGTGCTAAGAATATCCTGGAGGCGGACCCAGGCTGCCATTTGATGACGACTTTTTATTTAGGTACTTACAACTGCAGATCACTTTCAAGTGAAGGAAGATTGCAAGAATTAGAAGAAGAACTCTCTTATATTAAATGGGATATTATTGGACTTTGTGAAGTTAGAAGAAAAGGTGAAGAGACAATTGATTTAAAAAGTGGACATATGCTCTATTATAAAGGCACAAATATTGGAAATACAAGTGGAGTAGGATTCATTATAAATAAAAAGTGGAAGAACAATATTGTGGAGATTGATGGTGTATCAGATAGAGTGGCAAGATTAGTTATACAACTTAATAGCAGATATCAAATGCAGATAATTCAGGTTTATGCCCCAACAAGTTCTCACAGTGATGAAGTAGTAGAAGATTTTTATATGGATGTACAAAAGGCTTTTGATCAGAGTAAACAACATTTTAAAATTGTTATGGGAGATTTTAATGCTAGAATTGGTAAACAAATGAAAGATGAAAGTGTTGTAGGTAATTTTGGTTATGGTAGAAATAGAAATGAGAAGGAAAAACTTTATATTATGAATTCTTTTTTTGAGAAAAATGTTAGAAGGAAATGGACATGGAAGCATCCAAATGAAGGTACAGCAGAATTGGATTATATTTTGACTAACAGGAAATACATATTTCAAGATTGTAACGTTCTTAATAAATTTAACACAGGAAGTGATCATCGATTAGTAAGGGGTAAGATACATGTTAATGTAAAACTAGAGAGACAAAAATTATTAAGAAAAACTATATTTACAGTTGATATTCCTAATCTTCAGAAACATTCTAATGAATTTAAATTAGAACTTACAAATCGGTTTCAAGTATTAGTAGATTTTGAACATGATTCAGATTTGAATGAAATTAATATGAAAATAACTGATACACTTTTAAAAACTGCAACAAAGATAGCTGGTAGAAAAAAGCAGCAATTGACTAATAAAATTTCTACTGAGACTAGAGAACTTATGAAGAAAAGAAGGAATATGAAGATATGCAAGAATGATGCATTAAAAAGAATTGAATATCTCGAATTTTGTAAAATGGTGCGGAAAAGAGTTGAAAATGATATAAGAAAGTATAACTGTGAACTAGCAAGTAAAGCTGTAGAAGAAAATAAAAGTCTTAAGAATGTAAAACAACATTTTGGTATTGGTAGGAAATTTATATCTGCAATAAGGAAAAAAGATGGAATTATTACTAAAAAGAGGGATGACATTATGAAATTGGTAGAAGATTTTTATCAAGAATTATATAGTAATAAAGAACAAGTACCTCCTATATCTATTACATCTTCCGAATTGCCCAGAATTTTAAATGAAGAAGTGAGAAATGCAATTAAATGTATGAAAAAATGAAAGGCTCCAGGTAATGATGGAATTATAATTGATATATTAAAAGAAGCAGGTGAAGAAACAGAAAAAATATTAGCAAAGTTATATACCAAATGTCTAAATGATAAAGATGTACCGGATGATTGGAAGAATGCAGTAATAATATTAATATTTAAAAAAGGTGATAAAGAAGATATTAGAAATTACAGACCTATCCGCCTTTTATCAGTTTTATATAAAATTTTTACCAAGATAATTACAACTCGTCTACAGAGAACCTTGGATTTTCACCAACCAAGATAACAAGCTGGATTTAAAAGTGGTTTTAGTACAGTAGATCATATTCAAGTATTGAGAGAAGTTCTAGAAAGGACAAATGAATATGAGTTGTCATTATGTTTTGGATTTGTAGATTATGAAAAGGCATTTGATTCTATAAACATTTCTTCAGTGATTAAAGCATTGGATCATCAAGGTATAGATCCAGGATATTGTCATATTTTAAAGAATATTTATAAAAATGCAACAGCAACAATTAGATTACATAATGATACTGGGAAAGTCAACATTGAGAAAGGTGTAAGACAAGGTGACTCCATATCTCCAAAACTTTTACAGCAGTGCTGCAAGAAGTATTTTGTGGATTAAAATGGGAAACTAAAGGAGTGAAAGTAAATGGAGATTATTTAAGTCATTTAGATTTCGCAGATGATGTAGTTGTTTTTGCAAATAATGCTTCCGAGCTGCAGGAAATGTTGCAGGAGTTATCAGATGAAAGTAGGAAAGTAGGACTAAAGATAAATGTTAAAAAGACTAAAGTAATGTTTAATCGATTTGCTCAAAATATGAAAATAAAGATTGATTATGATGAATTAGAAGAAGTTAAGAGTTACAAATACCTTGGTCAGATTATTAATACAGATGGAAACATAATAGAGGAAATTAATCATAGAATTAAACTTGGTTGGAGTGCTTTTGGTAGAAATAACTTGATATTAAAAGGAAATATGCCTATGTGTTTGAAAAGAAAGGTTTTTAACAAATGTGTTTTACCAGTTCTTACTTATGGATCTGAGACTTGGACACTTAATAGAAGATCAATACAGAGACTTCAGACCACTCAAAGAAGTATGGAGAGATGTATGTTGGGAGTAACAAGAAGAGATCGAAAATGCAATGTATGGGTAAGAGAACAAACAGGTGTTACTGACCTCATTGAAAAAATTAAAAGATTGAAGTGGAGTTGGGCTGGACATATTGCTAGAAGAGATGATAATAGATGGACAATTGAAATTTTAAACTGGATTCCAAGAGATTGTAAAAGACCCAGAAGGAGACCACATGTAAGATGGATGGATGAAATAAGAAAATGTGTAGGGGTGATGTGGAGAAGAGAAGCTAAAGATCGGAGAAGATGGATTAAACTTGGAGAGACCTTCATCCTGCAGTGGATTGATAATGGTTGATAATGATGATGATGATGATGAAAGCATTAACCATTTGATGATGAGTAAATCAACAAAATTTATTTGCAAACAAGGTGAAATATTAATAATAAAATATATTTGAAATTAAATAACTCTTTAACAATAAAAAATATTTATATATAAGTGAAAGTATCAATTAGATATAAATGAATAGATAATTATTAAGTGCAAAGTACATAATAATAATAAAAAAATCATTAATCAAATATTGCATCATTTATGAACTGACTAATTATTCAATGCATATATAAAAAAACATTAAATAGATTATTAATTTATTCTCAGTAATAGCAATTTCTTATCTTTGGGATATCCTCTATTCTATGTATTATAGAAAATAACCATTCAATCAAGAATGTTAATCATCCAAATGAAATAAACACTTATTAACAACTATTAGTAAAAATATAAACAATGTAAGTTCTGTCATATAGCAAATGTATAATTTAATATGGCAAGATAATAAAGAAAAGCTTACCTATATTGTAATAAGGATATATGATAATAATCATACCAAATCTACAGTCACTATGTAGGGCGGATTATCTAAATTTTATTAAAAAAATTAAAAGAAAAATTATTTAAACTAATAACTTTTTCCCCTGCATTTTTCAAATTTAGCTACAATTGACTCTTCCATATTTAAGAAATGTTGATTTCCAAGAACGGAGACGAACAAAGCTAATAAAAAATATATAAATCAAATTCTACCAACATATATGTAAAGAATAAATTTTTTTTATCACACAACAAAATTAAAGCGTCTTTATGATGATTGATGTGAAGCATTGAATTAAGCAATTATTATTTCTAATATGCACTATCTGTCAATGTCTCAGTCAAGATGTTATGATAGGTCATACATTCCTCATGAAGATCCATCAATGACTTATCTCCTGTTATTATTCTTTTTTTGATATTCACCAGTATATATCAGATATGACATTTAATATTTTGGAATAGGCATCACACAGTTGAAAAATAAAACATTGTGCTTTCTTTGGTAGGGGCTGATAAAACACTTAAGCCCTATAACAATATTCAATTAGCCGGCAAACATCATTTTTTATCTAAATATAAATAAATTTTTATATTATGTCAGTGTTTGTTATTAACTGGTTGTTATAATAGTGAAATTACTCCATCATAAATTTATAAAAAGATAATTTATTGATGTTTAATCCATTATTAGATTTGTAGTTGAAGAATAGCTTAGTCTTTTTTATTTCAAATGAATATTTATATCAACTCGATTATTTAATCTAAATGCTTAAGTTTGAAAAAATATTTTTGGTTTAAATCTTAATAATCACTTCGGATAATATGTTTGTAACCATACAGTAAATAATTTAAAATATATGTATAAGCTATATATTTTCCTCAAGATTTGGGCATTCAATTTTCTGTTATCTTTTATAACTTACATATCTTAATATTCTCTAAAGAATAGCAAGCAGGAAATGGAAATAAATTGATGTTATTGTTATATTGTCTTCAGCTTCTATTGTTTATTATTATAGTGTTTGATTTCCTTTCTCATGACTATATATATATGCCTATTGTTGTATACATTATTATAATTGTAATAAAAAATCATATAGTAGAAATTTGTTTTCCATCTTCCATATTTGGAAATCTAGTAACTGGTTTGGTATAGAATCATTTTCAAACTTACTCAGTCAAAGTCTGATCAAAATAGAATAAAACATATATATTAATTTATTATTAATATACATATGTATTATTACTATTATTTTCTTTTAATTGGGATTTTCTATTTTTAATAGACATTCAAATTTATTTGATTTTAATTCTTTCTTAATCTATTTAACAATATATACGTGTTTACTGTGTCTGTATAAATATATGTATGCATTGTTATTTTATATGTGACAATATAGGTTAATTTGGTATTCAACTAAAGTTATATTAAACTGAGCTGGGTTTGATGGTGGGATTGACATTGTTAGATTGTAAGCTACTATAACAACACATACGGGCTATAAACCACATAAAAGCTGAAATTGCTTCTATGTGAATTCAAACTCTACTGTCATAATATTAGCAGCACTAGCTGATTTGAACTCTGCATCTTCAGTTATAAGTTCATAACAATATTGGTGTAAAACTGCTGGAAATGCCATGAATGATGTAAATCCAACTTTTTATATTGTAACAATTAAGTAAATTCTTTCTTTATTTTGCTTAAAAAGTTAATGACTCTTTTCAGTTCACTTTAATCCTTTCAAAAACAACTTTGTAGGATTTTATAAAAATATTTAATTAAAAAATCTTAATCTAATTAAAACTAAAGTGGAATTTTATAATTATCAATATATCTATTATAACATAGAACATGGTTGTTTTAGATTTCTCTCTTTTTTTAATGATCAAAATCAGAAAAAAATATTAAATAGACTTTTTAAATGTTTAATTTATAATAATTTTTTAGTAGTTTTTAGTTATGCATACTGTGGCTGCTAGATGATGCTGCAGAACCACCAAGAAGCCTGCAAGTGATACATTTCTATACAAATATGGCTGAAATCAAGGAAAAATTAAAATTAAAATGCCTAAGGCAAGATAGCAAAAGTAAGTAAAAAATTAAATAAAAAATTTAGTCTAAGGCAAGTAAAAAATCAAGTGAAATAATATGTAATTTTTAAAAAAAGTACACACACACAAAATCAGTAAAAATACACAAAATAATCATTAAGATTAAAATGTCTAAGGCAAAACATCAAAAGTAAGTAAAAAATCAAGTAAAAAATTTAGCCTAAGACCAATCAAATAAAAAACACATAAAATACATTAATATGCCATGTGTATTTTAAAAAGTACACACACACACAAAATTGGTAAAAATACATTAAAAATAAATCACTGAAATTAATGAAAAATTAAAATGCTAGAAATTGCTAAAATCAATGGAAAATTAAAATGCCTGAGGTGAGAAATGGAAAATTAAATTGCCTAGGGCAACAAACAGAACAAACTCTCAAACCCCCCACAAAAATTTTAACACCTAAGGCAAACAAAACAAAAAATTAAAAATCGAACAAATTTTTCTAAAAAACCCCAAGAAAAAGCTATGAAAAAACTGTAATGGTAAATGTCAAAAAATTAACAATGGCAGATGGGGCCTCATTAAAATGGTAAGTGTTTATATAAACTAAAAAGCAAAAAGAACATTACACGAGAGCTTCTATTTATCAAATTAATTATTCTCTGCTCTGAAATTATGACATATCACCAAAAATAAGTTAAATACCCCCCCCCCAATGAAGAATTTCTATCCAAAGTAGCTGAAATGGACAAATTAATATAAAACACCACCTTATTTGCTATACTCTGCAGACAACCCAAAATAAAGAAGCAACACAGATATGGATAAGCTTTCTATTAATTTTAATATCAAACATAATTGATAAATCATAAATATTCATATTATTTGTCCTCAAATATTATATATATATATATATATATATATCACAAGCATACACAGACACACTGTGTATATTAACAAATGAATAAAGAAAATTACAAGAGAAAAGCAATCATGTCCAAATCAATTTAGATGTAGATTATTATTTTAAAATTACGAATAGTTTCTCAGTTGATCACTTTCTAAAAGTCTTTATTTACTATCATATGGTTAATGCGGTAATATGGGAGTGAAAAAATATGTGCAATAAAAGTTTATACTACCTGTGCTTTTCACTGGGATAATGACAAAAAATATAAAAACAATGGTAATAATTCGTTCGGTTGGTAACTTCCTATGTGTTCAATCCAATTAAATATATTGACTTGGTATTGATTTTCTTCGGAGTAGGTTATGATTGAAATATTTCAGGAGTGTCTTCTTTTCAGTATTGACAAAATTATTTACTATAAATATTAAAATTATTTATTATAGATTCGATCAACTCCAGCTGGAATTTAGTATTACATCACACCAACCCTTCAGCATGCTTAAGCTTTTACCTCCTCCTGTTCATAGCTGGTGAATACATTGACTGCTTTCAATACATTTCCAAAACTTCACAATTTAATAATGTGAGGAGAATTATTTTCTTCAAAGCAGTATCAAACAAACTATCCTTTCCAAAAAAATATTATTCTCTATATTTCTTTTTTTGCAGACTCATTTTTTCTAGAAAATTCTTATTCCTTTCTTTTATCCCTTATCACCCATGTGGTTTTGAGATCCAGTTTCTCTTTCAACAAAGGAAAAAGCTGTTACCACCTTTTTGTCTTTTCATGGTCAGGAAATTTTGTAGACCACCTGTAATTTGTTTTTAACATTTGCTTTTTTCTTTTTACATTCTTTAGATAATAATCTATGCAGTTTTAATATTTTTTTTCATTTAAGATCTCGTTTATCTATTATAACAAAATGAGCTGCATTAGCTTCTATCTTTGAAATCAAATTTATATTTGTCGAATTTCATTAATTCACACAGCATATATATATATATATATATATATATATATATATGTGAAATATGAGTATATATATATATATATATATATATACACTCATATTTCAATAAAATACAAAAGCACAAACACCCCTTCCTTTTTCATACTTGGTCTTTATTTTAAACTTTTCTCTATCAATTTAAAAATCAAATATACTCGAATAAATAATATAAGAACTATATACACATGCATGTGTAGAAATTTTTTTTTGAAAAACAGGGTTTGATGCCACCCTGTCACACTATATATATGAATTTTTTCAAAATTTGAAAATAAAGATTGATTATGATGAGTTAGAAGAAGTTAAACAATTACAAATACCTTGGTCAGATTATTAATACAGATGGAAACATAGTAGATGAAATTAATCATAGAATTAAAAAGAAAGATTATTAATAAATGTGTTTTACCAGTTCTTACTTATGGATCTGAGACTTGGACACTTAATAGAAGAGCAATATAGAGACTTCAGACCACTGAAACAAGTATGGAGAGATGCATGTTAGGAGTAACAAGAAATTAGCTAAAATTCATATCATTTTTGTAAACTAGGCTGAAATCATCATCATCAACCATTATCAATTACCTGCAGGATGAAGGTCTCTCCAAATTCAATCAATCTTTTCTGATGTTTAGCTTCTCTTCTCCACATCACCCCTGCACACTTTCTTATTTCATCCATCCATCTCACATGTGGTCTCTTTCTGGGTCATTTACAATCTCTTTGAATTCAGTTTAAGATTTCAATTGTCCATCTATTATCATCTATTCTAGCAATATGTCTGGCCCAACTCCACTTCAGTCTTTTATTTTTTTCAATAAGATCAGTAATACCTATTTGTTCTCTTACCCATATATTGTGCTTTCGATCTCTTCTTGTTACTCCTAACATGTATCTCTCCATACTTCTTTTAGTGGTCTGAAGTCTCTATATTGCTCTTCTATTAAGTGTCCAAGTCTCAGATCCACAAATAAGAACTGGTAAAACACATTTATTAAAAATCTTCCTTTTTAGTTCTATGATTAATTTCGTCTATTATGTTTCCATCTGTATTAATCATCTGACCAAGGTATTTGTAATTGTTTAACTTCTTCTAACTCATCATAATCAATCTTTAGTTTCATATTTTGAGAAAATCCATATATATATATATTGTGACAGGGTGGCTTGAAACCCTGTTTCACAAAAGAAAAATACACACACATGTTTATATAGTTCTTATATTATTTATTCGAGTATATTTGATTTTTAAATTGGTAGAGAAAGGGTTAAAATAAAGCCGAAGTATGAAAGGGGGAGGGGTGTTTGTGCTCTTGTATTTTATTGAAACATGAGTGCATATATATATATTATAATGGTCGTATATTCATGAGAGCCTTACCATATCTGCACTACAGGGCGCTACCAGGCATTTTGAGCCTGGAAAATTTATATAGTAGGCAGATACGTAAGTTAAGAAAATTTTTTTTATATATATATTTATTCTGACCATCAGCCCAATGCCATTAGCTCAGCAGAGCAGTAGAGATTAATAATAATGATATATATTCTCAAAATATATTAATATTTTTTAAAAAAAAGAATAAAATAAGCCACTGCCAGTAATTAGCACACAAACATTTATTTATGCACATATAAATAAAATTTGAGGAATAAAATTTATTATTTTAGGTTGGTTATTAATTTTTAAATTTAAATTTTTAGTTTGAACAATCTGCACAGATTTGTTTAGTAATATTTTTAAGAGTGTCGAGTATGAATAAACTTCATAGATTGCATTTGAAAAGAAAATATTCTATCCCTTATTTAACCTTAGGCCAAAAGTTCGCAGTTAAACCAATGTCAGTCTATCTGATACATTGATGTATTCAATGCAGTATGATATGACAGCACCAATACCATACTGTCAGGAATGTACATCTGAACAGCATGGTTATAGAAAACATTGACTCTTGTCCAGACAGGAATACTTCATCTGTCTGATGAGAAGAGCAATAAAAAAAAACCATAGGAAGGGGCCGCATTTTCCATCTTACTATCCCATTCCATAGGCAAAAAGGGTGTGTGTGGCATATAATGCAATCCTGCACATAGCAAATCTCATACTACATCTACTAATTACACCAATATATCCAATCCATTGACCCAATTTAACTACGAAGCAAATAACCTAAGATTACCCTCCCTTAAACTAACATATATAACTTTACAAATCTATGCAGCCATTCACACCTGACTTAAATTTAGCATTTATATAAGTTCACACAGATGAATTTTATAAAAGCTTGTTTTATAATGTTGAGTATAGATAGACTACATAGATAACATGGTTAAAACATTTCAAAATAAACATAAATGATCAAAATATAAAGTCATTGATAGAATTGCAGAGGGAAATTTACAAGAAACCCGATGGCATTCATCATAAGATGCCGCATTGACACCAATAAGTTAAAAGACACCCATATAAATACATTTTTTTAGATATTCAACATGAGATATCATATTTGCCGAATGTCTATATATTCTAATCAAATATGAAAATGAAAACATAATTAAACATTAATGAATCCATGCAGTCATCTATACCCAACTTAATTTTAATGCATTTAAATAATTTATCCAATAAATATTAATAAAAAAAAATGGAAAAGGATTTTTAGTAAACTCAAATGTATAAAAATTAAACATTAATAATTGATTTGAAAAGTCAGATTAAAGTTCATTAAAAAAAAATTAGGTTGAGCTTATCACATCTTGAAAGTTCTTAACTATTTTTTTAAAAAAATTTTTCAGTTATATCTTTTACAGTAAAAGAGCTCCCGGTTCCTGGTGTCAATTTCTATGAAGTCTTTATTTGAAGACCGGTTTATCTGAAGGTAGCCTTAGATGGTTCAATCCTGATATTACAGTCATTTTATTTTTAAATAAGTGAGAGAGGGTGACACGTGTGTTTTATCATGCCTCTCAAAAACAATCAAGCTGAAACTGTTCTTAATTTCAATATTTTTTCTTTTATACCAATCATCCGGATTCACTGAACAATGGTTTCCTGTTCCAAATTTTTGTTACAGTCCGAGCCTTCATTGCTGCTTCTATTGGACATCTAATTTTTTTTGCTCTCTCTTATCTATATTTTTCATCTGACTTTTTTTATATAAGAACCCCAAGGGCTAGTTTGCTTTTCATTTAATTTATAAAACAGTCATTTCCATTTATAAAAATATTTTATCATTAGATCTTGTACTTTTTTTATAAAAAAGTACGTTCAAATATTTTTTTTTTTTTAAAAAGAAAATAATTTTAAAGTTTTCATTCGATCTGTGCAATATATTATATATGTTAAACAAAGTTTTTATTCTAATTTTAAACTAATGTAATGGCATATACCGTTACAATATATACATATATATATATATGCTGTGTGGATGGATGAATAAATAAAATTCAACAAATATAAATTTGATTTTGAAGATGGAAGCTAATGCAGCTTATTTTATTATAATAGAGAACAGAGATCTTAAATGAAAAAAAATTAAACTGTATAGATTATTATCTAAAGAATGTAAACAGAAAAACAAAAAAATAAAAGTTGAAAACAAATTACAGGTGGTCAATGAAATTTCCTGAACTTGAAAGACAAAAAGTGATAAAAGCTTTTTGCGTTGTTTAAAGAGAAACCAGACCTCAAAACCACATGGGTGATAAGGGATAAAAGAAAGGAATAAGAACTTATGTAGAAAAAAATGGGTCTACAAGAAAAGAAATATAGAGAATAATATATTTTTTGAAAAAGACAGTTCATCTGATACTCCTTTGAAGAAAATAATTCTCCTCACATTATTAAATTGCGAAGTTTTGGAAATGTATTGAAAGCAGCCACTGTATTCATCATCTGTGAACATGAGGAAGTAAAAGCTTAAGCATGCTGAAGGGTTGGTGTGATGCAATACTTAATTGCAATTGGAGTAGATTAAATCTATAATAAATAATTATAATAATTATAATAAATAATTTTGCCAATACTGGAAAGAAGATGCTCCTAAAATATTTCAACCATAACCTACTCTGAAGAGAATCAATACTAAGTTGAGAAATTAATTGGATTGAACACATAGGAAGTCACCAGCCAAACAAATTATTACCATTGTTTTTATATTTCCATCATTATCCTAGAGAAAAACCCAGGTAATATAAACTTTCATTATGTATATTTCTTCACTCCCACATTACCGCATAAACCATATGGAGGTAAATAAAAACTTTTAAAAAGTGATCAAAAACCATTCATAATTTTAAAGTAATATTCTACATCTAAATGGATTTGGACATGATTGCTTTTCTCTTGTAATTTTCTTTATTCATTTGTTGATATATGCAGTGTGTGTTCATGCTTGTGTTATATATATATATATATATATATTAATATTATATATATATATATATATATATATATATATATATATATTAGCACAAATAATATTAAAATTTATGAATTATCAATTATGTTTGATATTAAAATTAATAGAAAGCTTATCCATATCTGTGTTGCTTCTTTATTTTGAGTTGTCTGCAGAGTGTAGAAAAAGGGTGTGTGTGTTTTATGTATTTCATTTTAATTTGTCCATTTCAGCTATTTTTGGATAGAAATTCTTCATTGGGGGGGTATTTGACTTATTTTTGATGATATGCCATAATGTCAAAACAGAAAATAATTAATTTGATAAATAGAAGCTCTCGTGTATTGTTTTTATTTGCTTTTTAGTTTATATAAACTCCCACCATTTTAATGAAGCCCCATCTGCCATTGTTAATTTTTTGACATCTACTATTAAGGTTTTTTTGTTTTTGTTTTAATTCAAATTTCATAGCATTTTCTTGGTTTTTTTAGAAGAATTTGTTTGATTTTTAATTTTTTGATTTGTTTGCCTTAGGTATTAAAATTTTTGTAAGGGGTTTGATGATTTGTTTCATTTGTTTCCCTAGGCATTTTAATTATTCATTTCTTGCCTCAGGCATTTAAATTTTTCATCAATTTCTATCATTTTAATTTTTCATTGATTCAGCAATTCATTTTTAATGTATTTTTACCAATTTTGTGAGTGTGTACTTCTTTAAAATTTATGTAGCATTTTAATGTATTTTATGTGTTTTTTCATTTGACTGGCCTTAGGCAAATTTTTTATTTGATTTTTTACTTACTTTTGATGTCTTGCCTTAGGCATTTAATTTTAATGGTTATTTTGTGTATTTTTACTGATTTTGCTTGTGTGTGTGTGTGTGTGTACTTTTTAAAAATTTATGTATTATTTCACTTGATTTTTACTTGCCTTAGGCTAAATTATTTCCTTGATTTTTTACTTACTTTTGATATCTTGCCTTAGACATTTTAATTTTACTTTTCCTTCGATTTCAGCTATTTTTGTATAGAAATTTATCACTTGCAGGCTTCTTGGTAGTTCTGCAGCATCACCTAGGGGCCACAGTATGCATAAATGAAAAGTACCAATTTGTTTAATTCAAAATCATTATTTAACTCTTAACTATTATTCCACTGTAGTATAATAAATATTTCCAAAATAAATTGTTTGTGTTTATTTTTACTTTTCCTTTCAACTTTATGTGTATACATGCACACTCACTACTATATTGTTGTATGTCATGAGACACTTAAAAGTCTCACTACATAGCAAAACAGGTAGCAGAGTATGAATTATGTTTATTGGTGAATCTAACAATTGTAGCAAGAAAAGTGCTCATAACTTTGAGATTTTTTTTATAAAAAATCAAAAATGAAAAAATACATGAAGATCATATAATATGTTTGAAACAGGAAAATAATATAACTTTTTTAGAAATCAAACCTAAAAATAAAAAAAAACTTACTGATAGAATTATGTCTGAAAAACAGTAACTGTGATCAATGCAAAATTTAAATCAAAAATTTAATTAGCAATGAAAACAAATTCTAATTTAATTTCTTTCCATTTATGTATAGTGATGACACTAATGAAAATACTTGGTTTTGAATAAATACATTTTTTGCTAAATATATTATTTTCAAGTTTTTAATTTTTATACTATTTTGATGGTATTATTTTTCTATTTTTTTTTGTCAAAAATATGAACTTTACTCAAGGTTTTTTCTCCCTACATTGATACCTGGGTAGTAGTTCCATCAATGGATACACCGATACTATTTACATGTGTGTATGTGTGAATATGTGCATTTGTTAAAACAGACTTAATTTGATCTGATGATAAATAAGTGGCACGTGAAAAGAAACAACAAATATAAAAATAATATATTTCAGGGAATATTTTAATAAATGAAACATTAAAAATAAATACACACACACACACGCACACACACACACATATATATATAGAGAGAGAGATTTTATTTTTTAAATTATTTTACATATTTATTTTTTAAATTATTTTCCAGATAAAAAACACTTTTGCAAAAGTGAACCTTTAAGAAATTTTGCTACCAAACAAAAAGCCTACTGCACTTGGCCAGAACATACTTGTCCAAATCATTACGTATGCAATGCTCGAACATCCTATGATATACCCGTCTGCTGCATCCCATGGCAAAAATCCAAATTTTCCAAATGTAAGGTGATACGTTTTGATGACTATTATTTTTATTATTATTATTATTACCAGAATAATTAATATTATTAATGTTTTAAAATCATTATTGTAGCAATTTTTATAATTATAAATGCAGAAGTAAACACATTTTCTATTGGTATATCTAAAACAAATTACTGCAGTCACATATACCAACACATAAATAAATAACAACAATATATAGAATAAAGCACGACTGTTATCTTCTATAAAACCGAAATCTCATGAAAATCAACACTAGTAATTTCTAATCGTGAAGGACCAAATCTCTTTATATTATATATTAGCAGGTACATCACTTATCTAACTGAGTAAATATATACAAAATAAAAGTTAATAATTTACATTCAAACCTTAATATTATTATTATTTTAAAGAGAGTCTGAACTGCAGCACAGACTCCAGTATGCTGCCCGCTGCTTTTAACAAGTTAAAAGATAGAATATTTTATCATATTAAAAAAAACTATTACTAAATTGGATCTGTGTAGAGGTATTATTTTACTGATTTATAGTATGAAAGTGAGACTTGGATATTCTATTGTCAGTATATACAATCAATAAAAAAATTTCATTTAACGATATTCTGCAAAAGTTTAAAAAATACAAAGAGAAAATTATGAGATGAATCAATATGCTTTTTAATTTTGGCTGGACGTGATACTATAGAATCTACTATTGTAAAATCACAGTTTTGCTGGATTGAGTTTATAAATCGAATGAAAAATATATGATTTTCTAAAAGAATATTTTGTATTAAACTTGAGCATAGTTTTTGACAAAAGTAGATCTCATTTCTCCATAAGGATTATTTCAAGTGCAATATTGATTGCTTTCAGATGAGAAATGTGGCAGAAAGTAAAATATATTGGAGAACTGCAATTAGATAGTGTTGAAGTATTTCAAAAAGAATAGTTTTCATAAAAAAAATTAAAAGACATTTTCAAAAAATATATAAAGAAATAAATAACAAAAAAGAGCAAACATATTTTGTGTAAGAACTTATTTGTGTTTGCTGATTGGTTTATGTGGTCATCCCAAATTCATTTTTAAATTATTATTTTTATTTTTTTCATGAAGTTGTAATAATCATAGTCATTTGCGAGTAACTTCCGTTTCTGAAAAGTTATTGAATTTTAATTGTAAATGCTGATGGAGAAAACAGTCACGACAAACTTCCACAAACTGCGTATATATACAAAATAAAAAAATGTTGCTCATTCGTATTTGAACATTAATATTCTTTTATTTTAATAGGAGTTCAATGTTTTGAAATTTAATTGTTAATTTTATTATGGATGCTGTGATTTATATAACTACTATTTAATAACTGAAACACACAGGCTTATTATATACCTGTGTCTATATATGTTATATATAGGGTATTTATTTATATATTAATATTATAAATATTCTGAACTTAACACTAGAATTTTTATTTATTATATATTATTGTATTTGGTATTATATACATGTTTAAAACTTCTATTCCGACACACTTCCTTGAAACACATGGAGAAAATATCCAAAAAGACGACCTTCAAAACACATTTTGTGTTGACCAGCATTCTTACTTTGGTTCCGATCACAATCTTTTATACCTGTCTTCATAAATTTTTTCAATATTTATCAATATCAATTGATTATAAGTATTAAAATTTCTGCATTTACTACCTTACACCACTTATTTCAGATAAATACATTAAGGATTATTGTAATCATTTAGTAAACTAATGTTTATCTTTAGCTCAGACTGAATCATAGTTAGAGATTAATATGTCTGTTTTTTTAAATTAATAAGAAACATTTAGAATAATCTAATTTCATTGTAGTAATATTTTTTTAAGATAACTTTAAAACGTCAGTATCACCACACAGATTTTAAGTATATCTAAAAAAGATAATATACATGGAAACAAGAATGATGATGTTAAATTATTCTGTCTTTAATTTTAAATAAAAAACAGAAATACTACTTTGTAACAGGAGTTTAATGTAGATTAATACGTAATTATATATGTATAATCAAATAAAATAAATACAAAAAAATAAAAAATTCTGGAATAAATTAACATTTAAAATTAAGCACAACATTAACGTTCCAACAATAAAAAGCCAACTTTCAATAATTTATGTAAGTATATTAACACAATTATATTGTCTATTTAATAACTTGTCCGTCATATTTATAAAATATAACTCTTTGATTTTTATTTTCTTCAAATTGTTTTCCACATGTAAAATAAAAATCCTGTCATAGCAAAAATTATAATTAACCGAAGGTTCAGCAAATACAGATTTAAAATCACAGAATATTGCAATTTATTATATATAAATTCATTCATATTCAATGTACATTTTAACTTACAAATATAACTGGATCCCATGGCACATCAATTTATAATTTGCTGATTTTATCGACAGCAACTTTCCCATTAATAATAATTAATCAGTATTTGGTCCAATATTAAATTCAATATTAAAATGAGAAGAAACCAATGATGTAATCATACTATACTGTAATAAAATCAATGTCTTCTCTTCAAATTTTTTCTTCTTCCATCTATAATATATAGGGTATATTAGCATAGATTTTCACACAATCCATCATTGTTCACTCTACCTCATAACACTGATACACTTGAACAGATATATGTCGAAAAGATAAATAATCACCAATATACGTATTTGATGCTAATCCAGCAATCATCAGTTAGTCCAGATTATCACCTCTACACATATATGCAATAAGTTCTCAGATATATATTAAGATAGTCATTCTTCATAATTTAATGGACAGGCTTCAATCCACTCCATTATCTGTTCGACATATATGTGTTCAAGTGTATCAGTGTTATGAGACAGAGTGGAGAGTGGTGGGTCATGTGAAAGTATGTGCTCATATACCCTATATATTACATATATTGATACAGGTGCATATTAAGATTTATTTCAGTTATTATATAATAGAGATGTCTGCACATCCCTTGTATGTGTATTAAATAGATTATGTCCTGTACATGAAGGGTCAGATTGACTTTAGGTCAACATGGATGTGATGAGAATCTCAGCCTCAGGGTGGCCTTGTGATCAGATTTTCAATTGGATGGATGGTTGAAGAGTTGGAGTATGGAGTGAAGCGGCCTATTAAAGTATGAAGATTGGCTATCGTAATATATATCTGAGTACTTATTGCATATATGTGTAGAGATGATAATCTGGGCCAACTGATGATTGCTGGTTTAGCATGAAATACATATATTGGTGATTATTTATCTTTTCGACATATATGTGTTCAAGAATATCAGTGTTATGAGATAGAGTGGAGAGTTGTGAGTCGTGTGAACGTATGTGCTCAATAACTCCATATATTATATATATATCGATACAGGTATATAATAGGCCTGTATTTCAGTTCTTTCATTTATGTGTAAAATTATACAATGTAAATAAAGTATCCCTCTTATTATATTTTATATTCAATAATTCATTAATATGTATTTGAATATTGGACAATTTATTATTTTAAATTTATATAAAATATTATTTCTAAACAAAAATGTTCTAAATTTAGCTAATTCATGCATAAGAAAATCATTTACTTGGGATATACAAATCTTCTAATTGATATAGATTTTATGAACATTTTAAAATTTATCATATAATATTTTTTTCCATAAAGTTAAATCAAGATATTTTATTTTATGTACACTATTGTCAGAAGTACCAATCGATTTCAAGACATCGATATCATTTAATTTATTAAAAAGATATTGCACTGTAACACATTATTCAGCAAAAGCACATCATCAACATATTGTAACAGTCAAGTTTGTACATTCGCGTAACAGAATTCAGAATCCAAGCAAAAGAGACCGAAGCTGACCAGACTAGGACTGTAACATCCCGAGTCCGACCGCACTTCAACTCATAAGCCAGGATTCCAAGACTCAAGACCCTACGAATGACCACCTTGAACTTACACGTAGTATACCTCTTTCCACACGGCCGACATAGGTCACGGAGAAGCAATGAGACTCATAACAAAAAAAATGGAATTTATCTATAATATTATTATTTCAAACTATTGTACATGAGACCGAAACTAGCTCTTGAATATGTCAGACAATGGCTGAAACTTAGTTTAAGGGAGGAAGAGTTGGCAACCAAAAGAACCAATGCGCTATAGCGCTGGTAAACAGTTATACTAAATGTCGCTCTGCGGATGGATTAAGATTTAGGGTTTTGTGATCAACACCGGAGCCCTATGACCGATCGCCATGCTGCTAAAGAGGGTTGGGGTAGCTAACACTATTGCCTGGAATTTGACGTCAGGTCTTATTCGTGTGTGACCCAAGGAGTGTAAGAGGGATGGCCGTTCCGAGTCCCATCTTAAAGAAACATGCAACATAACGAGAAAGTTTAAATGTATAATAAAATTATCACATCTGCCAAGCAAAAGAGTTGAAATCATTTAATATTTAGCCACGAGAACGATAGCTAATCAATGGAATCATTAGCGCCAACTCTAATATAGCATTTTTAATATCATATGCTATACGTGGGCATACTTTTAAATATTCTTTGCTTTCTAGTTTCAATCTCAAATAACACATTTGATTACGCGATTAATTAATAAAAACAAAAAAGGGGAAAAAAGTATATTTGGAGGGCTTTTACAAAATGAAATGAATAACAAATATACTTATTCAAGGCTTGGATATTGCTTAGTGAAAATTAAATTGAAATTTACTTTGGGTTAAAACAAGATTCCCATTTTAAAATTGCCAACAAATAATTAAATAATCAAGGTCAAAATAATAATCAGCACATAGCCAATTCTTAACAGTTATTTAAGAGGGTTTCGAAACAGCATGCATTAAGCTACGATAAATAATTATTAAATGAAGAGGGGTCATTCTCTCTTCTCTTTATTATTAATATTGAATGCCCGCTGTTTCGAGGCATTAGCATATAATTTATATTTTAAAATAAAAAATAAATAAAGAAACCATAGTCACAACTGCAGTGAGAAAATTGAAAATAAAATTATTAAAATCATTTAGTTATGAAACATTAGAAAGTAGGTCAGAATTATATAATTAAATTTAAGAATAAAATTTTACATTTAGCAATTTACTTGAATTCAAGATTTTAGAATTAAAATACATTTTATAAGTCTAGACTTAAAGGAAAATTAATATATTGAACTGCAGTTAGAAATGGTGAGGTTACCGGTCATCTTGTAGTACTTGAGCTGGAGTTACGGGAGTCTTTGTGGCGGCTTGCGGCATCATCTTCTTCCCACGGTTAGAGCGGAGCTGTTATGGCGGCATACTGGTGATGGTGGTTTTTGGATGGAAGTAAAGGCCCGTCGCCTCCACTCTGGAGCTTAGCCAAGGCTGCCTGTTTTAGCCCGACATTTTCTCTCGCGCAGATATAAAAATTATTGTCTTAACTGGATGTCAAAATGTTCACGGTTGCTTTTGGTTCAGGATACACGCTGGATTCAAAAGCTTAACGATGATCAAAGAAGGCAAAACTTCACAGATGTAGCATTCAAGCTGTCAAGGTTTCAAAAAAGTAAAGATCTAAGATGGCTCCTCCACTTTACATGGCCTTTTTAAAATGATCGCCTTATCAGCCCACACACCTTGGAATTTCATCTCCATCAAGATTACAAAATTTTTAATTTGCTTATGAAATTAGTGGTTGACTTCAAACATGCTGACATTCCTTTTAGGTGTTATAACTTTTCTCTGATTATCAACTTTTAATTCAATCGAATTTTAATCAGTTTAATCCGATATTAGATTTTATTTTTAATTAGTCAGGAATTTTGTTCTGATTTTATAATTTATGTGTAAAATCCCTGCTGTACACATATTTTTAATTAGCGAGGTCTCCAAAATAATTTAGAATCAATTAGCTAGATTATTTTAAAATTGGCTTTTCTTTTTAGAAACCTAAGGCAGGTGTGGCATATACTGATACAATTGTTTACAGCAAAAACTTTACTAAACTTTTAATTCTCCGAAAATACTTTTATTTTTGAAAAAATCTTTTTCTTTTTAAAAGAAACTTGTCACGATTCAATCAATCACCCTTTAATGTGTTTTTAATAAAATTGGTTTATAATAAAAATGAAACTTAAAATTTAATAAATATTTTAATCACGCCACTATGCTATATATGTATATTCAATATAGGTGGATTATATTCCCACATACGAATTTAAGTAATAAATTAATAAATTGACGCTACATTATTACTGTTTAAAAATAGTTTAAAAATATTACGCGATAAAATTATATGCTATAACTCTGGCAATACTATTCACTTATAGCGTTCTTTCGCATGTGCGTATATAATGCTGTTTATATAGCCGTGATTGCAATTTTTAGCTTACAAATCTTAATTTAGACTTATTAAACAGGTTTGAACTTAGCACAGATGAGTGGGTTATTAGGATGGTTGGTGAAACGGTGAGGGACTTGAAGACAACCGTTTCAATATCTAAAATAACCTTTAATACCCAATGGAATATTTTCTTCAAGATATCTTTTTCATAATATGACAATATATACCTGCATACAACAGTTGAAACTGATAACCCCATGATTCAACCTTCATCCATATTATATAATTGTATTTTAAATGTGGTAATAAAATTTGGTCAATAAATGTTAATAAATCTATAACAAACAAATGTTTAAATTTGCATATTTATAATTATATAAACGTTAATGAATTACATGAATAGATGCTTTTCTTTTTATATACCTGTACAATTCTGTAACACCCAAGGTAAACAATCTATCATCATCAACCAAAATCAAGATTATACATTTTTTTTTTGACCAAATAAAATGCGATATTTTGTGTATAGCCCTAAATCTATATTTATTGAATATTAACTTATTTGTAACATAAGTTTTTGCTTTGACATCATTATTATTTCACGTGTGGAAAATGATTTGAAGAAAAAACAATGTGAGTCATATTTTATAATATGATAGACAACTCATTAAATAAACAATATAATTGTACTAATATAAGTAACTTATGGAAAGTTAGCCATTCACTGAGAACATTAGTCTGGTTTTCATAAGAGAGATCTTTATTTTTTACTGTTTTTTTATTTTAAATTGTTTTCTTCTGTTATATGATATATTATTTTTTGGCTTATTATTAACATTTGTATTGTGTAACAATGATGTAGGATGACTCTGGTGAGAGCCTTAAAAACTGCAGGACATCTTTTAAAACTGGTAGAAAAAAACCCATAAACTACTTCTGTTTAATGTGATAAAAACGTATAAATATGCAGATTTCCTTAACAGCAACTCGCTGTAGCATGACAGCAACAATATTCACAATCATAGAAGAACTTAAAACCTGTTAAAATGAGTTATTTCATGTAGTTTGTCTAGCCACTCACCCATATCTAATCTATCTGTTTTAATGAGAAGGTAAAATAATAAAAAAATAAACCATGAAAATCTTCATTAATAGGCAGTTGACTAGTTTTTGCATATTTTCCCAATACTTTTCAACAATGGCAAATAAGCAAATGATTGACTTTGCTTTTCAGTAAATTATTCTAGGACATTTATTACCATATATATATATATAAGGGTAGTGCAAAATTATTAGAGTGGTTATGTACAGCTACTAGCGTAATGCTTAATTTAAACACACACACACAAAATATCTAATAAAAGATTTACAGGCACACCTCGCTTTCAAACTATCATATTATAAATCATTTACTACTTTGATTAGGTCATCTTAGTTTGACAAGCAAAAAGTATGATTTAAAAAATACGAACTTTGGTTATTTATAAAATTCAAGCCTTTGTGGCCATATTAATCTGAGTCAAGCAAGATTAAACCTAAACTTTTACAGTAACAGTCGATTTAAAAATAATAATAATAAGAAGAAAGATATATAAAAAAAGGTCAATCAAAATAATTAAGTTTTTAAAAAGGGTAAAGTATATACATTTGTTTGTTTATTTTTTCTTTTTAGTTGTCATGACAAATCAACAGTTCATCAAGTAATATTTTTTGTGTGTTTTCTTTTAACATATATATATATAGAATATGTAATGAACGCTTTACAAGAATTTTATTAGCATTTGTTCTCATGAAGAGCATTTATATATACATAAACGTATTGATTTTATTATCACTAGTAAAATTTATCTTTCTTTTGACAAATAATTTGTAATTGTAATCACGAAATACATTTGTTTGTTATGTTAATGTTTTATATATATTATAATCGAGTATTTATATACATATACAAAGGAATTTCTTTATCATTTATGAGAGTTTATTATATAAAGATATTTATTAAGGTTATTATAATTTAGTAATAAAACGTCTCCTTAGATTCTGAAAATAAACAGGATATAGAGAAGTATATCAATTGTTTTGGCCGTAGTTGAGGGTCTCTTGCAAGATAAAAAGTATCAGTTTAAGAAGGCTTAATTTGGCACTTCTAGAGAAAGAAGTGCAGTTTACGAAAAATATATTTAGATTTAGCGTAATATGAGAAAAATATTGATATTTTTTTCTATTGCAAAGTTAGTATGATCTTGCCAAAAAAATGTATCTTTGATTTTGAATCATTTGATATTATCAAATGATTATTATTATTATTATTATTATTATTATTATTATTATTATTATTATTATTATTATTATTATTATTATTATTATTATTATTATTATTATTATTATTATTATTATTATTATTATTATTATTATTATTATTATTATTATTATTATTATTATTATTATTATTATTATTATTATTATTATTATTATTATTATTATTATTATTATTATTATTATTATTATTATTATTATTATTATTATTATTATTATTATTATTATTATTATTATTATTATTATTATTATTATTATTATTATTATTATTATTATTATTATTTTGATTATCGCATCTCATTTATTCTTAAAGACTAAATTGTCTTCATTCAGATACAAATGTAACCTAACAAACAAATTGTTACCAAATGTTATAAACATAAATGTAATAGAAATCAGGTGAAAGATCTATAAAATACAAATGGATAGTATGCTTTGTTATTTTATTATTGTCATTCTTAAAAGAAAAAGAGAATACTGATCATAAATAAAGATTTACCATTTGTTTTACTGAAAGTGACTTTGTGAATTTTCTTTTTTAATCACTTATCATCATACTTGGGTCATTGTATAATATTTGAGTTTATTAATTTAATTATTTTTACCCTAAGAATATTTAAAAGCTGAAGATTACTTGCACAAACATTAACAAGCAGTTACATTATAGAACATTAATGATTTATAGATATTAAATAAATTATTGAAATTTAGTTGTTTGTTATTACAAATTAGATTCAATAAAATATTCCCTTTGTGTTTGGTGTTCTAGTTGTATTTTTAAATTGGACTATTTCCATCATCTAATATGACTGGTGAATGTCTTTAGAAAAAAATAACTTTTATTTAAATATTCCAAATCCATTCAACTATTAGTAATAGCACATCAAACAGATTAGTATATCCACACCATTTTGAGAAGTATTATTCTCCCCTCTTTTTCAAATGTTGCTGGCTAATCAGTGACAGTACTAGCATGGGATTCAAACTTGAACCCTTAGATTCTTGAGTATCGAATTTTTTTAAGGTAATGCACTAACCAACTGAGTCAGGATTTTTTATTTAAGATAACACTGTAACCAATTGAGCTTTTTAAAGGTAACACTCTAACCAACTAAGCCATTCTGGCTGGTTAGAGTATTACTAAATAAAAAATCCTGGCTCAGTTGGTTAGAGCATTACCTTAAAAAATTCAATACTCAAGAATCTAAGGGTCCAGGTTCGAATCCCATGCTACTACTGACACTGGTCCAGCCAGAAACACCCAAAGAAGAGGGGAGACTAATAACACTCGAAAAGTTGTGCATATACTAACCTGTTTGATGTGCTATTACTAACAGTTGATTGTATTTGGAATATTTAAATAAAAATTAAATTTTTTTAAAGATATTCAATATTCATATTAGTTGTGGAAATAGTCCAATGTAAAAATACAAATATTCTCTTTGTTTATAATTAATATACCAGTAAGTAATCAAGTCTCATTAGTTATTTATAATGCTAAAGCTGAAAGCAGGCCATTGAAGTATTGAATGAGATAATAAAGTTGAATGTTCTTTTATTTATGGTCTGAGTTGGATTTATTTAGTTATAAGGTGTCATTTCAAAAGCTAGCCTATTATAATATCAACTGCCAGTAATGTTGAACCCATAGCTAAGAAACGTCTTGTTTTCTATGTGTTTATTATATAATTAAAAGGCTATTTTTCTATTATGATAATCTAGATATATAAAATTTATTGAGCATTTGAATTAAGGAACTTTTATATAGGATTCAAAGAATTAACTTATTCATTCTTTTTTATTCCTAGTTATATACGATTTTATTTTGAAATATTGGTTTATTATTTGCATATTATTATAATTAGACATTAAATATTTGAAAACCAGTCACTCTTCACAAACCTGGGAGCTTAATTGTAAGTATAGGGGATTTGAAGTCAGATTTTCAAACACCTTTCAACTATCCACCTTATCTCATATAACTGATACCCATGACCACACACATGTAGAAAAGATAAATAATCACCAAATATATGTATTTCGTGCTGAACCAGCACTAATCAGTTGGTCCAGATTATCATCTCACACACATATATATAATCAGTGCTCAGTTTATATTAAGGTTACAAATCTTCATACTTTAATGGACAGGCGTCAATCTATTCCAACTTCCAACTTTTCAGCCATTCATATCATTAAAAATCTGATGATGAAAATTCAAATCCCATGCTGATGCCGATATTATTTTAAATGATATGGATGGCTGAAAAGTTGGAAGTTGGAGTAGATTGAAACCTGTCCATTAAAGTATGAAGATTTGTTATCTTAATATAAACTGAGCACTGATTATATATATATATATATATATGTGTGTGTGTGTGTGTGCAAGATCATAATCTGGATCAACTGATGAGTGCTGATTTAGCATGAAATATGTATATTGGTGATGATTTATCTTTTCTACATGTGTGTGGTCATGTGTATCAGTTGTATAAGGTGAGGTGAATAATTGAAGGGTGCCTGAAAATCTAAGTTCAAATCCCCTATACTTACAATTAGGCATTCGCAACATGAACCTTTCAATTTTGTTGTACTATTACAATTTGCTGACAAAATCTTTAAGATATAATAAAGATTTTATATCATTATGATCCTATGTTTCATTTTAATTTAGCTTTCATTTGTGATTCATATTTGTTAATAAAGTTATTTGACTTTTATTTTACCATTTCAATTTGGTGCAATTTGCAGGACATATTGATTAAGTCGAACATTGACCACCTGCACCATTACAATTATATATATTGAGCCGAATAGTTATCCGATTCAAAAGTCGCTTCACCAAAAATAAAACTAACTTTTGGTTTTATTAAATTTTTAACAAGAAAGCATTTAAAAGTTCGTTTATAAAAGTGCATGTATTAACACACATACTCATTTATGTTTAAAAAAATGTCATTGTATTTGTTTTTGTTATACAATTGATTTCTAACATATTTTCTTTTACCGCTTGTTTTTACTTTTTTTTTTTTATCAAATTAATTAAAGGCTGGCAAACTTTCAATTGCATTTTTGTTTGTTTATAATTAATTTCTAATTTATCTTAACTAAACTGAGACTTGTTTTTAAATATTTTTGAATTAATTATAAATAAGATTAACCCTGGGGAGAATCTTTAATTAGAATTAAGACTGAAATAAAGTTGCCTTATTGAAAAACCACCAATTAAAAAAAAATGTTTTCGGAAAGTTAAGAGCTCTTATAAATAGACCTGGGATTGTGGGCTGATTATTCTCCAGCTATTGTTGATGCTGCTTGTTAGTGTTTCTGAAACTTTTAATACACCAATTTCATTGCTGTGCTGTTATAATTTCTTCAATGCCAAAACTATACACAAGGAAGAACTGCTTCAGTAGTATTTTCACCATGTCAGGCTAGGCCAACTTAAAAACAGATTTCGGAGCCAAATTGTCCAGAAAAATCATGCCATAAGAACTCAAATCAGAATTGTTCCCTAACATTGCCTGCTGCCTTCTCATAGAAATGAAAACCGAAGGTCTTCACTGGAGTTTCTCATGGAATAAACTATATATGCCTCACTGGAAGACATCAGCTAATTGTAAATTTATAGCTTAAGGTAACATGTTTCCTTTATTCTTTCCAGGGTAAAATTTTAAGTCTCAGCTTAATCTTAAAAGAACATATTTTATTATATTATTTGTTTATTAAATTTAAAATATTTAGAGCATGTATTCTGTTTACTTATCATTGTATTTATAGTGTGTCTTGGAATCTTAGTTTTAAGATTCCAAGTTTGTTTTTCATTTCATTTATTGGAGAGTGTATTGTGAGTTTATATTTTTTATGCTTAAAATATCTCTGTTTATATGCCTAACTCTTTCTAAATGCTTTAGCAGTCTTTCATAAATTTTAGTTTGATCACCTGTTCTATTTTATCTTCCAATAATTCATTTAAATTACTGTATTTAAACTTTTTGTAAACTGTAAATCTTTTGGCTGGCAGTTTATTGTGTTTGTTGTTCTGTTTTTTTTTGTATAGATTTCATTTTCTAAAGTTCAGATTACGTAGTCCATAATCTCCTCATTTCTTGTGTGAGCCTAACCTTGGCTGGTTTAAACATACCTGTCCATGAGAATTTTGCAGAATTATGACATCCTTAGTTCCAATGTTTCTTTTCTGGATTAAGAAAAGCTCATCTGCAGTGTCCCATTGGTTCTCCACACACATCTATCTTTCTAAATCTTTATAAAATGAATGGAATTGGTTTGGGTGAACCACTAGCAGAAAGATACTCTTAATTCCCATTTAAATTCTAGGTGATAGAACATTTCTTTTTGCTAAGACATTTAATGTTTTCATATTCTCATCTCATATAAAATTAACTTATAAAAATCTAGGTCAAATATTTATATTTTGTTTGCTAGATTTATTTGATCTTTTATCTTTTTGCTTTAAATTTATTTGTCAGAGTGTGTACTGGGAATTTAGTTTGTAAATTTATTTGTAATTCTAATTATCCCACTTTCTTGAAATGCTTGGGCAGACCTGTCTCCTACTGAGATATTTTATTATTGTACTCTGCTGAGTTTTGGCCAGTCATTTGGTTGGTGATTCACCCAAATTATATGTCTGTTTTTTTAAATCATCCATTTAATATTTTATTAATTTGAAATCATATACACCCCAGAGTATTTTCTAAGTTTACTATTTCATTAAATTGGAGATGTAAGTTTTCTCCCATTTTATAATTTATACTCCAACATATTCACTTTTTTGGGTTCTTTCATTGTAATCAACCTTGTTGATCTTAAATGTAATTTGTCCATGCAGCAGTCCTATGGAAATATGATATCATTAGTCAATAAGCTAGTAAATGCTCATTCATGCTGGTTCATTGATTTATGCAAGAAACTTTCCATTACTTTTTCTTTTTGAATAAGTTTATTGAAAGCACATTGATTACGTAAGTAATATTTACTAAGGCAATAAACCTAAAGATTGTGCAGCTAAAAATGCAAAGGTAGGGACCTCTACAGGTCGTAAACACTTATGCATAAGCTTGTGGTTAAACCTGTAGAGGTCCCTACCTTCACATTTGTAACCACACAAGCTTTAGGTTTATTGCCTTAGTAAATATTACTTTTTGAATAAGGAAACCAGAATTGCTGTAGGTGAATTGTCAGCTAAAGAAAAATCTTTCCCTCCTTTTCTAATTTACTTTTAAAAAGTTAGTCTGTCTGCCAGAGCATTGCTTTTTATTTTTTCTAGTACATACCTGATATAACCATATTTATTGGGTGCCAATTTTTACTTTATAAATAAAACTTTAAAATTGTTTAAACTTAATGTGGCTGACATTTGTCTTAGTGCTTTTATTTTGTCAATTGTCTGAACAATATTCTCAAGCTCTTGCTTCCTCCCTGAGTCTAATCATCGCAGACCATCATCCTCATCCACTTTTTATCACGGTAAACAAATTTTCCAGATACGCAGTGATCGGGTGGCGCCCTTTGTGATGAAAGGGGGATTGAGTGTCCGGTACAATATATATATATATATATATATATATATGAACAACCAGAAATAGTGTAAAATTTTAAATTAATCCTCATATTATTAAAACTTTAGTTTAAACAGTCTAAATTGAAATTATAAAAGCAGATTAAACTATTATTTTTTTAACTTTTTTGTAAAACCCATCATCACTCAATAAGTGAAGTGGATTGAGAGATTGTTATACTCTATAATTCTTTATATATTTTTCCAGTTAGTATTGTGCATGAATATTTTCTTTGAATGTTGAATTATTGAGTGAGGATGAAAGTAGATAAAAATATAATTATTTACTCTACTTTTATAGTTTAAATTTGGGATCTTTAAACCGAAGTTTAAATAATGTAACATTAAAGCGGTCACATTGGTAAACTTTCAGGTGTTTCATTTTTAACCAATATTTTTTTCTTCTTAATAATTCATTTGTATATTTCAATTTTTTTCATTAGAATATTAATTTTATAAATGAAAAATACACTTAAATTTATTATATTAACTTTAAAAACAAATACAAATGAGTAATAAACTGAAATAATAAAATATAATAAATAAATTTACAATAATTTTGTATGTTGGAACAAAAAACACATTTAAATAATTAAAATAGATTTTGTAATTTAAAAAACAATTTATAATTTTTCTTAGCATTTACATTTTTTAAAAAATTATCTCCATAATAACTCATTGTTTTACATTAGAACTTTTAAAGCACTTTATTATTTTTTGTAAAAATAAAAACTTTCAAATATACATTAAATCTAAATTTTATATATTTATAAACAAAACAAAACAAACCCAATTAATTAAATTTTATAAAAATAAACAAATTATACTGTAAATTGATGGTTTTCAATTTTTATATTTTTTAAAAAGCCACAATCATGAAAATACAATAACTATATTACACCCAACCTCAACTTTGTAAAGATTTCTATAAACGATAGAGACATTTAGCTTTTTTAATTGAAATTATTATCAATGAATATATATTTTACTTCAACTTTTGTTATCAAATATATGAAAAATCAAAAACAAATGCTACTGTTAGTCTAGATCCAATTGCAGCATTATATTACAAGACCCTGCAATACCATAGATCTCAGAATGAACCAATTTAAACAATCTAAATTTAAACTACAAAGATAAAATTAGCAGCTACTTGTTCTAGATTGTTCACTTATATATTGTCTTTAAATAATTATAAACAAATGATTTGAAGTTGAACTGAATTGAAGAATTGTTATGTGTTATAACTCTTTGTGTATTTTCCAATTAGCATTGTATATATATAATGTAATAGTCAGCTGAGGTTCTGAAGGTTTGGCCAACATCTATCACCAGAGAGCAGCACTAGATTTACTATCTAAAAAAGGATAATAAAAGAATAGCTAAAATAGTATTTAATTGGGTTATGAGTAAAGGGCAGGTAACAAGATGGGTGAGAAAGGTAATGCGCTATGCAAAAGATTTGCATAAAGAATTTATATCAGTATATTTGTACAAAAGATGGGATGATTGTGTTAAGAGGATTATTGAGTGTTATAGTAGTAAGGAATGGGATAAAAGAATAAATTTATTAATAAAGACTAGGGAGTTAGAGAGATGGAGAAATAGTATGGAGAGTAAAAAGAGTTTAAATATATATAGAAATAAACAGAATATTAGGTGTGAGTTAATATATGATAATAGTAAGGAAAGTAGTTTATTGTTTAAGGCTCGAACGGGATCTTTAGCTACAAAAAAATATACATGTAAATGGAAAAATATGGGTGATTTATTTTGTAAATTATGTAAGGAAGGAATTGAAAATATTAGGCATTTGTTAATTGAATGTAAATGTTTGAAAACAGAAAGGGTACATATAATGAAGTTGTGGAAAAATAAATATGAAAAGAGTGATTATACAGAAAGTAAATTATTGGTTTTTATGCTAGGTTTGGGAAAAGATAAGGGGGATTTAGATATAAAGGTTATAGAGTTGACAAAAATTATGTTGTGGAAATGGGATAGAGCAGATTATGGGTAAATTTAGAGTGGGGAATGTAAAAGAAAGTGGCTAACAGGTTTATCTGGGCTTAATTGCTGAGATATTCTTGACTTCGTTTAAGGAGAAGCCATAATACATCACATCACATCACATCATCACATCAAAAGGAGAATTAGTAAAAGTGTAAAAGAGAGGAAAGAAGCATGCAGAGAATATAAGTGTGCTATTAAGAACAAGGAAAGTGAAAACGATATTAATGCTAAATGGGAAAAGTACTTAGAAAAGAAGTTGGCTAAAATAGATAATTATAGAGAGAGAATGAAATTGAATAGTAAATTGTTGGAGGATATTAATAAAAGTGGAAGAGATGGGAGTAAAAATTTTTGGAATTATATTAAAAGGAGAAATGTAGGGGAGAGAGATATAGTATTACTAGATGATGAGGGAATAGAGTGTAGCTCTAGAGAAGATTTAGAGAGAATCTTAAATAGATATGTAATGAATATAGAAAAGATGTTAGATATGAAGAATAGAGTGATAGAAAACATGAAAGCATATAATAATGGGAATATTAGGTTTTCAGAAAATGAATTGAATGAGGTAGAGAAGAAATTGAAAAGTGGAAAGGCAAGAAGTTTAGATGGTTGGGCAGCAGAGATGGTAATGCATTTAGGATATAGGGAAAAAGTAAAGTTATTATCTTGTTTTAATAAGATGGCACATAATAGAGTTTTCCCAAGTAGTTGGAGTAATACAAGAGTAAAATTATTATTTAAAGAAAAGGGCAAGGATCATAGAAAGTTAAATAATTATAGACCGATAGTGGTAACATCAGTTTTATATAAAGTTTTTTCATATATGGTGGCTAGAAGAGTTGTAAAATGGATGGAAGGGAATAATGTAGTGGGCGAAAAGCAAGGAGGTTTTAGATTAGATAGGCATATAGGAGATAGTTTATTTGTAGTTACACAACTTATGGATATGAGAAGGAATTCAGGTAAACAGTTATATATGAGTTTTATAGATATAGAGAAGGCATATGATAGAGTAAATAGAAATAGATTATGGATAAGTTTAGCAAATTTGGGAATGGATGAAACTTTAATGGATATTATTAAGAAATTAATATGAAAATAATTATATATATCAATTAGGGAATATAGAATCAGTTAAAGTTAAAAATGGGGTGAGACTAAAGCAAGGATGCCCTTTGTCACCTATTTTGTTTGTATTGTATTTGAGTGAAATGGAAAGAGCAATAGAAAGATTAGGAAGAGGGATAGAGATACTGTTAATAGGTAGTAAGGGAGTATATATTTTGTCAGGTCTTTTTTTTGCAGATGATATATTTTTGTGTGCAGAAAGAAGATATGGAAGTTATGTTGAGGACATATGCAAGGGTGGGTAAAGAGATGGGGATTAAATTTAGTAAAAAAAAATCAAATATAATGATAGTTAATACTGGGGAAAGAGAAGGTGTAGAATTTTTGTTGGGAGATATTAAGTTAAATGTGGTGAATAGATACAGTTATTTGGGAATTATTTTAAGTAATCAGAAGAATTATTTGGATGAATGTGAGAAAAAATTGATAAATAAAGTAAAGAAAAGAAAGGGTTTGATAAAAAAATTAATAGTGTTTTCATATAATAAATATGATGTAGCTAGAATTATATGAAAAGAAGTTGCAGTAGCAGGGTTAACATATGGTAATGATGCATTATAAGTTAGTAATGGGGTATTAAAACACTAAGAAAAAGTTTAAAGGGAAGTCAGAAGACATGCATTGGATGCAGATGTATGGACAGCAAGAGAGGCAATTCAAGGAGTAATGAGATGGTCAGGGTTTCATATAAGAGATGCAAAAGTAAAATGAAAATGTTTGGTAGATTGCAGTATATGGATAATAAAAAAATAGCTAAAATAGTATTTAATTGGGTTATGAGTAAAGGGCAGGCAACAAGATGGGTGAGAAAGGTAATACGGTATGCAAAAGATTTGGATAAAGAATTTATATTTGTATATTTGTACAACAGATGGGATGATTATGTTAGGAGGATTTTTGAGTATTATAATGGTAAGGAATGAGATAAAAGAATAGATTTATTAATAATGAATAGGGAGTTAGAGAGGTGGAGAACTAGTATGGAGAGTAAAAAGAGTTTAAATATATATAGAAATAAACAGAATATTAGGTGTGAGTTAATTTATGATAATAGTAAGGAAAGTAGTTTATTGTTTAAGGCTCGAATAGGATCTTTAGCAACAAGAGAATATACATGTAAATGAAAAAATATGGGTGATTTATCTGTAAATTATGTAAGGAAGAAATAGAAAATATTAGGCATTTGTTATTTGAATGTAAGTGCTTGAAAACAGAAAGGGCACATATAATGAAGTTCTGGAAAAATAAATATGAAAAAAAGTGATTATACAGAAAATAGATTATTGGTTTTTATGTTGGGTTTGGAAAAAAGATAAGGTGATTTAGATATAAAGACTGTGGAGTTGACAAAGATTATGTTGTGGAAATGGGATGGAGCAGAATATGGGAAAATTTAGACTGGGGAATGGAAAATAAAGTGGCTAACAGGTTTATCTGGGCATAATTGTTGAGAGATTCTTGACTCCATTTAAGGAGAAGCTACAGTACATCACATCACATCATCACATGTGGTGAATAGATATAGTTATTTGGGAATCATCTTAAGTAATCAGAAAAATTGCTTGAATGAATGGGGAAAAATGATAAATGAAACAAAAAAGAAAGAGATTTTTTTTTTTTTTTTTTTTATTAAACAAAGCAAAAAAAAAACTATTTACATAATATTAAATGTACATATTGTAATGGTATAAATATTTTTTCCTAACATCTACATTGATTCATATTTTTTACACAGATTTATAAACTCTTTTAAACAAATTTTGTATCCTATCATAAGTTTATCATTATAACTTTCAAATTGCACTGTTTTTAAAGATTTTATTAAAATTAAAATTAATATGTTTGCATGAAAATGATAATCAAAAATTAAAAATATATAAGAATCTGTAAGTGCATTCAGCTCCACATTTCGCACCTTGTAGGAGCATAACCACCCCATACCAATAAAAACGTTTTTCTTGGCCAAAATTTTAAACCTTTATAAAACGTGTCATCCCATTCTTTTTCCATTTTTTTTTCCAATATATCTTCTTGTTATCGAAGATGAGAGCACACCTAGATATCCATATTGCTCTCATTACATGCACAATAACTATGGCGTTATGAGGATTGAATAATACAATGTTCTCTTTAAATAAGAGTCTTAGATTTACAATAGGCTTATGAAAGACCATAGATCTCAAATCACTAAAGGCTGTACATTCCTCCATCAGGTGAAGAAAGGTCTCGTCGGATCTGTTACAGCATTTGCATAGAATATCCAGGCCCATTTTCAGCCTTTGGTTTAAAAAAGTGGTGGTTGGCAAAATTCCATTTATCAATCTGAAAATAAATTTCATAACAGACTGTGATGTACAAATAGATTGGAAATTTTTTAGAATTTTTTTTAATGAGGCATTGAGCCAGGAGTTTTCATTAGAAAGCTCTCTATTTTTTAGCTCTTTATATTTTAAATTATCTAAGGTCTCTAAGTTTAGATCATCCTGGATATCCCTGTATGCAATCATCATATCATCAAAATAAGATACTCCGTCCGACCCCAGGTTAGAATCTAGATTAATATTCTGTGTTAGCGGCCTGAGCGAATTATCGTCAATGATCCTTAAATAAGCTTTTGCCTTAATGAAGCTCACCAATGACTTAGGGTCAATTAAATTGAGACCCCCTTCTCCAATCGGTAGCTGCATTATTTTAGTAGGTATCAGGCTATACTTCTTACCCCAAATATATCTTTTTGCCAATTGAATGATCTTAAGACTAGTGGCATTAAAGATTTTCATCCATGGTCCATAGTAAGAGAGGACACCAACAGCAACAGCGTTAAAAATCTTTGCTCTGGTTGTTTCATACAATTTAAATGGAGAAAAGACATTTATTTTAGTTTCGATGATTTTTACGACCAGTTTGTTCAAATGGGCACTCATTTTAGTTTTAGACAGATAGAGAGGCAACCCTAGAAAGGAGGAAGGCGTGCCCAAGAAGTCACATGGGATTCTCTTGGCAGTGGCCAATTGCCATGCAGACGACTTGGAAGACTGAATACATGAGCCTGTAGAGATCTGAAATTTATTTAAAATGTTAAAGATTCTATGCACACTGGACACATTCTCGAATATTATAATAACATCATCGACAAAGGCAGTGACATGAACAAAGGCACCAAGCTGCGGTAAGAAAATCCCATTGGTTGAGGCTTCTATTTCCTTAATCATGGATCAGATAAACGGCAAAGAGGAGGGCTGCCAGAGGAGCCCTGTGGGATCCCCCTTGACGGAACAAAGAAATTAGAACGCCTTGCAAAGTTCTTAACGCTATTCTCCCGTTGGTCACATAATTGTTGATTGCTGTAATTAGACTCTCTCACCCTCCACAAGTGGTGCCAATGAATTAGACAGAAATGACCAATCAACCACATCAAATGCAGATTTAAAGTCTATCTGTATTGCAAAGAATTGTGTTAACTTATTACACCTGGCATATCTGATTGCATCCTGGATCTTCATAATTGCATCAGTTGCTCTCTTGCCTTTAATAGCGTAATGAGCCACTGAAATTCTATTTTTTATTCTATTATGCAATTTTTTCAATATAATTCTAGCAAATATTTTTGAGTCAATGTCCTCAATAGTAATATTTCTCAGGTCATTTACATATGGGATGTGTATATTCCTATTCTTTTTATACAAAAAATTATTCTGTTATTAATCATTGGCCAATCTATTGGTTGTGCACACAACTGATTGTAATATTTTGCAAGCACTTCAATTATCAAGTAAGATATTGATTTATAAATTCTGGCAGGTATAGAATCATGAGCAGTAACTGTGTGATTTGATAGTCTAGTTATTTCCTCACTAATATCCAGTGTGAGATATACTGCTGATCCTTGGCCACCATCATTCTTGGCAATGGTCTGAATTCCTTTCATCATTTCCCATAGTGTTTTGCAGATTTTTATATATGTGCTGATCCACTTGCAGCCCTGACAAAACCCCTCCATTCTCAGTTTTGACACATGTGATACCTCTAGACTGAGGCACGTACACCTTGGCATAGTTCAGTGTTGGTTTTATGATGCAGGCAATATTAGGGAGTATCTTTCGCAATCTTATAGCATATATTTCTTCCTGCATTTTCTCATAGATGTCATTATATTCTTCCTGCAGGGAGTTGATCAATGAGCGATTATTAGATAGAGTAGTTAAAGAATGCAAAGTTTTAGCAATGTCATTTAAGCGGGATTTCATTTGGTTTTGAGATAAATCCAATTCCATTCCAGAAGAACAGACATCAGATATAAGTTTTTTCAATCTAATCCAAGCCACACATGGAGACAAGGTTGTTTGCTTAGTGAAGTAACAAGAAGCTATAATTAAATTCGATCTCTGATCACAGGTCAAATTTAATGAATTACTAATATTTTTTTTTATGCTAAACTGGTAGTTACATTCTGGATCTGCATCACAGAGCCTTACCACCAACTTTACACGCAGGTGATCAGAGAAAGCAACAATTGAAGTATCAATTTAAAGAGATTGTGAAAGAAATTAACAGTGTTTTCATATAATAAATATGATGTAGCTAGAATTGTATGGAAGGGAGTTGCAGTAGCAGGGTTAACATATGGTAATGATGCATTATGTGTTAGTAAAGGGGTATTAGTTTGTTAGAAAATATACAAAGGGAAGTAGAAAGACATGCATTAGATGCAGATGTGTAGACAGCAAAGGAGGCAAGCAATTCAAGGAGAAATGGGATGGTCAAGTTTTTATATGATAGATGCAAAAAGTAAAATAAAAATGTTTGATAGGTTGCAGTTTATTGATAAAAAAAGAATAGCCAAAATATTATTTAATTGGGTTACAAATAAAGGACAGGCAACAAGATGGCTGAGAAAGGTAATGCAGTATGCAAAAGATTTGGATAAAGAATTTATATTGGTATACTTGTACAAAAGGTGGGATGATTGTTTTGGGAGGATTGTTGAGTGTTATAATGGTAAGGAATAGGATAAAAGAATAGATGCATTAATAAAGAATAGGGAGTTGGAGAGATGGAGGGTAAAAAAAGTTTAAATATATATAGAAGTATCTGGAACATTGGACATGAGTTTATTTATGATAATAGCAAGGAAAGCAGTTTATTGTTTAAGGCTCAAATGGTATCTTTAACAACAAGAGAATATATACATAAATGAAAAAAATATGAGCAATTTAGTCTGAAAATTGTGTAAGAAAGGCATAGAAAATATTAGGCATCTGTTAATTGAATGTAAATGCTTGAAAGCAGAAAGGGTACAAATAATGAAGTTATAGAAGAATAAATATGAACATGATTATATAGAATGTGGGTTATTGGTTTTTCTGCTGGGTTTGGGAAAAGATAAAGGGGATTTAGATATAAAGGCCATAGATTTGACAAAGATTATGTTGTTGAAATGGGATGGAGCAGATTATGAAAAAACTTAGGGGGGAGGGATAAAAAGGGAAGGTAAGGTGGCTAACAGGTTTCTCTGGGCATAGTTGTTTAGAGATTCCTGACTCACTTTAAACAGAAGTCACCGTGCATCCCATAATATCACATCAATTTTATATTAAACCATTAGCCTTCATGAGATGCTTAACTCCTGATATATATATATATATATATATATATATATATATATATATATATATATATATATATATATATATATATATATATATAAGAGGATTATAATATATTAGTGAAAACATGCAATTATAGATCCCTATAAAACTCTTAACAACTACTAGCAGTTAAATTTATATCCAATAAATTGCAGACAATTAAAGACAACTTGGAATATTCAGTTGGCCATAGCATATGACAGATAAGAATAATGATTAATAAAAGAGACTGCACTAAAATATACAAATAATTATCATTAGGGTTATATTATAATATGCACTATAATTATTCTAAATTATGATATTTTATAAAAACATGAATAAATTAAAATCTATTCAATTTATTTATATATAAAATTACATCAATACGTCATAACTTTAAAATGTTTTTGTCATGTATAAACCTTTATAACATTTTTCAATATCTTACTAAATTCCATCACACATCAGACTTTAATAATAAATCAATAATATCAATCATTTAATTCATAAGTCAATTAATTATTCATATTGAAGCCAAGTTTGATAAATAAATACATATACATATGGCTTAATACAATGGTACAGAGTGATAAAATTTAAATCACAGAACCATAGATCGCTACTTTGTTTTTATTCTTCGCATGCAGTGACTTTATATGAACTCTTCCTGTGTTTGAATTTCTTACGAAATTCCAGGAAATCATTCAGATAGCTGTATTTTATTTTTTGAATATCCAAATATAATTTTTATGAAAGAAGTTCAAAACAAAGAAAAAAAGACAATTAGAATAATGCAGTGTTTATATATTTAATGTAAAAATGAAACAGAGTCAATTGAAAATTTAACGAGATGTATAGCTAGCTATGTGTATTATTAATGTATAAAAACGATTATACAGTTTATTAAAGAGACTCCATTTACATTGACACATTAAAATAGGGGGTGTCGCGTGGATGAGATAGCAACTTATTTATAGTTATATTATCACACATTCTTATAAAACTCACACATAAAATCAATTTGGATACAACATATAATATGGTCAAGACATTATGTTGTTTCTTACAAAACCCAATTCATGCAAGAAAAACGTCATTGGTGCATAATTAGTGCAAACATGTATTATAATTGTGACATATTGTTTGAATCAAGTCTATAAATGTTTTTAAAGAAGTTTGGGATTACTGTCTCAAATAATTGTCTCATACAAAACTCAACAAACTATCAAACATTGTTCAATAAATGAGTATCTAGATATATTTAATTAGACAGTAAAATAACGTTAGACTATCAAATTTTCACTTCTCTTTCTTAGAGTGTTCTTTCTGAAAAAAATGTTGGAAAAGCCTTTGCTCTACGTACTTATGAAGTCATTTTTGATTAAAGGATCAAACAACAATGGAAAATTTCCTCAAATTCTCACGATCATCTCACTACCCAGAAAATCGCAAGTGCTGGGTTTTCTTTCCATCTTTCTCTATAAAAAGCAATTGGAGAGATTTTAAGTGCAGAGAACTATTTATTGAAAAGACCATTTATATTTTTGTATAGTAAATCCAAATATTTAAACTAACTTACACACATTTGTAATAAAAATGCTGGAAAAAATATTTGCATAGTTGACTTCCAGGTTAATCTCTCGGTGAATTAATAAATCAAATGTTTTTTATTTTTATTTGTCATAAGTTTTGACACTGCATTGTATCATAAACTCTTGAATGAGTTAGAAAGTCAATTACCTGAAGAATAATAAAACCTATTGCATGAGTTGGATGTTTAATTAGTGTATGACATTGAGGAAAATTATAACCTTTTGATTAAGCCAAATACTTAGATACAGGTAGTAAAAAGATTATTGAGTTGGTCAGGTATTCATTTTATAAAAAATAGTTGCTTTTGACTTAACCCTTCTTTAATCTAAACTCTTGGATTTTTTTAAAATAAAAATATCATAGGACAATTGTTTATATATATATATATATATTAGGGTTATTTTAAGGTATTCCCAAACCATTGCAATTGTAGAATTGATTAGAGATTACATTGCTATTTTTTTCTGTATTTACTTGAAAATAAACAAAACAAGTAAGATTTTATTTTACTAAAATATAAATTGATATAAATGTTATATATAGAACTCACAAAATAAGCTCTTAACAAGCTTTGCAGAATGTCCCCAACCCTAGATCGTTTCTGTTACTGGCAATGCCAGTGAGGTGCCAGGATATTCAAGCATTAGATTAAAAATACCGGAACAAGCCCAGCACTTTATCTAATGAATAACTATTAAGTAAAAAATCTGGAATTTTCAGACATCCATATGTCCTCCAATTCAGCTATCTAACTTAAATAGCCATATGGGACTGAACTAAGTTCAGATACACCATATATTAATGGCTTTAGCAATATAAAATCGCCAACACCTAATAGCAAAAAATAAAATTACAAAAAAATCAAGTCAGATGCCACATGACCTAATTTAATAAGCTTGTATTTACAAATGTTATATATATAGCTCACAAAATAAGCTCTTAACAAGTTTTGCAGAATATCTCCAACCCTAGACTGATTTCTACTACTGGCATTGTCAGTGAAGTATCAGGATATTCAAGCATTAGATTAAAAACACCAGGACAGGCACAGCACTTTATCTAATGTATAACTATTAAGTAGAAAATCTGAAATTTTCATTCATTCATCTGAACTTAGTTCAGTCCCATATGGATATTTAAGTTAGATAGATGAATTGGAAGACATGAATGTCTGAAAATTTCAGATTTTATATTTAATAGTTATACATTAGATAAACTGCTGGGCTTCTCCTGGTATTTTTAATCTAATGCTTGAATATCTTGGCACCTCACGGACACAGTAGCCAAACCTGGTCTGGAGTTGAAGATATTCTGAAAAGTTTTTTAAGAGCTTATATTGTGAGATCTAACTATAACATTTGTAAATACAAGCTTATTAAATTAGGTCATGTGCATCTGACTTGATTTTTTGTAATTTTATTTTTTGCTATTAAGATTTTGGTGATTTTATATTGCTAAAGCTATTAATATATGGTGTATCTGAACTTATTTCAATCTCATATGACTACTTAAGTTAGATAACTGGATTGGAAGACATATGAATGTCTGAAAATTTCAGATTTTCTATTTAATAGTTATACATTAGATAAAGTGCTGGACTTGTCCTGGTATTTTTACTCCAATGCTTGAATATCCTGGCACCTCACTGATGATGCCAGTAGTAGAAACCAGTCTGGGGTTGGAGATATTCTGCAAAGATTGTTAGGAGCTTATTTTCAAGCTCTATATATAACATTTGTAAATACAAGCTTATTAAATTAGTCATGTGACATCTGACTTGATTTTTTTGCAATTTTATTTTTTGTTATTAAGGATTTGGTGATTTTATATTGTTAAAGCTAATAATACATGGTATATCTGAACTTAGTTCAGTCCCATATGGCTATTTAAGTTAGATAGCTGGATTTGAAGACATATGGATGTCTGAAAAATTCAGATTTTCTACTTAATAGTTATAAATAAGATAAAGTGCTAGGCTTGTCCTGGTATTTTTAATCTAATGCTTGAATTTCCTAGCACCTCTCTGATGATGCCAGTAGCAGAAACTGGTCTGGGCTTAGGGATATTTTGCAAAGCTTATTAAGAGTTTATTATGAGCTCTATGAATAACATTTGTAAATACAACTTTATTAAATTAGGTCATGTGACATCTGACTTTATTTTTTTGTAAATTGATATAAGTAAATCAGAAAATTTTTTGATTGATGGATAATATTTAGTGAAAACAAGTAAATATTTTTCAGTGTTCTAATTGGGAAAAATATGTACTATGTCCAAGGAGAGAGTGAGCTGTTAAATTTGGAAATATTATATATATATTTTAATAACCAGTACCTAAACAATTTATATTTTGCAAAGGTAAAGCATAGTTAAATTTTGACAAGATAATTTTTCAATTAATAGAACAGATTTTGAAACTTTAGCAAAGCTTTGATAGTGATAATGTTGTTCTTGTTTTTTCTACAAATCTAGAGGATTTCATGCAGTTCCATATTGAGAGTCAAGTTTTTTTGTTAATAATTCCTAAACAGTGAAAGCCAATGACTCACAAATGTGCAAGAAAAAATATTGACTATCAATTTTTACTTCTAATTTTATTACATATACAATAAAATAATAGTTTTTACTTCACCTTTGATTAGTAATTAATTGAGATTGCACTTTACGCAAAAAAGTGAAGCTTGTCTAAATCTTACAAAGATATATGGCTTAGTGCTAATAAACTGAAAAGAATCATGCTTTACAATCTCCAGAAAATGGTCATTATAAAATTTGCATAAAATTTTACATAAACCACAACTAAACTTCAGTTAAAAGTAGGCTATGATTATGGAGACTCAAGGTCTCTGAAAGCGCTAAGCCATATAACTTTGTAAGATTTAGACAAGCTTTACTTTTTTGCATAAAGCCCAATCTCAATTAATTACTTATACAATAATGGATAATTTTTACTATAGAGTATTTTTCTACAACTCAGATAGTGGGAGAAAAATTATTTTATTGTTAAATTACTTCATGGTATTCTCTAAAAAATGTTTTAATCTTTGATCCTGCATTTAATCACTCCAAAAGTCTAAATAACAAGATATCAATATTTTTAACTATGATTATTAATTTTAATTTATCTAATATTCTTAAGCAATAATTTGATTTAGCTGAACTGACAGTAAGATCAATCTTTTTTCTATAAAATAAAAGGTAGTGTTCTGTTCTATGTGTCAGCTGCTTGATGGCATTGATTCTAAACAAAAACACACACACGCACGCACACACACATACACATACATATATATATATATAAAATTCCTGGACCAGTGATTTTATATTAATATTGACTTTATTTTGTTTATTAATTATTTCTAGAAAATGATATTTTTGACAATAATCCATGGGAGATGAGTTTAATTTACATTACTTTTTTTAAAAATGTTATTGACAAGAGGGTTTTTTGTGTATGTTTAAATACTAATTTACACTATTTTTTTTAAAAATTTGATTGACAACAATTAATGGGAGAACGGAGCTTTTTTGTCTATGTTTAAACACAAATTTACATTACTTTATTTTACATTTTAATAGACAATAATTAATGGGAGACAAATTGACATTATTTTTATAATAATAAAACATCTGCATCAAATATATTTCTCCCTTAAATCAATAACTTAAACAATAGTTTACTATTCAGTGTCTGGCAATTGCCATAACTTCAACTTTTCATAGTTCAAAGTAGCCATCTTATTTGTATTGAATAATTACTCACTAAAACACGACTTCAGCATGATTGGCAAAATATTGCAGTACCCATCATAAAAGATAATTTACAAGGCTTACAGCTTTATCATGGAACAATCATGACACTGTTAAAATTGTTAAAAGATACCAGTATTTCAATTTACATGAAAAAAAATTTTCAACAATGAAGAATTAAATTATTTAGACGATGTAGTTAATACATCCTCGTAAGATAGTGTAACAAAAATAGACAACCCAGCATGACCCTACCTTAAAAGATAATTTATGAGGCTTACAGCTTTATCAAGGAACAGTCACTACACTGTTAAAATTGTTAAAAGGTACCAGTACATCAATACACATGAAAAAAAAGATGTCAACAATGAAAAATTAAATTATTTAGACACGATGTAGTTAATACACCTGTATCAAATAGTGTAACAAGAATAGACAACCCAGAATTATGCTAAAGTGCACAACACAGACAACTATGACAACCAATGACTGCATTTTCCTCTGCTTTTAGCATAGAAAAAAGCCACAGTGGTAATTTAATGTGTGTTTTTACATTACAATGAATCACAATATAAACTGTATTTAAATGCACTGATTTAGTTATATGCTATCTAATAAAATCTATATAAAAAATTAAAATATAATTTGTAAACTTAGTACAGTAAAGCTACAAACAATATTATATCAATATACACTACTTCACTTATATACTATCCAAAAAATATAAATAAGTAGTAGCAGCAGTAGCAATAGCAGTAACAGTAGCAGCAGCAGCTACAGCAGCAGTAGTAGTAGTAGCAGTAGCATAAGCAGCAGCAGCAGTAGTAGTAGCAGTAGTAGTAATAGCAGTAGTAGTAATAGCAGTAGTAGCAGTAGTAGCAGCAGCAGTAGCAGTAGAAGTAGTAGCAGCAGCCAGTAGCAGTAGTACAACTACTATTAGTAATAATAATAATAACAATAATAACAGTAGTGGTCATGGTAGAAGCAGTAGTAGTGGTGGATGGTGGTGGTGGTGGTAGTGGTACTAGGAGTAGTAGTAGTAGTTAGTAGTAGCAGTAGCAACTAGCAGTAGCAGTAGTATGAAAAAAGTAATAAAAAATGTGATGAAATAGACCAACCAGATAAAGAAGATATAATTGAAGGGATGGAAAATAAAGGACAGATAAAAAGGTAAAACACATCAAATGCATGGAGGGCAACCAAGAACTAGATGGCTTAAAAATAGAAAATAATGAACTGGATGACACACAAAAAAATAATAACGGAAGTAAGCTAAAAATTGCAGACCAAGCAGTGCCATCTCAGCTGTATGAGCAAGACAAATTTAACAATAAAAAAGAAAAAAATTGGAGCAAAGGCAAACCAGCTAGAACTTGACCAACAAAATCAGTCAGACAGAGCAAATCAAGATTGCACAAAAATAGTGGCACTTGAGACTGAAATTGAAGACATGATTGATATACAACAAAGATACAAATAGCAACCAAAATTTTACCATGGCAAACAATTATGAACAAAACATCGATTGAAGTGATGGAAGCTATCACTTCGCATCTGCTTACCCAAATAAAAATACATGCTGAACATAGGCGCAAACCAGGCCGACCAGCAAAAAAGATAGAAGATTTAAAAATGTGAGAATTGAACAAGAGAACCCTCTTGGTGAGTTGGAGATATATGGATGGCCTGTAGCAGTAGATTAAGAGCTGGGCTTATGTTTCAGGATGCTGTGGAAATGGAGGTAGATAAGAAGCAAGACATCAGTTCTTAAACTCAAGATTATTAATGAAATGGAGAACCTAGAATATATACTCTGGGGGACAAAGAACACTCATATACCCATATAATGACTTTCACTGATATACCACGAGGCCTAAAATTAAATAACCATGATTAAAATGAATCTTCTATTTGCTAAGAATTAAAAAAATATGATTAAGATTGAACTTCTATTTGTAATAAAATGTTGAATTGACACTTATTTTTTAAAGCGGATAAAATCATTTGCAAATACCTATATGGATATGTATTTTTGATTAAAATGAGTATGGTAACACTCAAAATAAAACTGCCATAGAATCAGCATAATGGGATCAAACATGTATGTCACTATAATTAATTGTCATTATCATACTATGTAAATAGAGGATTAATAAAGTTTATTATTGTTGAATAATAATAATAATAATAATTAATTGTGCTTGCGCTTTACGCAAAAAAGTGAAGCTTGTCTAAATCTTACAAAGTTATATGGCTTAGCGCTTTCGGAGATCTTGAGTCTCCATAATCATAGCCTACTTTTAACTGAAGTTACGTTGTGGTTTATGTAAAATTTTATGCAAATTTTTTTTTTTATAATGACCATTTTCTGGAGATTGTAAAGCGCAAGCACAATTAATTACTAATCAAAGGTGAAGTAAAAACTATTATTTTATTTCAACAACAACAACAACAACAACAACAACAACAACAACAACAACAATAATAATAATAATAATAATAATAATAATAATAATTTTTTTTAATTTTTTTTATTTATTTATTTATTTATTCATTATGAAGCAAACAATAAATGTATAATACAGTGAGATAAAATTCCATACAAGAAAAATCTTGTGTGAGGAATTTAAATGTAACAACTAAAAACACTAATAAAATACAAAAAAAAAAAAGTATAAATATAACATAAAATATTAAAATCACACAGATATTGCATTTGGCAATTAAATAATTACAACATAACATACAATATAAACAAAAAAAAAAATAAAATAAAATAAAACTAATGCTTAGCATAATATAACCAGTGCCGTAAATGCTTTTTAAAAATCAAATAACTAGTGTTCATTAAATTCACAGAACAATCTCTTATAAATACATATTAAATAATTTAGGACCATTATAACTAAATTGCTTCCTACTGGATGTTTTAAGAAAATTAGATAAAGCTAGCTGATATTTAGTAGATAAACAAGTATTTACTAAAAACACTAATAAAATAAAAAAAACAAAAAATAAAGTATAAATATAACATAAAATATTAAAATTATACAGATACAGATATTACATTTGGAAATTCAATAACAGTAGTAAATAATTACAACATAACATACAGTATAAACAAAAATAAAATAAAATAAACAAAATAAAACTAATGCTTAGCATAATATAACCAGCCATAAATGCTTTTTAAAAATCAAATAACTAGTGCTCATTAAATTCACAAAACAATATCTTATAAACATATTAAATAATTTAGGACCATTATAACTAAATTGCTTCCTACTAGATGTTTTAAGAAATTAGGTAAAGCTAGCTGATATTTAGTAGATAAACGAGTATTTACAACAGAAGATTTAGTATCCAAAATGAAGTTTCCTACATTAAATATCAAGAATCACTCTATATTTATACAAATGGAAAACACCTAGTATATTAAAAGTGGCATAAATATCTTTAACAGATGTGGTACGTGATCTACCAAAAATGATACGCATTGTATAATTCTGTAAAACAGACAATGTAGTCATTGCAAAAGTAGAACAGTTCCCCCAAACTGATATATTATAACATAATAAGCTTTGATAACAAGAAATATATAAAGTAATCAAGCTGACCAAGGAAAAAATTTAGATAAGTAGAAAAACATATAATTTAATTTACATAAACGAGAACAAAGAAAGTCAATATGGTTTGACCAAGATAGTCTGGAGTCAATAAAAACACCTAGATAGCAAATATTATCAACAAATAGAATGTTAGCACAAGTACAAGTGCTATTACAATGCCAAAAATACTTATTACAAATAGTAATGTTAAGCGAATGAATATTTGACTTATAAGAAAAATTAATAGCTTTTGTTTTACTCAGATTAATTGATAATTTATTAAATGCTAACCATTTATTAATTAGGATTAAATCATCATTAATTATTTTTTCAACAAAATTATATGAAACTGCAGCATAAGATAAAGCAATATCATCTGCAAAAACATAAATCTTAGATTCTAAAGGTAGAGAAAATAAATCATTTATATAAATTATAAATAAAATGGGACCCAAAACTGAACCTTGTGGTATACCATGGTTAACTGTTATAAAAGAGTTTACAATACCAGAAATATTTGTTGCTTGTTTTCTATCCTTTAAGTAACTCGCAAACCATGAAATAAATCCACCACGAAAACGATATGAATATAAACGCTTAAGTAAAATTTTGTGAGATACAGAGTCAAATGCCTTAGACAAGTCTAAATAAATAGCAACAGTTTTAAAATCCTTATCTAGTGAAGTTGTCAAATTGTTTACATGACTATAGAAAGTGTCCAAGGTACTTCTACCAGAAATAAATCCATATTGATGTTCAGATAAAATAATATTTTTAGATAAAAATGACATCATTTTCTCTTTAACCATCATCTCTAACAATTTGGATATTACAGATATAATAGATATTGGTCTATAATTGTCAAGCTGTACAGGATCACCCTTTTTAAAAACAGGTGTAATAAAAACAACTTTCAAACAAGTAGGAAACAAACCAGCATTAAAGAAAAGATTAAACAAATAAACAAGAACAGGTATGAAAGCTGACTTATTTTCCTTAAGAATCTTTGGTGTTAACTTATCTAGACCAGCTGAATGAACATTTAATAATAATAATAATAATAATAATAATAATAATAATAATAATAATAATAATAATAATAATAATAATAATAATAATAATAATAATAATAATGTTGTTGTTGATGATGATGATGTTGATGTTTACATCTCTTATAGCAAAAGTATTTAAACATTTTATAATTAATCTAAAACTTTAATTTCCTTTTCTAATATACCTATTATATAATAATCAAAGTAATCATAATAAATCCCGAATTTTCGTTTAAATATATATAAATGTATGATAATATAATAATGCTATATAAAATTGATATAATAAAAATAATATATAATAACATTTCATCTTACCTATTCACTTGGTTTACTTGTGAACGAATTTTATGTTCGCGATTATATTTTATATTGCGAAACTCTACAAATTAATAATTGCTTCAAATATTTTAAATTTAACAAAAGTTTATTTACAAAAAATATATAATTTATTAGACCACATCTTATCAACAAACATATAATTATAGGATAACCCATATTGTCTTGAATTTAACATTTTAACTCTACTAAAATTTAATACCCTATTTTATTATTATTTTTTTGAATCATGAAGAAAAATGCTGTTATACACAGACCAAAATAACACGTTTCAGGAATGAGAGAAAGCATTTATTGATTATAATAAATCTTCTATAAATCAATATAAATATAAATGTATCAAACTGAATTAAATTCATTTAAATATAGAAATAAGGATCTCTAGATGTTTTGCCTTTCTCTCATCCCAAAATACACACGTATATATATCTACAAGCAGTCAACTAAAACTATTTCTTACAATTAATTTTTATCGTAGAAAAAAAAACTGTTCTCACAATCACTTTTTTAAAAAACATAAACACATATAAAACTATCAATTTTACAAAATAAAAGAAGACGCATATTTTTACAAAAGAAACGAGTATCATATTTATTCCCAACCTGAATTGTCTCTTAGGAAATTTTAATTGATTTTTAAAAATCCTTCCTTAATTTCATTGATATTGATGGTGTTAAGGTTTTTTCTATCCAAATTTGATATTTAATATTATGATTTGAAGTTTTTCTAAGCTTATATCCATATGTAATATTGAAAAGAAAAAAAAATCTTTATTATTTTTGATAATGTCATATCAAATGAATACTGGTTTGAGTTGATCTAGATTTATTAGCATATTCATCCGAGAGTGTTAAAACATTAAACTCTCTGGCAGATATGTTTGCTTTCTCACCTTTGAATTTAAAAAGGGAATTGATAATATCTTTCTGCTGGCAATTTATAAAAACCAATTCTATCTTCCTAATTCAGAGATAGCAGAAGAATGAGATCTTGTAGGCAATCAATGAAACAGCATGAGATGAGCATTCTATATACCTTGAAACTAGAGACATCATTTGTCTGCAGAAATAGCTCATGATAGCTCATGATATATCACATTTAAGACAATTCACAGTTAATTTCACATACAAGACAAAAAAAACATGAGGAATGATTGCATATTCTAAAAAAAACAAAATCTCCAATTTCAGAAAACCAGAATATTAAACACGAGAAACTGCCAGCCAAAAGATTTGTGGTCTGAAGGAAGTGCAAACTTAACATATTTAAAATTAACTACAGGGCAATAAAAGAGGGTCAGGTGAGCAAATTGAAATTATGAAGGTCTTCTAAAGAATTTAGCAAGGGTTAGTGATATAAAAGAAGACATTAAGCATATAAAATATAAACTCACAATACACTCTCATATAAATACATTTAAAAAAAATCTGGAATCTTAAAACTAAGATTCAAGTATGCACTATAAATACAATAATAATGCACAGAATAAATGCTCTCAATATTTAAATTTAATATTTAGAAAAAATTACAAAGATAGGTTTCTTTTCAAGATTAAGCTGGGACTATAAAAATCCTGGTAAGAATAAAGAAATCAGGTTACCTCTAAGTATAAATTCAAGATTGCACAGGTCTTTCAGCACAGCACATATAGTTCATTCTACTGTAGAAAACCACCAAAGATTTTGTTACCATTTTTTGTTCAGAAGAGTGAAAGCAATGTTAGGGATCAGTTATTGTTTGAGCTCTTATGACATGATTTTGTAGGAATGATTTGGGATTTGGGGTTCATCTTCAAGTTGGTTTAACATGTCATGACAAGGAAGCAATTCTTCATGATATATAATTGTAGCATTTTGCAGAAAAAATTCTTTTTAGCAATTAGAAGTCTGCAAGCTAATTTCAGCAGAATCTTTTATACAGCAAAATAATATTATTGATGGCCACTCCCAGATGTGGACAGAAAACTTGAGAATTTATAGCAGCATGGCAGTTTAAAGAAGTCTCTGATTGGCAGCATACTAAAAGTTGAAGCAACTAAATAAGCAGAATAAACATTAATAGCTAAAGAATAATTAGTCTGAAATTCCAGGGCTATTTATATGTTATCTTCGATCATATCTTTTAATTAGTAATTTTCTACCAGGACAAATCTTTATCTCAGACTTAATCTAAATTGAAGATTCTGACCAGGGTAATCTTATTTATAATTAATTTTAAAAAATGTAAAAACAAATCTCAGCTTTGGTTAAAATAAATTAAAAATTCGATTACTATCAAAACAACAAGAATGCAATCACAAAAAAAAAGTTTTTCAAAACTAAAATGCTTTGTTTAACATGATTAACTTTTTTTAAATTTAGAATACTTTTTTATAAAATTAAAAGTTTGCTTGCTTTAAATTACTTTAATAAAAAAAAAACAAGTGACCAAAAGAAAACTATTTTAAAATTAAAATCTATTAAAAAATAGAAATGGCAATTTTAAAACAACTGCATATGTGCTTTAATACATATACTCTTATAAACAAAACTTTTAAATAGTTTTCTTTTAGAATTTAATTAAAACAAAAGTTGATTTTATTTTTGTGATGAGATCTTTGAATCAGATAAAATATCCGGTTCAATATATAATTAATTAAGTTTGTTGTCTGTATTTTTTCCAAAATATATGGAATATTCAAATCAATATATATATATATTAAAATACAGTAAAATTCACATAAATTATGGTTATTTTATTAGAAATACTTTCAACTATACATTTTGTATTTTATTGTGAAAGGAAGTCTCGTTTTGATTATTCAATGTTATATATTTGATAAAGACTACAAGAATTTGTTCAATGGCATAAGAATACTAAGACACTCTTCGTTATTAAATATCTAAATATTCCCATGACTAACAATAATACTTAAATAAATATAATAAAACATTTATCATTATTAAATTTAAGTTAAACTAATTAATAAGTTATATTATCATTTTATTGCATATTGATCTTTTATTATTATTACTTTTGTAGGATTATAATTAAGAATAATCATAATAATATTATTATACAAAGGAGATATCAGGATCACCATTGATTTTTAATTAGTTATTTATTCCACCTTTAAGATATCAAAAACAATTTTATTTCACTCTATAGGTAGTTTCTTAATTAAGAAAAGACTCTATATTTCGGTTTTCTAGAATTTAATAATAAGTAACTATTGTTATCTAAATTGTAATCATAATTTATAATTTTAAATAATAACTAATTCATACTCTGATTTCCAATAAATAAACATACTTTAATAAATTTGCAATATATTTTATCAATGACTTATGTGTTCAAGGCAGTTTGCAATGATTTAAGATCCCATTTAAGAGGTATTTTCTCAGATAATTGTTATACAATATCTTGTACTGAATTAATTTCTCCTCCAAATCTCAAACTGTATGTTTTTGTTAATGTGTATATTACAATTCATACTTTCTGATGATGGTGTAATGATGATGATCTCCACAAAAGAAATGCAACTCTAGATACTTAGTTTAATGTTTAAAACGTTAACTTTAATAATATTATGTATAAGATTTTTCAACAATTATTTTTAAACTACTTAATACTTTGATAAATAACGATATTAATAACATTATGTAACAATGTAATACAATAACATATATAAACATTTGAATATTTATAATTCTCTTAATTACCATTAAATATTTAAAACAAAAAAAATCCCTTTTCATACAATATAGAGTTGTTGTGATCTTTAACTTTATTTCTTATATCACAAAATCATGTGTATTTGATACATAATCATTCCCTTTTTATTGATTTGATTTACACTCATTTATCTTTATAGATTATGCTTCAAAATATAAAAAGATTCAAAATATGATTGATTGTTTTCTTTCTTAAATACAATCATTTTATTGTAATACTATGAAATATTACATTTTTATTTATTTTTAGATTTTGTGATATTGATGATTTGATATTTTTCTCTCTTTTTTTCACCAAGATTATATTAATATGATACTTATGAAATCATTAATTTGTTTCCTGATATCGCAGTCACTTTTCCTATGGTCTTATTATCAAATTCTGTAACAAAATACAACAAATGAAACTTGCATACTATACCCTATCAAATGTGACAACTTATCTCCTCATGAACTAACTTCAATTTTGAATTTATGATACCATGCTAAATGTTGATAGAACACTCTTTGGTGCATCCTAAAATAATAAAAAAATCCATATCTTCCTTTTATCTAAACAACTCAGGTATTAACTTCCTATTTCCAATTTATATCTGTTTCATACAAGTCTTAGAAATAATAGCCTATAAAGAATTATAAACTAAAATTAGCTATAACTCTATTACAATTATATTAAAGCATTAATAGTTAAACATAAGATCAAACTTTAAATATTACCATTTATCATTTTTAATATTATTTTCGAACTCAGACATATTCCCTCTTCTTATAATACATATATGTAACTACTTTCGTGTGTATATTTCACTAGCTCATGGTTCATATACATTTATTTTAATTATCTAACAATATTTAATAAAATAAAAACTTTAAATAATTAATTGCATAGATAAACAATTCAAATTAATTATTAATTTATTTATTGACTTATCCCTCCATATTGATAAAGATTATTTTAAAGTATGAAATTAAACTATATACAAACATTATGTTACAAGTTTTTTTTTTTTTTAAATACAAGTTCAACATAAAAAAAACCTTTAATTTTTTAATGGGATTCCAATCGTTTCCAACGCTTCAAACTCGTTACAGCATCAGCATTTCTCCCCAAATACGGCTCCATTTGTTCACAAAATTATACAATTTCAATGTAAATAGATTATTAACAATTTCTTGGGTTTTTTTTCCATTGACAATTTTAATAAATAATTCCTTCATTTTCCAAGTCGACTGCTATGATTTATTAAAAGAATAAATATAATTTTCATTAACATTTTCCTTTTACATTTGCCATGTATTACACCCATATATCCTTCTAACTTTTAATCCTTCATTTATCATATATATAACTCATCATAAAATGTTATTATACATAAAAGTTATGCTAAACTAATAATGATCTGTTGATATCTTTTCTACAATGGAAACTTTTATTTAGATGCACTTTTATATGTTCTATTTTCATATTAAGTACATTTTTCCAGACATAAATATTTCCATTATAATTCATTACTACTTTAGTTTTAATTTTATTTAAAAATGTACACTTAATTTTATCATGAATAATTTTCTTGTTATTCATCCATCGATTCCCATTTAATCTTGCACAACTGTTATGATAGTCAAAATTAGGTATTAACATAATACTTATGGTGTTTTCCTTAAGTTCAGGTATTACTTGACAATACTTTGGCATATATGTACAAATTTTTTCCTTTCATTCTTCCAATATTTTTTCGATATAATGCCTCTAAGAGATTTTGATAAAATTATTAAATTGTTGAGTTAGCCAACAGAGATTTCCTTGTACTCCATCATGTTAAAAAAAGCTTATAGTATACAGTTTTAAATTCTTAAGTAGATCATAATCTATTACTTGTTTTTTGAAATAATAATAAGATTTCAAAAATTTAAGTAAACTTTTGGAGACAAACCAAGTTTCTTCTTCTCCTGATCTATAAACTTTTTTCCCCCTCAATTTTTTACTTCTTAAAAATATCGTCTGCCTTTTGTTAATTTATTCAAATTGCATTTTCCCATTTGTTGATTCTTCCACTCCCTGGTTACATATAGTTTAACTATTTTTAAAAACAAATATGATCTGATATAAAATATTTCTAAAAAAATACTTTGCTTTAAATCGATTTAGATCATTTTGATTTTGTTTCTCTACAGACTAAATCCGAGATCATTTTTGTGAATTTTTAATCACCAAAATTAATAACATAAATAGTAATTATTTATTTTGGAACATAAATTAAGCTTTTATTAGAAATAGTCATTACTTGTAATATTAGATATACACAGACATGATTATCCATCTATATAATGCATACTTTTATTTATAAAGTTAGCTTAGAACTTCACTACAATAATAAATATTATCAAACAGATAATTATTATCAAATATAATTAATTTATAGTTTATTATTTTATCTTTTATATACATTTGAAAAGAAATATTGAACCAGGATTTATGACATTTATACGGCTTTAAATTACTTAAGGCCAAGTTCAAACCTTACGATAACTAAAAAGGACATATTTTTCATAGTCTAATAAGTAAACATTTTTGATTTTATAAAATTTAAAATTATGCATTTTAAAATTTATTCCCAATTTGTTTTATGATGGAGTGTACCAATAAAAAGAGCACAATATATATATAAACATATTTTGCGGGTTCATCCGTGTTAAAAACTTTTAATATTAATATACTGACGTTTCGACTTGGTCACACAAGCCATCCACAGAGTTATAAAAGGTAGAAAGACGGTTGTAGAGGCGCTACAATCACTGATTTGAATAAAATGTTAAAAATCCCACCAATAGCAAAAAATGTTAAATTTAGGAATGTTTTTTAAAAAAATCTTTCCAAATAGGAGGAAGTTTGCATGTATCATCTCGCTTATTGATACAGTCTGGCCTTTTAAGTATCTCAATGGCTTCTCTAATTTTGCATTGGTAGAGATTATCACATCTGGATATGATCCTGGTACTAGAAAAATCAATTTTATGACCTGAATCTATAGTATGGAGTGAGAGTGCTGATGATGATGAGTGTTGTTTAACTGCATTAGCATGCTCATCTCTCCTAACACTGATGCGACAATTACTCATACCTATGTAAGAAGCTTTACAATTTTTACATGAGATTTGATAGACACCATGAGATTCAAGAGGGACTGAATCCTTAGGCTTGGTTATTATATTGCTGATCTTTTGATGAGCAGAAAATGCTGTATCTATATTATAGCGTTTTAATATACGTCCGATACTGTCTGTAGTTCCTTTTACATATGGAACACAAATCCTAATAGCTGATTTATCATCTTTTTGTTTCCTATTTTGTCTATTTTGGGCTTGAAATAAGGCTTTTTTTTATAAATTTGTAATTATAACTATTTGCTAATAAAACACTATTAATATGATTTATTTCTTCTTTCAGATGTGTCTCATCTGAAAGGTTAATTGCTCTATTTAAAAGAGTTTTGGCTACAGAAACTATCTGAGTTGGGTGATGATGAGAATGGAAATGCAAATATCTGTCTGTGTGTGTATCCTTTCTGTAAATAAAAAAAGATAAACTATTTGATGTTCTGGTGACTAGAACATCAAGAAAAGGGAGTTTTCCATCATCACCCAACTCAGATAGTTTCTGTAGCCAAAACTCTTTTAAATAGAGCAATTAACCTTTCAGATGAGACACATCTGAAAGAAGAAATAAATCATATTAATAGTGTTTTATTAGCAAATAGTTATAATTACAAATTTATAAAAAAAAAGCCTTATTTCAAGCCCAAAATAGACAAAATAGGAAACAAAAAGATGATAAATCAGCTATTAGGATTTGTGTTCCATATGTAAAAGGAACTACAGACAGTATCAGATGTATATTAAAATGCTATAATATAGATACAGCGTTTTCTGCTCATCAAAAGATCAGCAATATAATAACCAAGCCCAAGGATTCAATCCCTCTTGAATCTCATGGTGTCTATTAAATCTCATGTAAAATTGTAAAGCTTCTTACATAGGTATGAGTAATCGTCGCATCAGTGTTAGGAGAGATGAGCATGCTAATGCAGTTAAACAACACTCATTATCATCAGCACTCTCACTCCATACTATAGATTCAGGTCATAAAATTGATTTTTCTAGTACCAGGATCATATCCAGATGTGATAATCTCTACCAATGCAAAATTAGAGAAGCCATTGAGATACTTAAAAGGCCAGATTGTATCAATAAGCGAGATGATACATGCAAACTTCCTCCTATTTGGAAAGATTTTTTAAAAAAACATTCCTAAATTTAACATTTTTTGCTATTGGTGGGATTTTTAACATTTTATTCAAATCAGTGATTGTAGCGCCTCTACAACCGTCTTTCTACCTTTTATAACTCTGTGGATGGCTTGTGTGACCAAGTCGAAACGTCAGTATATTAATATTAAAAGTTTTTAACACGGATGAACCCGCAAAATATGTATTTTATATATTTAACTCGTGCAAATCTTCGTTTTAACATATATATATAACTTTTATTCCAACGCATATTGCAGAAATATATGATTCAAAACATATGAAAAAGATAAAGCGTATATAGTATATATTTTTTACTAAAAAACTCTTTATTTAATGTCTTTATTATGTATTTTTAATTATAAATAGTTTTTATAAATAAACTTAAGTATAATTTATTATTTTAGCTGGTGATCAGGTGAATTACAAATGTGGAGAAGAAGGCAATCCTGCCACCATTGACGGCAATGTTGTCGTAACAACAACAAATAGACAGTGTCCATACGATTTACTATCTGGAGAAAAATTTGGAATGAATGCTTGGCTTTGCTATTGTCATGGACTTAGTGGAATATGGTATTCACCTTCGGGAATAAAAAAATTAACGACAAAGGTCTAAATATTATAAAAAACTTTGCAAATCTTTCAGTAATTACAATAGGTTTTAAAAAACATAAAATATATATTATTTTCAATTCTGTGTGGTCAGATTGTGTAAACATCAATATTTATATATATTGTTCTTACACATAAACAATATAGATACTGATACTAAGAAAAATTGCTTGAAGTTTCAAAATGATAGGATATGGATTTAAAAATAGGTAAAATTTTGTCCAGGAATAAAAATGAAGCTGTTAAATAAAAAAAAAGTTATCACTATATATATATATAATTAAAAATCTGTATTCTATGTTACAGAAGTATAACAGTTTTTGAAAAATAAATGATGATTAATATTGTCTACATATTATTAAAAACTATACTTATCACGAGGGTATTTGTGGCTGTGCTGACTAAAATATTTCCGCTTTTAAAGCATATTATAAGTAATCTAAAGTCCATTAGAAAAGCAATTGTTTCAAAACTCATTAGAATATTATAATTAGGATAAAATTTAAATAATCCAATCGAATTTAAATATAATTCAAAGTAGTGCCAGAACCCAAGGTAATTTACCTACAAAATTTATATTTTATTTATGCAAATTATTTCGTGTCTGCATATTGCACAATGCTTTTTCTCTATAAGTTTCTCGCATATATAAATTTATAGATTTAAACCTGGTTATTATTTTAATATAATTGTAATTTTTTTTCAAAATTTAATAAATATTTTATGTAAATTATAGCAGGTTTATAACCTTTCAAGAACATTTGCTTTCTTATTAAATTTTACAATACATTTTTATGTTTCTGTAATAAAAAAGACTCATTGATTATTATGTTAATCAATATGTGAAGATACATATCATAATACTTCATTATTTTAACACATTTATTTATTAAAATTTTTTGTTTTTGCTTCCTATGTCTTTCCCCCTTATTTTTCGTTTTATTTAATTATTTTTTAAATACTGCCGTAATTATTTATTTTATTCTTATTTATATTACTAAATCATTTTTAATGAATATTTTTATATAGAAAAATGGAATGTTTAATACATCCAAAATAATATTTATATCGAATACACATTTCAACAAAAATTAATTGATCATATTGTATTTTTTATTTTATTTAATAAATTATATTAGTTGTTGTATTTTTTAAATAATCTATATGTACGTTTTTAGTATGCTAAATAAATAATGTGTAAAAGAATGCTGCCTGTTATTGAACAATTAAATAGTTTTACTAAAGCAGAAATATCTTATAATTGCCTTTTATATGCTACTTAAATATTTGCATTATAACGCAAAATTATAAAGGTGCAATTAAATAAGTAACATATAATATTAAAATAATATTCCTGATAATTACAATTATTCAATGTTATAGTTTTAATTATAAAAAGTACGAATACTATAATCATATTTATGTTTATTTATGAATATTTTTTAAAAAAATTATTTTAATGCAAACATTTAATCAGATCTACCGAAATAATTAATAAAAAAAAATCCTTACTTTAAAAAAAAAAAAAAAAAAGGTATTAGAGACAAAAGAAATCTCACAAATTTCGAGAAAAAAGACCATTTTTATGGAAAAATGGTTAATGGCATAATTTCTATTAACTCAATAATGAATACCAGCTATTAAGTACAGTATATAGTGATATCTATGGAGTAATAATATTTATATGTACTTAATCTAAGAATCATTTACATGCTAGACTTTCTAGAAGTCATTTTAATAAATATGCAAATAAAAGACTTTTATATTAATTTACTAACCAGATAAAAATAAATTAAATTACGATGGTTTTTAAAATCTTATGTGAAGCAGTCAAGCGTTGATGGTCTAGTGTTAGCATAGTTGCCTTCCAAGCACCTGACCCGGGTTCGCTTACCCTTCAACGCATTTGACATATGAAAAAAAATCGTATATGAAGCTGATTAATCAAAGACCTTTCCAAGAATTGAAACATTATACTAATGGCTGCATCATAGGAAAGTCTTGATTCAACAAGCTCACGGATTCAGATTACATTTATATTATATGTTTTGTTAATTTTAACAACGCTGTAAATAAACATTAGATATTATCTATATAGTACTGAGAATATTAATAATTTTTCTGAAGTAATCAACTTCATAGAGATAATATAAAAATCTTTTACAAATCAATTCTAAAAATCATTTTAATGAATTTGCAAATAATGCCCTCTCATATTAATCTGTTAACCAAATGAAAAATGAAACTACTTTTATCTGATTACCAAAATTTATATGGTTAGCTAATTATTCACTGATATTGCTAATAGTATACAATTTATATATTATTTTAATACACAAACAAATATAAAAAGTACTATATTTAGACGAAACAAACTTGTAAGAAATTTTTATCTAGCAGATGCTCACTATAATATAGATGTTAATGGCTGAAGACCGTGGAAACATTGCCTTTTTAAAATAATTACATATATATATATATAATTAATTGCAGCTATCTATTTATAATTGTAATGCCATCTAGCAACATCACATGACAATACATTTTAAATGCAAAATAACACACACTTTATTGTTTTCATCTCTCATTTATAAAGAGAAGGGTTTGCAATGCATATGCTAGAAAGAATGAATTTTAAACCAACCATAAATTTATTTGTAAAAATTTTTTAATCTTGATTAAATAGTTTTATTAGGCAAGAATAAAATTTCTTTCATTTTAACGTTGCCAATGAAGTATTATATAATATATAACATGGTCAGGGCTAAATATATTTACGTACAGATAGTTGCAATGAATTAAACTCAAAACATTACATAAAATATTTAGTACTATATATATATATATATATATATTGTTATTGGGAAGATTTAAAGTGAAAGAAAATTCATACTTTCTTAAAAAAATCACAATCAGATTAGTTAAAAATAATTTTAAGATTGATTCGAAATTCATTTCTTCTAGAAAATGTAATCTAGAAATCCCTCTACAAAAAAAATGAGCATATTCTTTTGTTTTTAAAATATATTGTTGTATGCTGCTACTAGAGGATACTTCAATTATATATAAATAACTGTGATGAATTAATTTTTAAAATATTACATAAAATTTTTAGCACTGTACATATTATGTATTGCCGGGCTTCTTAAACTTTTTCCATTTGTGACCCTTATATCCAAGCAAATATTTTCAGACTATAGATATAAGAAGTATCTAAACTACGATTAGGAATTAAAACATTTGCTAATAATAAATCGTAAAAAAAATTATTGAAAACAAGTCTTTGGTATATATACAAATATTATTTTACCATTCATTAATGAGAAAACCACAAATTCATACGTAACGGTATACATATGCTGTTACATTATTTTAAAATTAAAATAAAGGGGGAAAAAATCTTAAGTAAAAATGATTTTATTAAAAACTAAAAGAAAATTAAAAGTGTTATGTTTAACATATATATTTGCGCAGATGGAAAACTTTTTCTTTAAAAAAAAAAAGTATTTAAAAGTACTTTTTTGTAAAAAAAAATAGATAAATTTTGTTTTAAGTTATATAAAAGAACCACTAAACATCACATGATCACTATTTTTTATGCTAACACATAACTGTTATTAAAACAGGCAAAACTCTCCATACAGTAGTGCCAGTCAGTGTAATCAATGGATGGCAGAAGGCTTGTGCATAAAATCCCGATCTAGTGCCTACTCATCCAATATCCCGAGACTAGTTTCTAGCATGTGGCCTTCATCAGTGAGGAGCTTTGGATCTGAGAGCACTGCACCTAGACCTTAGGATTGAATGCAATCCTCCAGCAGCCATCTTTTATCTCTACTTAACAATTTTATTCTCATAGTTTTGTAGTAACGTAGAGATAAAAGGTGTCTGCTGGAGGGTTGCATTAGATCCTAAGATCTAGGTGCAGTGCTCTCAGATCCAAAGCTCCTCACTGACGAAGGCCACAAGCCAGAAACTAGTCTGGGGTTATTGAATGAGTAAGCACTAGATGGGGATTTTATGCACAAGCCTTATGGCATCCATTGATTACTTGGGTTGGCACTGAGTGACACTACTGTATGGAGAGTTTGCCTCTTTTTATATAAAAGAAAATAGAAATAAATGTTAATAAATTTTTATTTTAAGAATCATATTTTAATCTTAGTAAATGGAAATGATTGTTTTATTAATTAAATGTAAAGCAAACTAGCCATTGGGGTACTTAAATAATAAAGGTAAGATAAGCAAATGAAATTAAAGATTGATCAATGGAAGCACCAACTGACAGAATGGGCCAGAAAGAAAAACATCTAGATCTTAGGATCAGTGACATCATGTTTGATGGATCTGTAAAAATTGCTGATAAGAGGCTGTAATACTATAAAAAGATATTTATTAAATTCATAGATAGGTTGTTGCAGAAATCTTACTATTAATCTAGATAAGAACAGTTAGCTATATTGCAGACTCCATGATATAGGAGTCTTGCAATAGATTTAATTTCCTGACAACCAGCTGAGGCCTCCCATTGACAATTCCCAACCCAAGTATTGGCGAGTAGCAATTTCATTTCCAAGGAGAATGGACCATCAACAAAAATGATCACTAAGATGGACCTCTAAATTTGCAGGAATCTGGAAAGTATGAACTCTTTTGTTTATCTAATATGAACTTTTATAAACTTGCAATTAGTAACCAAAAATAAGAACTCTTATCTGACCTAAAAAAATTCTAAATCAATTATTAATATTTTTTTATGCATATGTTTGCTAATCATTTCCATTTTTTATTTATTAACTAAATTACTAAAATGTATTAAATTTAAGTTGGGTGTAGATGGCTACAACGTTTATGTTAGTTATTCCTGAAGATTTTTATATATGTAAAATATATATGCCTGTATGCACAGCTATGTGATATATATCAGTAAATATGACATCTCATGCTGAGTGTCTAAATGTATTTACCCATATAACTTATAAGTTATTGTTGTCAATGTGGCACCTTATGATGAGTGTCAATGGGTTTACTTTATTGTTAATTTCTCCTAAGCAATTTTCAATTAATAACATTTAGAATCTTTTATGTTAGCTTAAAGGGGTATGATTTCAGATTGTTTCATAACTAGGTTGATGCTGGTGGAGGGATATATGGGTGTTCATATCAATGTAATGTGAAGTGTGTTTAGCATACAGGGCAAAATCCCAATTGGATGCATGACCCAAAGGTGTAGTCATTGCATTAGAATGGATGTGGAATACTTACCCACCATTGATTTCCTTTAGTTCTATGGATAGGGACTATAAGTTGGCAAATAGACCATTCTCCCCTATATGTAGAATTTCTCTTAAATATTTTATATATGATTCCTTCGCCAGACAGACACACATTCCTATACTGGATGAAGATCCTGTCTTTTAAATAATATCCACTGCAGATGCATATTCCTGTCAGCATGGTTTTATGTTAGCATCTTCATATTGCATTGGTTGCACCTGTATATCAGGAAGCAAGTGTTGGTTTGGCTATGAACTTTTAGCGTGAGGTTGAATGTTTGTTTTTTGAAATTTTAATTTATGTAGCCTATCTATACTCAACATTCTAAAATAAAAATATATAAAATGTCCATCTGTGCTGACTTGCTAAAATAACAATTTAAATTTAAAATCAATAATAAAATCCAAATTTATTTTTCAAATTTATATATGTGCGATAATAAATGTTTTTTGTGTGATAATTACTGGCAGTGACTTATTTTATTTCTTTCTTTTTCCTTATTACAATGTTTTAAATAAGAATTAAAATCTCTATGTCTCCATGAGCTAGTGATATGGACTAATGGTCAATAATATAAAATTATATATTAACAATACATATCTGCCTACTATATAAATATTCTTATGTGAGGTGTTGTGATGCATTGTGATTTCTCCTTATACAGGATTCAGGAATCTCTCAGCAATTATGCCCAGAGAAACCTGTTAGCCATTTTACCTTCCCTTTCCATTCCCCACCCTAAGTTTTTCCATATTCTACTCCATCCCATTTCCACAACATAATCGTTATCAACTCCATCCTTATCTTTTCCAAAACCCAGCATAAAAACGAATAACCCACTTTCTATATAATCACTTTGTTTATATTCATTTTTCCAGAACTTCATTATTTGTACCCTTTCTGCTTTCAGGCATTTACATTCAATTAACAGATGTCTAATATTTTCTATGCCTTCCTCATACAATTTGTAGACTAAATCATCCACATTTTTCCATTTATGTATATATTCCTTTGTTGCTAAAGATTCCTTTCAAGCCTTAAACAGTAAAATACTTTCTTTGCTATTATCATAAATTAACTTGCACCCAATATTCCATTTACTTCTATATATATTTAAACTCTTTTTATTCTCCATACTAGTTCTCCATCTCTCCAACTCCCTATTCTTTATTAATGCCTCTATTCTTTTATCACATTCCTTACCAATATAACACTCAGCATTTCTTCTAACACAATCATTCTATGTTCAAATGGCCTAGTGGCACCCTGTATTGCAGATAAATAAGTGTCATATTTTCCCCGAAATTTTTTCCGACCATTATAATACTAATGAATTGAGTGTGCTTATTTTCTTCTACATAAAGAATTAAATCTTGGATGAATATTGGATACTGCAGGACATACAGCTTCTTCAACATTTTGCTGAGGTGGACGATTTTTGATTTTATAAACATTAATGCTGAAAATGCCCTTTGCATAAATATTTACTATAATATGATAAAAGTATGTTTAGGACCATTTTTGAAAGTGTTGAAAATTCTGTTTTAATCTCAAACATAAATTCATTTAATAATTTTTTGTAAAAACCTATGTCACTCGATAGTTGAGCAAATCCTTCTTAAGCATTTAATGGTGACTGACATTAATCATTTCAATTGAGTATAGTTTATGAACCCAATCTTTTTTTCCAGATTCAAAATTTGTAAGAAATTATTTTTGAAATTATATCTCTAGACACTTTAAATGATTACTTATAACTTTAAGAATTAAATCATTGGAAAGCTTACTTTCAATTATTAAAACATTTATAGCTGCAAACATTTCTAAAGATCCATTTTCCACTCGATTTTTCCAGATGTTCATTTTTTAAAAAAAACTTTCAATTTTATATTTTAATGTAAATATGTTACAATTATTGCCTTGAAGCAATATGTTTAAATTATTCAATTTTTTAGATTACCTGACAAATAATATAGTTTTAAAAGTCATAATTCATTGTGGAAAAAAAAATCAACAAAATTGGATTTTTGCTCAGTTAAAAATAAAACATTTTTCCATTGTAATATCTGGGTAAACTTCATCCTCTTGAAAGTCACTATACTTTTGCATGTTGCAATAAAGTTTGGTAATCAGAATTTCACATCTTTCCAAAGGTTTGAAAATAGATGATTAAGAATTGCTTTTTATGTAATTAATGATTTTAATAGTATTGCAAAGCAGAGCGTTTAAATCTGGTGATATATTTTTGGCTATGAGTGCTACTTGATGAATCACGCGGTTAATAAAAACGATATGTTCATTGCCATCAGCTTTAATTTTTGATATTCTTACCCATCATTGTCCAAGTACCTTCTGTGTTTTCTCCGTTTGCTCGCACTCCTAAATAATAACAAAACAATAATTCATCATATATACTTCATTCATACACACATCTTACATCAAGTAATAATTGTGCCAGGTTGAAATATTAATTGTTTCATTCAATTGGATTGCAAACTTTGGGTTGCTCTTAAGTCTAGTAATAAGCTGAAGCCATTGGTCATTACTAATTTCAGAAACTCTTCTGGATACAGTATTATTCAATAAAGGGATTTTATGAATTTAATTTTCGTAATTTTTTTCCATGAATTAGTGCGGATATATAATTTTCCCCCATAAATTAGTTCCGATACTTTTACTGTGACAGGCAAGTGAGATGTTTTCCTACTATGTAGGGCTTTTTATTTTTTGCAATTAAATTAGAAGTTTTGTAAGATGCAGTTAAATACTTTATTTTATCAGAAACAAATTTTTCAAAATATTGTTTTCTGTATTTCAGAATTTTAAGAAGTCGTTCAAAGTATTATCTTTGGTTTATTACACTAAGTTCTATGCATACCTGGTAGTAATACATAGCTTTAGTTCGAATAGTTTCATGTTCTCAGCAACCAAAACTTTATCATAAATTAAGCAAATAGATTGTTCCAGACCACTACAATTAATATAAGAAAATTCAAATGTCAAAATCAAATCGTCATATTTTTTTTCCTTGTTGAGTTAAATCACTTTCTAAGTACTGCAATCTGTTGATGAGGAGACTGCTGCTGTTTAAATTTAGACACTTATCCAAAACAAAAAAAATTTCCTGGAAATATACACATCATAACTAAAAAATAAAATAAATGAATATATAAACATTATAATTATTAGCGTTTGGTTTTTCGAAATTAAATTCATTTTACTCGTATTCCTACTTTAGTAACTTTCAAGAATTTTGAAATTTTTTTGAATATGTAAAAATTAAGTTCTTTAAAAATTTCAGATCAAGTTGGCATAAGGACTCTTTAAAGAACAAAAAATATCAAGAAAAAAAAACATCCTCCCAATTAATTTTTGGTTATTATTTGTGTTTGGAAACATAATGTAACTAAAACAAAAATGAAACAAGACTTAAATAATTAGAAATGCCTTTTTAAACTTATAAAATAATATAGTAAACATAATTATCTTAAAACACACACGTGCTTTATTCTTCTTGGAATAAATACTAGCTTCAATTTACGAAACTAAATTTGTTTGAAAAGAACCGATGTTTAACATTTTCTCATTATTGTTTCTGTTTACAATATACAACTCATGAAAGAAAGCATTTATATAATAGTGCAAGTGGAGGCAATGTCAGAATGTATAGATCAAACAGTGGGGGTAAGGCAACCAATCCGGTGAGTTAGCGTAAGCGCTCTTTCAACGTCATAAACTCATATACATACTATACTTGGTAGAAGCCAAAGTGGTTTTGAATTAATTTTCGGTAGTTGCCCATTTAGAAATTTTTTAGTTTTGCTAAAATTTCTGCGACTTCATATGGAGAGCACAACTCACACTTTAATAAAACCTAATACACATATACAAACATTTTATATTTATAATATTTTATAAGTTTTTTTTTTTCCTTCATAAAAATGTCAAAACCAAGTGTCTGTATATTAGCTTTTTTTTCCTTCATAAAAATATAAAAACCAACTTAATTTTTATTTTAACTGATCAGTGACTGTTAAGTAACTGTTGTTTCCAGAATAATAACTCTGATAGTAGTTAAAGTTCATAAAAGTAAAGTTAAAAATAAATATCAAACGCAGCTTTGTATATTCATGAACTAAAAACAAATCATGGAATATTCTTTAATAATGCTGAAGTTATTTTTATGAAAGAAATGAATTAAAGTCTAAAAAAAAACGAAATAATAAATTTTGTTGAGTCTAAAGTCATCAATGTCATGAAGATATCTTTTTATATTAGAGGAAATTGGTTTTTGAAGTGAAAGATGAGAAGGTCTATTTTGTTTTGTATATATATATGTTGACTGTATCTTGTTAAAATTTTTTTGAAAATGTCTATTTGTTAGTAGAAGAAAATATCGTCATGGAAAAATTTTAATAAATTTTTTTTCCCGATAGTATTGTAATGTTTTATGATTTTCTATTTTATTGATTATTACAAATGTAGTGGTGAGCAGTATTTAATATATATATATATGTGTGTATTGAAACAAAACGAAAAGAGACATTCGGGCGAGATCTCCGAAGATTTCCAGTTGATCTAAATCTCTTTCTACTTGCAATTATTATGCGCACTTTATCTATTTTCACATGAGCTATAATTATTTTATATTCCAATAATCATTCACAAATATTTAATAAAATAATAAGTCAATTTGTCAGGGTTTTATATTATGAATAATAATAATGTGTGTACTCGTACTCGTTTTATTTAACAACACAATCTTTACAAATATTGTTTCTTATATCAAACGTTAATTAAGAGTAACTTAGTCTGTGTTTTCTAAAACTAAGGCTAGTAAATTTAAATACAAAATTGAATGATTTATCTCTGATTTATCTAATAAATGCATGGATATCAAGTGTGTTTATGCATTCTAGGATATGACAGTGTAAAAGGGATTTTATGTACACTATCTTATTCAGTACTATTTTACATTTCAGATAGCATTAATGCAGTAATGATGTATTCAATCTAGATAAGTTTTATTTGTAAGTTTATATTTCAGATATAATCTATAATATTATGAATATGCAATGATAATGTTTAGAGGGAGCCAAGGACTCCAGTTAACTCTGTTTCTGGCTCCCAGTTTCGTTCCCTTTTTCCTAGTTTAGGGAAATAATTTTCTCTAAAACTATCCCTATTAAAAGGGGGAATTTCTTAGCCCCCTTTTCATATACAAGCTATATCAACAATGTAATCACAAGCAAGAATAATTTCAACGTTTATAAAAACGCTATGTAAATATAAGCCATTGAAATTACAAAAGATTTTTACAGAGATTTTACCTTTTAATGAAAATTTTCATTTCACTTAATTTTGTTGAATGAATGAGAGAGTTCGGTTGTTGGGAGGTCCTCCAGGGGCCTAAATCCTAATTCTTTTGAGAGTGGGGGCTGGGATGAGGGTGCTGTGGTGATCGTTACCAACGTTGGGTTTTCTCATTCACAAGATATGAAAAATAACGTTATTTATGGCGATTTTTTTAACGTTATCGTCGTAAATGATTTTATCCTTTATTGAAAAATAAGTTGCAGTTGGCCTCATGATTTTAATTGCAAGTGATGCAGTTGGCCTCATGATTTTAATTGCAGGTGATTCACCTTATTTAATTTTATTAGTTCTAATGTTGTTATTGATAGGGCTGGTCTTTTGCTATTCATGTGATTTTCATGATGGATTAGATGGTTTTCGGCAGAGGCATTTTGAAGCTTGGATTTTTTTTCCTTGTTCTCCATAGTATTTCCATAATCTTGCAAGTATTCGGGATTGCTCTCTTGTGAAGATATTCGAGATCATATGGAAGAACTGAACAGTAGATTGATTTAGGCCGTATTTTTTGTTATCTCCAAGTGTTTTTCTATTTCCTAACTTATCTACCGCAAATTGGATTTCTCAATATTAGACTCCTAAAACCCTATTCATATTTGAACTCTAGACTTTACAAATAATTCCTAATTGTACTTTTTAATTAAAATTTTCTTTATATTCAACTTTGGTGATTCGATGAGAGAGTCTGGTTGTTGGGAGCCCCCCTCCTCCGGAGGCCTAAATCCTGGTTTTTTTGAGGGGGAGGGCTTGGATGAGAGTGCTGTGGGGATAGTTACCAATATTGATTTTTTCATTCACATGAAAGAAAAAACGGCTATTCATAGCGTTTTTTTAAGCGTTATTGTTATAAACGGATAAAATCCAAGTACTATTGCAAAGTAAGCTGCAGATGATTTTAATTGCAAGTGATTCACCCTATTTAAATTTATTATTTCCAATGTTGTTATCTCCCAAGTGTTCTCTTATTCTCAACTTATCTATCGCAAATTGGATTTCTCAATATTATACTTCTAAAATGTTACTCATATTTAAACTCTAGACTTTACAAATAATTCATAATTGTAACATTAATTTGTCTTTAATGGTTAATCTTCTCGTGGATTAATGCGTTGTGTTTCCAAGGGTTGATCAATTTCTGGAAATGCTATGGACAAAAAAATTCAATGTGTCATTTCAAATCTTCATATTACACTATATAAATCAATATTTACCTTGTAAAACATTTTATACTCAATAAAAGTCCCTCTTTTTAAAAAAAAAAACCAAAGAGAAATATTAAAATTAACAATTACTTTATAGCATAATGTAATTATTTAACTTTACACTCTTTTCATATAAGAAGAACAAATAATAACAATAAAAAATATATAACGCATAAGATAAAGATTACTGTTTGTTTTCTAAATTAATTTACACTCACTATACATCAAATGTGTTCTCAGAGCGTTTTTCGAAGACACTCACATTAAATAGGAATAGGTTGTATTAATATTTCACAAAATAATAGTCAATTTACTACTGGAGGATAATAATTATTATAATCACAAAAGATAAATGTCTTATAGTTATTTTTAAATAATTAGTTTTACTAATCAATTAATTATTTACCAACATCATTTATGAACAGTGGATAAGTTTTCATTCTTTTGATGTAAGCAAGTACGCGTCATTGCTTAGCAGATCTAGATGATATTTTACCACATTAGGCTTATTTATTTTTATCCCAATATTTTTTACTGGATTCAATTACAGACTTAAACATCAGAAAAGTTACTTTGCTAACACGAATATAATTAAATCTTTAGAATGCTTTGTTATACTCTAGATAACAATGAGAAATTAATACTAATAATATGAGTGATATATAAAATATTTATTTCAGATTTACTCATCTACATAAGGATAATTAACTCCACTTAACTTTGATGTTGAAATATTAAGAATTCATAAGCATTATTAATATTTGGCAATAACCCATTAATCTAAATGTGATAACTGTTTACATTTATACAACTGAATCCTAAAATAAATTACCTTTAATCCCTTTCAATATCAATAACAATAATATAAAATAAAATATAACCGTTACATGAATACAGTAATATCTGAGAAAAACATTATCATACTAAGAAACAATTATAATAAGTAGAAAGCATATTATAATAATCAATCTGATTTATTGCACACTTCATTTCAATTTTGTAATATGATCCTTTCCAAATAGCATAAAAAGTATTAAATTCTATTTACTATGCTTATTAAATCAAGATAATCCATTCTTAAGGTTACTTATAACATGGTCGTTTATTGTACTTAATATTTGTTTGGAGGATCTACAATTCAGATGTAGCATTTAATTATTTCTTAAAATCCATTATCCTTTAAATGTTATTAACATATTTAGTACTAATGCAATAAAATATTAATCACACATTTGTAGTTTCTGCCTTATGGCCTTCGTCAGTGAGGAGCTTTGGATCTGAAACCACTGCATCTAGAGTTTTGCCTGTTTTAATAAGTTATGTGCTAGCATAAGAAATAGTGATCATGTGATGTTTAGAAGTTTAATTAAATGATTAGCTAATGAAATTATCTCTAGTCTAAAGAAATATAGATGCCTGAGCAGCTTGATTTTCTAATGATGAAGTGTAAAGATAGTTATTATAGAAAGACAGTCATACTTGTGAGCAGAAATAATATGCAAAGATGAGTTCAGTCAATAGGCTGACTGATTTATTAATATTTAAAAAGGTGAATTTATTAAATATTTACAAGTTTAGCAGAACTTTAGATATTTAATTAAATGTATTTATTAATGATTGAAATTAATATGCTTTATTAGTTCGCATTCTACTTTCAATTAAACGGGAGATTTTGAACTGAGTGGGATGAACATTTAATATTACATTATTATCTTTAGTGCCTAATTAACAAGATTAAAAAGTGTTGCCCATTAAAAAAGATAAAACATAGAATTATCTATAATAAAGAGATTGTCACATAACATTGAAATTGTGAATAGAGGCTTCAGGCCAGTTAAACATTTCTATTTATACTTAGAATATTATAAACATTTATTTTTTTAAATGTGAATGTAAGATAATATAGCTTGTCTTGGTGTTAGTATATAGTCAGTTTAAAAATGAAGTTAATAAAATTAATACTTTTTAAAAATCTTTCATCTTCAAATATTAATGATTGCAATATTGTATTTTACAAAAATCTTCATAATTTTTACTATCATTTTTGTATTTACAGCTGCCTGTACAAAACAATAGCAAATTGTTAGCCACGATAAAATTATAGCAATATCTTAGGCCAATATTCACATTCTTTAGCTCAGGAGATAGATAATGTGGAAGATTTTGATTACTGAGTTAAGGTAAAAATAGTAAGTTACTGTTTACTAATTTTATGATTGAATTAGCATCTATTTAAAGAGTTTCACCTGTGCATGTGTCCAGATATTGACATTATTTACACCGATTAAATGACTGATTCAAGTATATGAGTATTTTAACTTTTATATACATATATCTGTTCTGGTTTTTAGTAACATTTTATATTGCATTCCAGAAGCTGACATGTCAATTGGGATGGTCATATTGACCCAACGTTTTTTATAGAATAATCTTGTTCCGGTTCTATACCATTATTAAAGAACCTTTTAATGTATTTGTGAAGAAAATATAAACAACAATAGTCATAATTTTTGGGGTTGTTTCTAGTAGTTTAACTACAATAGATAGATTTTTTAAATATAAATATAAGACATAAATTATATTTTAATAAAGATTGCCGGATTAGGATTCTTTGAGCTATAAGTTATACATAACAAAACAGACATCAGATTTGTAAAAATATTTTACTAGCAAAATCTCTCCTTTCAAATTTCCTTATATTACAATTGTCCTGCGGTGTGAACATTACAGACTAGTCTCTTTTAGGACATTTATCTGTTATAAATGCTATTCATTCTGTGAGATGATCTAGAAGCACTACATATCTGGAAATCAATATTTGTTAATAGTTTAATAATTTATATAACTTAAATTCGGCTAAATAAGTTTGATTTGTAAGTTTTTTAAAATATTTACTGAGTTAATTTCTTCAAACAATACAAATCTCTTGCCGATGGAAACGTTTCCCCCAAATTATGATACCTTATAAATAATTTAAACACAGCTAAGAATTTATGTAATAACTATTAAGTACAGAATAAAACATATTTATGAATTAATAAATTTTTGCAGTGTAGGATTGAATACTACGATTACAAATACACAAGATGAAAACATAGGAGTGCTTTTAATAATATTAATTAAATATAATTTAACGATTTTTTTTCAGCAAATAAATATATATAAAATATATATAAAGAATTCATATATTTACTAGCACTAATAATTGTTCTTATTAAGAAAGATTTTGATTCTTACTATGTATTTATAGACTTTTCTTTCTAAATTCACATATCAAAGTTGAAAAAATGTATTTTAAGATTAGTTAACTTTAAACCTAATTTTATTGGTTTTAGCATAGCCCATAGAAGTTTGTAATAGAAATTGAAAGAATCACTGTGAAATTGAATTAATGAATCTTTTTTTTACCCAAAGATTGTAAAAAGATTTCTAAGTTTATAGAAATCCATTTTAAGAATGGTTAGAATGAAAAATATTTTTTTGGATATATCTTGTAGGGTGTTTAATAAGGATTTTTTACTCAACATAAAAAAGTATAGACGTAATTATTTTCATTGACTACGATCATCCATGGAAGTAGAAGATGGATGGAAGCTATGTATATCAGAATAAGGGGTATATTATTTATTGAGAATTATTTAATATTAACACATTTTAACAGAATCAGGGTTTTTTGTTGCTTTTTAGAGAGATGCAGATGTATTATACTTAAATAAATGTAATACACCTACACTAATTAAAACTTTTTTTAATGAATTCACCAATTATAGACTTAATAAATTTATTTTTTAATTAGTTTTCTTTTTCAATTGTATTATGCATTTTATTTTAAGGACAATCTAATTTGTGAAATAACATTTTGTAATTTATTTTATTTAACCTTAAATATGAATTGCTATATAATTTGTCCACAGTTCACAGTTTACAAAATAAAAAATTCCACCATTTTATTATTGTTCTTATATATATATATTAAGCATTAATTCACCCCACATGGTTAAGAAATTCAGTACAGCTCTCTGTGAACTAATATATAAATACATTAGAGTTTGTATTTCAAAATAGCCAGAAATGAACATGCTAAACACTCATCATCATCTGCATTCTCACTCCATACTATAGATTCAGGTAATAAAATTGATTTTTCTAGTACCAGAATCATATCCAGATGTGATAATCTCTACCAATGCAAAATTAGAGAAGCCATTGAAATACTAAAAAGACCAGATTGTATCAATAAGCGAGATGATACATGCAAACTTCCTCCTATTTGGAAAGATTTTTTTAAAAATCATATTTTAATTTAGCATTTTTACTATTGGTGGAACTTTAACATTATTTTCTAATCAGTGATTGTAGCACCTCTGAAACCATCTTTCTACCTGTTATCACCCAGTAGATGACTTGTGTGATCAAGTCGAAACATTGGAATATTAATATAAAAATAACTTAACACTAATGCACCCACAATATATATATATATATATATATATATATATAATATAATATATATATAATATATATATATATATATATATTAGATTTTCAAGTTCCTTACAGTTATGCACTTCATCTTATACAACTGATACCCATGGCCACATACACATAAAAAAGATAAATGATTACCAATATACATATTTTATGCTGAAACAGCACTTATCAGTTGGTTCAGAACACCAGCTACCACATGTATATACAGTCGGTGCTCAATTTATATTACAATAGCAAATCTTCAAACTTTAATGGGGAAGCTTCAATATTCTCAACCCTCCAATTCTTCAGCCATCCATATTATTGAAAATCTGATGATGGAAAACACAAAACCCTTGTTGTTGCCAATACTATTGTAATACCCTGACCTTGAGTTACTCTTACCCTGAAGCTTGTTCATTAAAGTTTGAAGATTTGATATCTTTATATAAACTGAGCACTGATTGTATATATGTGTGGGAATGGTTTTTTGGACCAACTGATAAGTGTTTGTTCAGCAGAAATATGTATATTGGAGATAATTTATCTTTTTCACATGTATTTGGTCATGCGTATCATTTGGATAAGATCGAGTGCATAGCCTTAGGCAACTTAAAAGTTTGAGTTTAAGTCTCTTCTAATTACATTAAGTTTAGTATAGACAATATACATATATTTGAATATTTATATATTAATTTACATATTTTCAGTTTTGTTTCTAGTACACATACATAAACGCTTATATATTAAACTTCATGTCACTAATTTTTAAAATCTTTCGACAAATAGTTATAATCTTTAATTTTATGCAATTAATTATCTTATATATAATGTAGGAAATTCTTACAGGATGAATCAAATAAACTGCTAATTAGTTTTCCTGTGAGCATTTCCTTTTGCAAATAAACAATTTATTTATAGCTAGTTTAATTTTAAAAGTTTATAGTCATAACTTTATAATGTACAATTTAATTTTGCCTTTGAATTTAATTTTTTTAGCTTTACCAGCAAGTTTAACAGGTATTTTGCAAATATGTATAATTATAATGTAAGAATCTAAATATATCAAAGTATCATATGTAAATATAATAGATAGATAGATAATTACATAGAATGATACATATATAGATTAATAAATAGATAGATTTATCAATAGATTTGTACTTCTAGATAAATTATACAATTTGCAAATTTTAATGTTATTTTGTAAGACCAATTTGCATAGCAGAGTTAATGGAGTATTATAATAAAGTGATAACATTTGCTTATATTATTCTAATATTATTAATAATTAATTAAATATTGTGTTTTAACAAATTTCATGTCTACTCCAAAGAAATCACTTAAGAAAACATTGAAACTAGATTTTGCATTTAAAGTACTGAAAAAAAAATTTAAAATCTAATTTTTTACTTACTTTTACCAGAAATAATTATACTTTTGTAATTGTTATAATATTTTAAATATTTATCAATATGAAAAGTTTCCTAAAGTGCAAAATATCCTGAATATAAAAAAAGAAATACGAGTTGTAGAACCTTATAAAATGAAACAACGATTTATTGAAAAGTAAAAGTGTACATCCTAAAGCAGAAAAAATAAAATAAAATATTTTAAATAGCCCTTTAATTTTTTTAAGAATATCAAAAAAATTAAAATCTAAATACAAAACACAAAATTCCATTATGTAACAAAAAAATATACTGTACAACTTATTATTTAGTAAACCATAGTTAAACAAAAGTATCAAATAGGTCAACTTTAGAAATGTATATTGAATATATAATGGGCATTAAAATTAACCTTATTGTTTAAAATAATGAATAGTCTTGGTTAGAAATACTGTTAAATACTGTAATTAAATATTATTTTGATATATAAATTTAGTCTATTTTTTTATATTTAAAACAAAATAAGCAAAAACAACTTTATTTATTATATACAAAAATAATACATGATAATAAGAAATATATACATTATAAATTCACTTTAAGAATCAAATTAGTTACCTATGCAGAATACAGCTCGCATAAAATAATTTGTACAAGAAACAAACATAAGGTAGCACATATCCATCTCCAAGCCAAATATATTATTTTGTTTTCAAAAATGGGAATGGGAAAAACATTTTAAATACATTTATCTTAACATAACAATTTAAGACTCCTAGTAAATAGAGCAGAAGATACCATATTTAAATATAAGTTAATAAAGTATCCTTATGAGGTGACTTGGTAATTCATTGAAGTGAGTTTTAATTACTTCAATTTAAAAAAAAACTTGATTAATAGAAAACTTTGTAAGACTAATGATATTCAAATATTATTAATAATAATAATTACCCATAGAGTAACAGACTTGGAGTTTATGATAATGGATCTCTGTTTTGTCATAGCCAGATCTGGAATTTACTGGTTTACTGGTGAGCAATTTCATAGTATTAGTAATAATCGAATAGTTTATTGATTAAATGAAGTTTCAAGCAATCCAAGAACATTGAGCTCCAGGATCTACAATTCTATTAATACTCCAAACGTTGCAAAGCAATATTAGTGATTTAAAAGCGGTCTCACCTATTTATTGTATACAAATAATGAAATAGAAAATGGATAATTAAAAAAAACATTTCAAAATACACACATAGTTACTATAAGATACTTTATTAATTATCTTTAATTATTACTATAGAGTAATCTAAATTGTTGACGGAAAAAATGTACTATTATCTAATAAGAATGGCACACGCAGTATGCAACCCATGTTAAAAAGATTAAAGTAGTCAATTGCATTATTTAATATTTGTATAATCTATTTGAATCTTATGAAGCATTTTATACATGATTTATTAATCTCTTACTGATGCCCAGTTGCCATAATTCCAGCCATGTAAATACTGATTATTTTAAATGTAGGTGCAAAGTCACATTTGACAAAATATTTTTTCAATAACTACCTTAGATAAGAAGAAAATTTCTTTAATCAGATTTATTAACTTTATATTTATGGTTTTATTATTTTTCAATTTTTTGTTAGCAGATTGCCAAAAATATAGAAATTGAAATCGATAGTTGAAGAGCCATAATCGATAGTGCAATAGAACCTAATAATTCCATAAAGTTATCTGAAAATCATGTAAGAAATGTTTTTGTTTGATAAAAAAATTTTGAGCTTAATTTTTATTTCTTATCAGTACACTTTGTAACCAACTACCTGTATAGAAATACAGATCACTCTTTTTCATAATTTATTAATTTCCTGAACAAACTTCACTCTTTAGATGAGGTAGAGATATCAAACGCTATTGTCTAATAAATTTGATTAAAGATTTGTAGTGATGACATTTTAATATGTTGGCCTATTCCATCTTCTAACATTAAATAGTAAATATCTTTAACAAAGTTGGAATATTTAAATAAAGATTAAAAAAAATTTTTTTAAAGACTTTCAATATTTAATGTTAGATGATGGAAGAAGTCCATCAAATAATTACAACTACTGTTTATGCTTGCAATAAATGGCAGCAGTGCCGTAAAATAGTTTTATGAAATATAAAATGTAAATATTACATAGCAAATAACAAAGAGAGAAAAAGAAAAAAACAGTACAGCTTGTTAGATGAAAAATAAAACAAACACATTATGCATGTGCTTTACATCATTTTACATTAAATTTAATAGATAATTTTGAATATAGAAAATGGAAATTTAATTTATATATGTGTGTATATAAAACAGAGACTTTTCCAAAATTCATTAATACTAATGTGACATATCTCATTCACAGATTTCTTAATAGATATATTAATGTAACATTTAAAACGAAACATTATCTGGAATAGGTATATTTAGTAAACCAGAGAGGACTAGTTTTATAACCTCGTATGAGCATTAAATTCCTAATGGACACTAGCTGGAAATTCAATGAATCATTAAGAATAAAAAATCACACTTAATGAAAAAGGATTTAATGAATTTGAATAAGAAATTTGGGTGAAGGATAATTGCTAAGGAAATATGTGTCATTTGATAATGTTATTTATTAAAAGATGTGACAATGATGTGAAATTGAATAGAGCAATTGGTAGATTAAAAGAGAAAAATCAAGAGGATTAGATAATGTTGCTGATGAAACAGTAGTTGATATGATAATAAAATTCTTTATGAATGCAAGAATGTTAAAATTAGCATGTCATAAAAAGAAAAAAAATTAACTTGTTAGCTGATTATAGACAGTAGCTAAACCTTCCTTTAGTTTATAACTCATATATATTAAAATGACTAGCTATAGAAAAGTAGCAAATATTTCAATATGTTTATTTAGATGAATCAGCATAGATATTTTTCAGAGAAAAGGATTAGGGTGATTAATTTATTATATCTCAATAAATCATCATTATTGAATTTTTTGATATAGAAAATGCTTTTAAGATAAATTGAAATAGATTGTGGAAAAATATGAGAGTAAACATGGAATTGATAAGAATCATTAAGAATCTTTGCACGAATAATTTTTGTAAAAATCAATAAGCGATATAAAACGAATGAAATTTAAATATGAAATTGGATTGGACGGAAATATTTATTATCACCTTTATAATTTATTTAATATTTTTCTATGACAATTAAAAATTGAAATGGAAAGATTAGTGGTAAAGGTGGGGATTCCTATAATTAGAACCAGAAAAATACCCAATATGGTGGCTTTTTATGGATTTTTTTTTTTTTTACAAACAGTGTAGAAAGTTTAGAGTTGTTATTAAAGAAGCTTGGAAAGGCAACAAGTATTATGAAAATCAAATTCAGTAAAATATCTAAAAAAATAGAAGGTATTTTTATTGAAGAAGTGGAAGAATATAACTGTTTAGGTACTTTGTTAATTGAGACAATGAATTATACAGATAGTTGAAAGTTATAGTTGAAAAAAAAAGATTGAATCTCTTATGTTTCTCATCCGATAAATATAAAATATATAAAATTATTTGGGAATGAATAATAAAGGCTGCATTATTATATAAAAATAATACATATTGCATTAGTCGTAGAATTCAAAATCTTTTAGATACAATGCAAAATAAAGTTGATTAACATACAATGAATATTGATTTGTGGATTACAAAGAAGGCTATTGAAGACAAAATAAAATGGACTTATTTTTCTTAATAAAGTAAACTAAAAAAATTAAATATAACTAAAAATAGATAAATGATATAGTATTTAATTAGGTTATGTGAAAAGGTCAACAAATACGTTGGACAAGAATGATTTTTCACTAAGCAAAGTTATCACACAGACAATTTATTTTCATGATTTTATATAAGAATTGAATAAATGAGGAACACATTACAGATACATAATTAAGAGGGTTTGGAAAAGAGAATGAATAGTTAATTAAAAAAAAAAGTAGAGTTATGGAAAAAAAATATAAATAAATAGCTTAAATTATGTAATGCTAAAAATTATTATAATATTAAAGGATGTTTAATAAGTCTAAAAAAGTTATATTAGTGCAAGAGCAGAAACTTCGGATACCAAGAGAAAAAATGCAATAAGGATTTACATTGTTGATATAATTTATATGCACATAAAAATATTGAATATTTATTCCTAACATATGGATTCCAGGAAAATTTTGAGAGTAAAGGATATGAAAAAGCTAGTGATTTATAATTTTTTGTTTAGATACTTATACTGAAATTGGATAATATGAGGATAGAGCAATAGAATAATGAAACACCAAATTAAATAATTGTGCAAGACGAATTAAAAACTTTATGAGCTTATTATAGTATGTAAGAGATTTTGGGGAATGGAATATTTAACTTGGCTATTATAAGGTTCCTGGCCATATAGCACATGTACAAAAATTTCTGCCTTCATTTAAAGTGATGTTATATCGCATCAGTTAAATATTACAGTTACGGTTGCCTGAATAAAGATAGATTAATAAACAAGTAAGCATTATTTGTACTGCTAAATATTTTGACATTTTACTATTCACATAATGTTTTGGATATAACTAAGGATGGGGAGATTTTTTTTGCCAAGGACCATTTGGATATTTATAATCTCATTAACAGGTCACACAAAATTATCGACTTAAAAATTAGCCTACTTTATTTAATCAAACATTTAATTAATATATCTCTAAAACATTAGTGTTGGTTAATCTTTTCCACTTGCAGGCCAATTCCAACTTTCCCTTTTAAATGAGGCAATAATTTTTTGATAAATTAAAAATAAAGTAACATCATTATTATTAATGACTGTTCCATATTTAATTACATTTTTTCAAATTCTAGCCTCGAACCTATTTCTTAGCATATATTCTTAAATTTCTTTTATCTTCTGGAGAAGTTAATTGTACAGAAGCTAAGATGCAGTCTTCTAATAATTCCCTTTCAGAAAATGATTCTTTTTTTAAATAATTTGCTCTCACTGAATTTTTTTACTTGTTTGTACTTTTTAAAAATCATTTCAGTGGCTTGATGAAGCTCCTTTTTAAGTTTTTTATTTTAATATTTCAATATTCCTCAATAATTTTATTGTAGTCAGAATTTTGATAAATAATGTCTCTTAATAATATATTCTTTATTAATTGAAATACTTCCCAGACATAACATGCTCATTGATTAACTATTTTTTCTGTTAAAAATATATAGATTATTCAATTTCTTTTCAAGTGCGCGATTTTCAGTCATTTTTTTTATATCTTACGTCTGTAGTCTTTCTATAAAATAAATAAATAAATACAAAATAATACTACTAAAATAAAGAATACTTCGAGTTTTATTTTTGTAGTTTTACATTTGTCTACGAAAATCACTATACAAAAAAAAAATTCTCTCATCGTCTGGATTAAATCAGCAATAGGATAGACCACACAGTATAAATAATTTGTTAGAATATTCTAAGTCTGAACGAATACATTGGAGCGAAAAAATATAAATGTTTTATTTTACTTAACTCAATGCAATATATGTTCGATTAAAGAGAAATTTTATATAAGTTAGTGAGAATCTTTGGGAGCCAGATTGAGAACTGTCGAAGTCTGGACTTGACCTATGAACTTGACATTCCCAATCTCTGGTACAATTCAATAATAATGCTCACGCGCAAATAAATCTACATTTTTAGACAAATATTTTTTTAGAATGCAAGAATTAATAAAAAAAATAATTTCTTGGCTTTTTCAACATGAGAATATGTCAGTAATAAAAGATCAATCTCGACTCTCGACATTCCAATCAAAGCTTCTGGGTCTGCACGTAACATTAAATAAAAGCATAGTAACAACTTCTATGTATTAAAACCACTGAAATGAAGAGCTGTGAGCAATTGTTAATTAAAACAAAATAAAGCATAAGATAGAGTAGATAATGCTCTGAATAGGATTGTTGAAGATAAGTGAGTGCAAAGTTATATCGAGATGAAATTTATAGAAAGTTTTTGAAGGTGAGTTTTTCCAATACCTGTGCAGATGTTGAATGAGCGTCAAATAAAAAAATTTTGATTCAAAGTGAATCAGAAATTCGTAATAACTACTATAGATTGCCAGTTTAAAAAAATTATTTAAAAAAAAAGTTGTATAGTATTAGACTGGTAATTTAATGCTGGAACAGATTATATTCAGACCTAGCATAAATATGACTATCAGGGATACAGTTTTTGTTAGTTTTATTAAGTTTTTCTTAACCTAAAAATGTATTTATTGTATAGATTTATAGAATATGAATTTAGAAGGTTTTTATGGGATTAAAATAAAAAGTTAAACTAAACTTATAAATTTGTATGAGAATGATTGCACAAATTAATGTACATAAATACTAGACAATATTAATTTAGTAATTGCTACATGTAATTGATTTTTGAATAGTTTAATGAACTAGGAATGCAGATTCTATTTTAGATGATCTTTTCAACCCTTGTTCTATTGGGACTCCTTTAAAAAGTGATAATGACGAGAATACACTACGATTTTGCTCACAATTACATTCTTGCCCAAATGGATATGATTGTTTAGATCAATACTTTTTTCATCATGGTGTATGTTGCGTTCATGATCCAAGTATTCCAGGTACAAAAAAATAACTTTATTTTGTTAAAGATTTGACAATTTGTATTTGAAATGATACACTTTCTATTTATACCTATGAATTACATCTATTTAATGTACTTCTATCTATCTATCTATCTATCTATCTATCTATCTATCTATCTATCTATCTATCTATCTATCTATCTATCTATCTATCTATCTATCTATCTATCTATCTATCTATCTATCTATCTATCTATCTATCTATCTGTCTATCTGTCTATCTATCTATCTATCTATCTATCTATCTATCTATCTATCTATCTATCTATCTATCTATCTATCTATCTATCTATCTATCCATCCATCCATCCATCCATCCATCTATCTATCTATCTATCTATCTATCTATCTATCTATCTATCTATCTATCTATCTATCTATCTATCTATCTATCTATCTATCTATCTATCTATCTATCTATCTATCTATCTATCTACCTACCTACCTATCTATCTACCTATCTATCTATCTATCTATCTATCTATCTATCTATCTATCTATCTATCTATCTATCTATCTATCTATCTATCTATCTATCTATCTATCTATCTATCTATCTATCTATCTATCTATCTATCTATCTATCTATCTATCTATCTAAATCGATAGATCAAATTTTGTTTGAGGAATATTTGTGTACTGAAATATGGAAAATTAAAAATTAATTTTTATTTTATATAAGAAAGTCGTTTATTTAATATACTCGACATTTATAATTAGTTTAATTTTTAAAGTCTTGCTGAAATTTCACATACTTTCAGTAACACATGCATATATATATATATATTGTAATGGGCACACATGCCGTCACATTATATTTTTATAAATAAAATTAGAAATTGAAATAAAAGTTCACAAATAAAATTTTCTTTTAAAAATTGGAAATTAATTCATGTAAACTCGTGGGTATATATTCTACCGGACACTCCATCCATTCTGATATAGAGGGCGCCACCAGACCACTACGTGTCTGGAAAATTTGTTTACTGTGATCAGAATAGATGATGATGATGGTTTGCGCCGACTAGACTCAGGGAGAAACAAGAGATCTTAAATTGTTTTTTGAGACAAAAGCACAAAGACAAACGTCAGATTAAGTTTAAACATATTTAATAAAATTTTATTAAGAGAAAATTAACTTATAAGAAAAGTTTATAAGTTAACAAATATGATTAGCTCAGGCGTGTATCAGAAAGACTAAATGCAATGCTCTGGCAGATCTACTGATTCTCTAATAAACAAATTTAAAAGGGAGGAATCAAATTTCATTCAGTTGAGGATTCATCTTAACATTGGTTTTCACTTTCAGATATTCAAACAATACATCCCTTGAAATAGATCAAAGAAGCCAGTGCCGATGAGCTTTTTGAGATCTAAACATGGTCATGTCCTTATATCGGTAAGAACTGCACCTATTACTACGTTTAAAATAACGATGATTGATCCACCTCAAGAACAACCGAAAAATATGATTGAAACAGAGTAAAACAATTAAAACTGGTGAATCCCAGCCAAATGATTGGTGAAAATTACTTTAAAATTAATAAGAAAAGGTCTCAATAGGAGACAAGCAAATAATTAGAAAAACAGTTACGTCTGCCCCAGCAATTAAAGAAAAAAAAGAATTACAAACAAATTCTGAGTACATGCTCTGATCAATTTAAAGCATATGTAATAAATACAAAAATAAATCTATCGAAGAGTGCACATGAGTACGAAAATATTAAAAGTTGTAAACACTTTAGCAGAACGAAAGTATCGCTCACCTGTAATTTAAGAAAGGATAAATGTTATCTTCCTGCTGATGACTTATAAAATTACAAAGAAAAACACAATTCTAATTTCCGCTTGAGATATTAGAAACGAAATCTCCACCTGTGGCAAATTAGACGATAAAGTCGCCAGCCAAAAGATTTTCGGAGGTTTGCGAAAGCGCGAACACAGTGTTTACAAATTAATTATTGAATACTAAATAATTACAGGTAAGCATTTAAAATGCATGACCACTAAAGCATTTATAAAAATACATAAAAATAGAAAACCCACTCGTCACTCTCCAATAAACAAAACTGAAAGCAAATTGGGAATCTTAAAACTAAGATTCCAAAACCCATTACAAAAATATAAGAAAACACAATAAAGTTTAAATATGAGTATAACTATTATTTAAGAATACATATTTATGATTAGATTGATTTACTGAGAATTAATTTACCCTGGGAAGAATAAAAGGAAAATAGTTACCTTTCGGTAAAAGCAATGTTCACGTAGAGTGCGCACTTTTACTTAAGTTCATTTTCAGGTTCTTCAACCATGGCAAGGTAGATGTAACGAGGTTCCGGCTTCTTGTAGGTGTTTAAGGCATTACTGGAGCAAATTTGGAAGTCAGGAATCTGTCTTTTGTTGAGTTAGCAAGCCATTCGGATTTTGACAACACGTATAGAATTTTTCATCTTGTCGCAAGCAAAAGTATTTAATAACAGCTAATGTCATTTAAGAATTTAAATGTCCACGCTGATATAAACTTTCACTTTAGAAACAGCTTGTCTAGTTACGAATAATGAATTCTCTCCAAATTTTCAGGGCTATTTATACATCGCTCCATTTCCCGCGAAACACCTTCCTTGTTGTTCAATTTCTACACCTTAGGCAGGGCAAATATTAATCTCCTGCTCAATCTATCTAAGAATTCTACCCAGGGATTATTAAAATGAAAACAACTACATAAAAATCAAATCTCTGCTCTTTAAAATAAAAGCCACAGGAATGTAATTAGCTAGGTTGCTTGTTTTTTTAATTAATTGATTTAAAGTAAAAACAAGCGGTATATGAAAACTATTTTAAAATAGATCGATAAACATTGAAATGAAGCGTTTTACATATAAAAGCTTGTGTATTTTGATACACGTATTCTTTTTTAAATAATAATAAAATTTAAACATTAAACATTTAATGAAAATTAAAAGCTTAATAAATATTTTTGGTAATAACACCATTGAAACGGATTTCAATTCGGTTCAACTGCCTCAAAACGTGATCAAAAAAAAAACATTCCTGTAACTTTTTTTTTTTAAACTATAAACATTTTAAAAACATTCTTAGAAATTGGGCCAAGTGTTTGCCTCGCATTCATGAAAAACAAAACAATATTTCATTTTAATCAAAACCTTTCTCCATTCTCATAATTCTTTAACAAAATCCTTTTTTTTATTTTTATTAAAAACAATCCATCCGATTGCTAAATGTTGAACCCTTAACTTTTGTCCGGCGGTTCTTTTACTCCGCTTACTAACTTACTGAAATAAGTTCCTTTCCCTCTCTTATATTTTCTTAGCTTATATAAATTTCTCTTGTCCCTTTCTCGTTCTGTTCTCTTTTCTAGCGTATATACCTGGATCTTTTTCTTAATGAAACTTCCCAATTCCTCCTCCTTTCCTACTTTATTTTTGAGCATATCAACACTAGCAAAAAGAAAATTTTTATCTTCTACCCATTTTTCGAATGTTTTAAATAAGATTGTTCTATAGATGGATTCTATTTCCACTTTAAAATCATATTTCTTACTCTTTCTTTTAACTCTTTTCTTCTTTTCAAAACAAACAGTTATTGAAAACAATTTATTTCTAGTTTCACTCAGAGGCTCTTCTACCTGCTTTTCTGTTTTTCCCTTATAACTTTCTTCTATTGCTTTATTTACATTTACTAAATTTTCCACCACACTTTCTACTTGTAACCCATCTGTGCTTATTTCTAACTTTATTTCCACCTCCTCTGTCCTAACACTATCCTGTGCTACTTCAACTTCTATATCTTTTATGACCTCAACTTTTTCTACTTCTTGAGTTTCCTCTACTTCTCCCATTATTTCTTGTCTCATTTCTTTCATTTCCATAATCATTTCTTCCTTTATAGCCTGCTGGCCCTGCTTAATTTCACTAATGTCTTCCTTCATTGCCTGTTGGCCCTGCTTAATTTTCTCCTTTATTTCCACTTTAAACTCTGCCATCATTGCTTGCTGACTTTTTTTGAATTCACTTATATCCTCCTTCATTTCTATCATCATCTTCATCATCATCTTCATCATCATCTTCATCATCAACCTGACCTCTGACTCTTCTTTTTCAACTATTCCGATTTTCGCACCAGCCTAAATTTGCAATGCTAACTTCTTAAAAAAAAATCTAAAAGCAAATAAAATGCTATTTACTGTTTTCTATAAATTATTTCATAACAAAGACAAACTATATTATTTTTTTTTAAAACACTTTTAAATTCGAAAAATTAACTCTGAAAGATTTTCACCTAAAAGAAACGCTATATACTATTTATCGTTTCTAAGCTATTTCATATAAAAAGAAGACAAACTATGTTTAACTCTTCAAATAAAATTACTCCGACAGACTTTTTAGACAATACGCTTTTTACTGTTTATAATTTATTTCATATAAAAGAAAGACGAACCACATTCTACTAAACTGCTCCAAAATACATGCAATAATTAACAAAAACCGAACCTCCACCTACTAAATCTTGCCTCTTATACCTGAAATCTTTCTCAATTGTCTAACAATATCTCACGTAAAGTTTTAATATCGGCTCCCATGTTTGGTTGCACCAAAAATTCCTATTATGTGCTGGACAAAAGCTTTACTTTCATCTATCAATCTATTCTGATACAGAAGGCGCCACCAGACCACTATGTGTCTGGAAAATTTGTTTACTGTGATCAGAATAGATGATGATGATGGTTTGTGCTGACTAGACTCAGGGAGAAACAAGAGATCTTAAATTGTTTAGACAATTGAGACAAAAGCGCAAAGACAAACATCAGCCAAATTAAGTTTAAACATATTTAATAAAATTTTATTAAGAGAAAATTAACTTATAAGAAAAGTTTATAAGTTAACAAATATGATTAGCTCAGGCATGTAACAGAAAGACTAAATGCAATGCTCTGGCAGATCTATTGATTCTCTAATAAACAAATTTAAAAGGGAGGAATCAAATTTCATTCAGCTGAGGATTCATCTTAACATTGGTTCTCACTTTCAGATATTCAAACAATACATCCTTGAAATAGATCAAAGAAGCCAGTGCCGATGAGCTTTTCGAGATCTAAACATGGTCAGACCTCGAATGTCCTTATGTTGGTAAGAACTGCACCTATTACTACGTTTAAAATAACGGTGATTGATCCACCTCAAGAACAACTGAAAAATATGATTGAAATGGAGTAAAACAATTAAAACTGGTGAATCTCAGCCAAACAATTGGTGAAAATTACTTTAAAATTAATAAGAAAAGGTCTAAATAGGAGACAAGCAAATAATTAGAAAAACAGTTACGTCTGCCCCAGCAATTAAAGAAAAGAAAATGACTTACAAACAAATTCTGAGTACATGCTCTGATCAATTTAAAGCATACGTAATAAATACAAAAATAAATCTATCGGAGTGTGCACATAAGTACGAAAATATTAAAAGTTGTAAACACTTTAGCAGAATGAAAGTATCGCTCACCTGTAATTTAAGAAAGGATAAATTTTATCTTCCTGCTGATGACTTATAAAATTACAAAGAAAAACACAATTCTAATTTCCGCTTGAGATATTAGAAACGAAATCTCCACCTGCGGCAAATTAGACGATAAAGTCGCCAGCCAAAAGATTTTCGGAGGTTTGCGAAAGCGTGAACACAGTGTTTACAAATTAATTATTGAATACTAAATAATTACAGGTAAGCATTTAAAATGCACGACCGCTAAAGCATTTATAAAAATACATAAAAATAGAAAACTCACTCGTCACTCTCCAATAAACAAAACTGAAAGCAAATTGGGAATCTTAAAACTAAGATTCCAAAACCCATTACAAAAATATAAGAAAACACAATAAAGTTTAAATATGAGTATAACTATTATTTAAGAATACATATTTATGATTAGATTGAGTGGAGATTTACTGAGAATTAATTTACCCTGGGAAGAATAAAAGGAAAATAGTTACCTTTCGGTAAAAGCAATGTTCACGTAAAGTGCGCACTTTTACTTAAGTTCATTTTCAGGTTATTCGACCATGGCAAGGTATATGTAACGAGGTTCTGGCTTCTTGTAGGTGTTTAAGGCATTACTGGAGCAAATTTGGAAGTCAGGGATCCGTCTTTTGTTGAGTTAGCAAGCCATTCATGTTTTGACAACACGTATAGAATTTTTCATCTTGTCGCAAGCAAAAGTATTTAATAACAGCTGATGTCCTTTAAGAATTTAAATGTCCATGCTGATATAAACTTTCACTTTAGAAACAGCTTGTCTAGTTACGAATAATGAATTCTCTCCAAATTTTCGGGGCTATTTATACGTCACTCCATTTCCCACGAAACACCTTCCTTGTTGTTCAATTTCTACACCTTAGGCAGGGCAAATATTAATCTCCCACTCAATCTATCTAAGAATTCTACCCAGGGATTATTGAAATGAAAACAACTACATAAAAATCAAATCTCTGCTCTTTAAAATAAAAGCCACAGGAATGTAATTAGCTAGATTGCTTGTTTTTTTAATTAATTGATTTAAAGTAAAAACAAGCAGTATATGAAAACTATTTTAAAATAAATCGATAAACATTGAAATGAAGCGTTTTACATATAAACGCTTGTGTATTTTGATACATGTATTCTTTTTTAAATAATAATAAAATTTAAACATTAAACGTTTAATGAAAATTAAAAGCTTAATAAATATTTTTGGTAATAACACCATTGAAACGGATTTCAATTCGGTTCAATATATATATATATATATATATAATCGCACAGATGAAAAATTATTAAAAGAAAATTTATTAGAAAAAGTTTTAAGCCTAAATTTTCAGTAAAAACTTAAAGATAAAAATATATCTTTAAGAGCGTACAAATTTAATTAACTCTATTGTGTAAAATGGAAATGATTATTTTAATTAGTCCAAGTGAACTAGCCTTTGGGCATCTCAAAATGTATAAGTAAAGGTCAGATAGGAGAGAAAAAACAATAGAACCTAATAGGCAATAAAAGAAATCCCCAAGAGACAGACCTCAACAAAAGGATCATCATCGTCATGATGCAATATCCACTTGATCCAAAAGTTTAATATAAAAAGAAAAGTTTGGAAAAATAGAAAAAGAGATGCGAATGAGAGAGTGTGCTATATGTGTTAGTTCAGAGAGAGTTGAAGGAGAAGGGATTGAAAGATGCACTTTCAATTCCTTCAGTTTTTCTAAAAAAAATGACATCATTTTCCATATTGCAGACTACAGGCTATCAGGACCTGGAAATAAAATACCAGCTAAAGTAAAAGACCTCTGGATGAATCAATAAAACAGCCAACAGCATACCAGTCTCCCCAGGACATCAGGACAGTTAACACTAGAACCCAAATAGCAAGCAATGGTTTAAAAATGAACTTTTAAAAATAGTAATAATTATATAACTAATGAACATTTTTAAAACTGTAAGAACTTTAATACCAAAACGTTTTCAGTATTTAATAGAAATAGAATCCTATTTGACCAACGTAAATTATTATTAATAATTAATTTTATTTGATGTATTGTTTTTAATCATTTCCATTAAGTTATTATTATTATTTATTCTTTTAAGTTTTTATTATGATTTTTTTTGTTAAACAACTTTTAATAAATGTTAAATTTAAGTCGGGTGTGTATGGCTGCATAGATTTGTAAAGTTATATTAGTTTAATTAAGGGAGGGTTAATCTTAGGTTATTTGTTTTGTAATTAAATTGGGTTAATTGATTGGATATATTGGTGTATTTAGTAAATGTAGTATGAAGGTCTGCTATGCGCAGGATCATATTATATGCTGCACTTGGGCAAAATAAGTCCCATTTCATACTGACCATCGGAAGCAGACATATTTCCTGCTCCTTGGATCACCTCTTTAGCCTATGGAATGAAATAGTAAGATGGCAAAAAGGACCACAATTCTTTCCTATGGAGTTTTTTTTATTGTTCTTCTCGCCAGACAGATGTAACATTCCTGTGCTGGATGAGAGACAATTTTCTCTCTATACCATGCTATTCAGATGTGCATTCCTGACAGTATGGTATTGTGCTGTCATATTCATGCTGCATTGAATACATTGATGTATCAGATGGATTGACATTAGTTTGACTGCAAACTTTTGGCCTAAGGTTAAATAAGAGATATAATATTTTCTTTTCAAATGCAATCTATGTAGTCTATCCATACTCGACACTAATAAAATATTAAATTCATCTGTGCGAACTTCTAAAATAAAATAAAAAAATTAAATTGTTAATTAAAATCTAAGGTAAAGTTTTAATGGTTTATAAAAAAAAAAAATTAAAGTAAACATACTAAAATAATTTTAAATTTATATATGTTTAATAAATGTTTGTGAGTGTTATTACTGGTAGTGGTTTTTTTTTTTTTTAATATTGAAAATATTTTTGGATAAAAATTTATATTTTATAAATCTCTGTGTCTCTCTGAGCTAGTGGCATGGGCTGACGGTCGAAATATAAAATAAAGTGGGATTTTAATTTATGTATCTGCCTACAATATAAATTTTCCAGGTTCAAATAGTCTGGTGATGCCCTGTATGAAAGATACAGTAAGACTGCAGCTTCCTGTCATCCCTGACCATTATAATATATATATACTCTCTCTCTCTCTCTCTCACACACACACACACACACACATATATATATATATATATCTTTATTTATATATTTAGAATCAATAATTCCATGTCCCGGACCTCCACTCAAAAACTCTGATACTAATAGAAAAGCATGGTGTGCTTGGCCTCAACAAACATGTCCAAATAATTACATCTGTAACACTATGTTAATGGATGCTCCATCATCATGTTGTCCACCAGAAGAAGGTGTAGATCATTTTCCAAGTAAGAGGTTTAATATTTATTTTAAGAACAAAATATAATGATTAATATAATAAAATTAATTTAATTTATAACTTAAACAACATGAGATTTGTTAATATTGCTTTGATAAAGTTAAAAAAAGTTATGATATAATGGTTTTAAGGAGTTACCATCTTGGGGATATTTTTTTACATTTGGATAAGATTGGTGATACTTATATACTCTAATAATTATTGAATATTTAAAACATTTTCATTTTGAATGAAGCTTTGAAATGTTTATCTAATGATTTTTGAAATAATTTCAATTTAGATAATATTTCTGAACATCATTAATTAAGATATTGAAGTTTTATATATATGTTTCATGCCAATTTATAACTAAACATTTTTAAAACTCTATGCTGGGGAAAGTTTTAATTTTTTTTTATTGATTTTACTAAAGACACTTGTATATGTGTAAAAGGGTCAAAACGATCAGCTATCAAGCGTTGGTGGTCGAGTGGTCAGCACAGCTGCCTTACAAGCAGTGTCCCGGGTTCGCTTCCTGGCCGATGTTTTGACACATGAAAAAAAAAAGGTCAGCTGAGATTAGATAAATAATTAGTAATGTTCAAATGTATAACAGATTCTAGAAAATTCTGGTAAAAAAACAATTAATTAAAATTTAAGCTAATTAAAATTCATGAACATTGTATTTTAATAAAATTTCCTAATGGCAGATTAATTATAGGGCATAGGTACATTTATAATTGTTAGTGAAAGCTTATCTTATTATGTTACAATAATTGATTTCGAAGTAAAAAGGTGTTAAGATGCTTGATTATTGCAGAGAAAATGCAATAAATAATTGATATTCCGAATTTGAAATATTTTTTTAATTAATAAATAAGTACAGGATTAAATTGTAATCAAGCTGATCAAAATTATTATCAGCAAAATATTTTTTTAATTAAAACTGATCTGGATCCCTTGTGTTTAAATTTAACATAAATACCCAGGAAAAGGTAAAAATAAGGTGGTCTCTTAGATGAAAAATTTGTCAAGCTGGTCTTTATTAGAAAATTTTGCCATGTTGCCTTTTTGTCAGATGAACTTATTCTCTTTCCCTGTGTGATGATATAAATGACTATCATGGGTAAATCATGAATGATGCCCATCAAACTTTGAGCAAATTAAGGCCATATTTTTGTAGTGTATTGATCTAGTTATTAAATAAGGGACTAACCACCCCTTACTTTTTCTCATATCCCTAAAGGTGATCCAGAAGCAACACTGGCATTTCAAACCATGTGTTGATATAGTTGTTTAATTGATCGCCTTATCCTTTTATATCCCAAAGATTCTCCAGAACCACATGCAGTCACGAGATATACATTGTAAGTTTGTTCTCTTTGCTTTATCTCAAACCTACTATATCTTTGGATATATCATATGTTTTATTATGTTTCATATTCCTAAGTTCTAATGATTTGGTATCATAACATCAGAATCGTTTCTGAAATATGGTATTTGAAAAGGTAAGTTGTACTTAGAACTGAGCAAAACGATGATAAAAGATAATATTAGTTAAAAGTTATTTTATAGTAGATTATTACTTAATGCCTATTCATTCGAGATAATCCCACCTATATCATTAAGCTATGTTATATATAATTTATATCGAAGTTCTTTTAAAATGCTATTTTTTTTTCTTAAAGTTAAAAGGTTCATGTAATTATTTCTTTAATCTTAAAACAGTCCTACAAGATAAAACTATTAATTAAAGGGTAGATAAGTGATAGTCTTGACTCTTAAAGCAGTGTTGACTGGTTAATAGCCTAAATAAATGGATTAAAACGAGAAGTCAATAGTTTCTAGTAGCATATGGTAGCTTACATTTTTATATCTTAAGTATATTTATTGTGTTATCTTATGTAATAATATTGGTAGCATATTAACCATAGAATAGAGATTTTGAAATATATTGCCTGAGTTTATTTGAAGTAAGTTCTTAAAATCACGCTGTCTAAGATTATGTATGTTTTCTTTGCTGTTATTAGTATATTCATAAAACTTGTAAATAATATAAATAAATTTTGTTTGAAAATGTATTCATTTGTCTGTGTCCTTATTGCTAATCACCATCCATATTGTTATTGCTATTACTATCAACATATTATTTTTTTGTTGTCATAAAAATCATTATCAGTCAATGTAACAGATTTTATTCTGCCTCAGCATATCAAAATAAATTTTTAATAAATTCTCATATTTAAAATACATAAAGCTCTATCGCTTATTGAGCTAAACTCTATTGATCTTAAGCACATGTATTATTTTAAGTAATGTTTTTAAGATTAAACATTTAGTTTTGGAATAATCTGTTTACTTAATCATCAGATACATCATTCACTGATCTTGATCATATTGCCCATGACCATTAAATAAAAAAGATAGTTTGTAGACTATTATATTCACTTTGAATCTATTATAGATTTCCATTTCTTAAATCATTTATTATGCCTTGCCTTGATTTATTATTTGAAATTTCAAGATGTTTCTTTTCTAGTTTAAAACCTATAATCTATTTTAATTTAGAGGTTAAATATTTTATTTTAATCAATCTTAGAATGACTTCTTTTAGTCATTATTGCCTTGCTGTTGTTTGACACAATGTTAGTTTTATAGTTCAGAATTTCATTCTTCACCATCAACGTTGGTATCATAGCTCACTTCATATTTTCCTTTCTTTAATTTCATCTCCATTTCATCTTAAGTCATTATCATAATTGATTCATCTTTCATTACCACCTTAATCATTCATCAACCTAACACATTTCCTTTTTCTTCTCCTCACTCTTAAGTCCACTTATTTTTATTAGTCAATCATTATTTGTTTTTCATAATCCATTCAATCGTCTATATCTTTATTCATTTATCATCCAACTCATAATACTAACTCCATATTCATTTCATAAATGGATAACCTCCTGATTATTAACTATTTATTGGTATTGCAAACTAAATTTATCTTGTAAGGTTTTTGCTTTAGATCTTGAACTTAATTTAATCGATATTAAATATTGGAGGTTATTATTCTCATATACACGTTGTGACCTCTTTCTTTAGATTTTCTCATGCATACATTAGACAAATTTGTTTCTAATATTCTGTTTTGTAATTATGACTTATAGGCCATGAGAGATAAAAAGGGCTGATATAAGGTAGTATAAGAACCGGTAATGCCTTGTAACCTCTACTTATGTTTATTCATGCTCATGCTAGCCAGGTCGGTTCTGATAATATATTAATTATTCTTTGTTGATGATTACAATTAAAAAATATTGTAATAATATAAATAATAAATATAAAAGTAATTAAATATATTTAGTTACCATTATACACACACACACATACCCACACACACATATATATATATATATGGTAACTTAAAAAAATGAATGTTTCAAAGGTATTTATAGTGTGAAAGGGTGGTCTGACTTTTGGTGAGATGGATTATTGTGATATGATGGAATCAAGACTAAAAAAACATTGAGATAAGAATATAATTCAAATATATATCTGTGTGTTTACATGATAATTATATTTCAATACGTGTTAAACATTTTAATCATCTAGAAATTTATTTACATTTCAGATCCAGTCCATTTAACCCATAAATGTGGGGCGGGAGGAGATCCTGCTAAATACACAACAACAAATGAAATTATCCATTGCTCTGGAGATGAGAAAGAATGCCCGTTCCAGCTTCTCTGTGGAAATCGTTTTGGAATGAATAATAATTTTTGTTTCTGTCACGGAAATCTAGGAAGACGACACTCACCTTTTGGAATTGAAATCTTAGAACATAAATAATAATCTGTTTGGCTATATTTTGGTTATAAGTTTTAAAAAAGCTTTAAAATGTAAACCACTAACTCCAGTTTGTCTCAATTTGTAATATTCCAATTATTTTATACCAATGCATGCTATATCTCTTTGTATACAAATACATTATTACACATTTAAGTAATATTGCAACTTTATAAATAGATATTTTAGTTAATTTATTGCATGATCACATTTCTGTCATTATTTGTAGCTTAGCAATAGGTTTCTCATATTTGTTTATGTATTTTTCAATAAATTGCTGCTTATAAAAATATAAATGTACTGTATAATTATAAATAATGGGTTATATGTATATAATAAAATATATTCTACAAGACTATGCAGACAATTATCAACTATTATGGTAATAAATTTTAGATATAAAACAATATTTATTACTTTGCTGAGTCAGGCTTTCGATACAGTATATCTTTGATAGCGCTCTACTATTCATTAGCATATTCATAAGCATACAAACGTACATTAAACTTAAACTAAGCGCTGATTATCACATATTTGCATATATAAACTGATATAAAAGTTGGTTATGATATTAGATTAAACGACCAGTGCTTGCTGAGAGGAAATTAATTGGCTCATATTTATTGAGTTCTTAGAATTAATTATGTGCCAAAGTACTTTAATTTTTCATTTTTTATTATTAATTTTTAAGCAAATAATTTTAGCTTCAGCAGCTTTAAAAAAGTGATCAGATTTTTTCTCACAGTCTACTAACACTGACCTATAAGCACAAATGCATTTAGATCTGGTATATAAATGAGCATGTTGAATGATTCTCAATTTTAACTATCCATGTATCTCCCCGTAGTATCTGATATTGCAAAATTAGTTATCCAGGTCATACACCAATTGAACTTTATCATCTTTAATATTGTCTTTGGAATTGTAAATAAGTCTATTTAGTGATAAGGGGCATCTAAAACAATAACAGAAACATTGAGCATAATCGATAATAATTTTGAATGTATATTAGGGATGTAAGGCATATGAATCATAATTTAGGATTTGATATTCTATCAAATTTATGTCTGTTATTAAATTTTTTATCTGTTTGTGGAGGATAACCTTAGAATAAAGAACATTAATTAATTTTTTTTATAATGTTTTATTATTTTTTCCATTACTTTATAAAGTTTTGAATTCTTAAATAAAAAAGCGTTAAAGTCTATTATTTTATAGAGAAATGGCCATTTTGAGTGTGGATTCAGATAAGCCCTAACACTAAGATATTTTATAATCATCAAATAATCAATAGTATTATTCTGTCTTATCTATTTCAAGTTCAGAAATTTGATAGATTGGTTGTTATCATCCTTTTCTATTACACATTTAATTTTAAGACATTGCTTCAATTTGTTAAATATTTCTTGAATAAGCTTAGAGGAAACACATACAAATACATATCTAATGTATATATCTTTATTAGGGTCTAAAAGGGATTAAATTACATCTCTTTCGATGAAAGCTACTACTGGTACTACTACTACTACTACTACTACTACTACTACTACTACTACTACTACTACTACTACTACTACTACTACTACTACTACATATCATGCCAAAAATACACAAGCCCATAGGCCAATTTGTAATCGTAATAAAAGTTTCACTCCTAAATGTAACTATACAAAACCACTTTTACCATTAGTCGAGTTATGCTTCAACAGATCTAGTATTAATATTCATAGACCGAACTCTATTAACTGATCCATAGAGTTCAGTCACACCGAAAGAAGCCATTCTAAATTCTTTACAGATATTTATTTTCTTAATTACATTAATAAAATGAAATGATGATTTAATTGTCAAATTTTCAAAATCCAAGTTTTGACTGGATCCATTCTGCAACCACTTTAGCTGCATAGTGACAATATGATCCGCCAAAATCGATCATAAGTCTTAATGAATAATTATTCTTATGAAGCTTTACCTTAGTAAATATCCATTAAAGGGTATATTTTAAAACAATCGCAATTGAAAATGCTTTGTTATTATGTTTTCTAAGGATGTTAGATATAATTTTGTTTTTATCTTTGAAAGTTGTAATTATTGAATCGCTCGAATTTAATTAGATTAATTTGCTTATTTATTTTTTCAACATAAATTGCTCTCTTTAATAGCACAAATCGATTTCCTTTGTTCTCTTTAATTTAAAACACACAATATCATTTCTTGTTAGAAATTTATTAAATTTATTATAATATATAGGATATATGAGTACAGACTTTCACACGACCCAAAAACTCACCACTCTATCTCATATCACCGATACACTTGAACACATATATGTCGAAAATATAAATAATCACCATTATAAGTATTTCATGCTAAACCACAAATCATCAGTTGGTCCATATTATCATCTCTATACATATATGCAATATGTTGCTCAGTTATATATTAAGATAGCCAATCTTTATAATGGACAGGCTTCAATCCACTCCACACTCCAATTCTTCAACCGTCCATCCAATTTATCTTTTCGACATATATGTATTCGAGTGTATCAATGATATGAGATAGAGTGGTGAGTTGTGGGTCGTGTGAAAGTCTGTGCTCATATACCCTATATATTACATATATTGAGACAGGTATAACAAGTCTGTATTTCAGTTAAATTTATTATAATATCTTATTACTCTAACGTTTATCCATTGCATTTTCAAAATCTGCTACTAATTCCATTTAAGGATTATACCAACCATCTCCCATAAAGCGTGCATCTAGTCGTGATAATGAAATTTGGGAGCTATTAAGTTTAATTCCTGCTAAATTAATGAACTTTGAAGTATTCACTAAATTATGTAACACTACTCTTGTTTCTCTCCTAGAAAGGAGAGCTTCTGTTTATATTTCTTTGTTAATTTATTTTTCAGACTGATATATCCCTTTAATTATCTCAGGAGGAGTAAAAATTGTTTCCTTACTGCCTTACTGAAATGTGTGTTTTTTAAATTGGTATATAATATTCTCAACAATGAGCTCCATAAATTGCACTTTCAAAATAATCACTAATTGACTGGCCAATTTTAATCTCGAAATATTTTGGGAAAACTATATTTTACATGACTGGAAAAAATCTCAATCGTGACACAAGTTTAACAGTCTCTTTATCTTCTTTATTTCATGCTGAGCTCATCTGCTTTATATTTATCTGACCAATTGATATTGATATGGGATCATTATTTTATCCTAAGAATACTTGGGTATTATTAATATATCATAAATAAATTTTTAGTTGATCTATCTTCTTGAAAAAAATATCTAAACCAGCTAAACCTTCAGGTTTCACTGAGTGGCTTCAAACCCTAATAATGATTAAAATAGGTGAATAGAGTAATCACTCTGAAATATAGATATTTATATCTACACATGGTTAATACAATTTATAGAAAAGAAAGCAGTAAATAAAAAATAATAGGATTTAAAATTTAGATATGGTTAAAATTCTGTGATTCTGATATCCAAGTTTATCATAGAATATTCATGTTGATGCACTTATTTTCATCTTTCCTTCATTTTCTTGTAGTTATCTACAGTAATACTTTGTCAACTGTGTGTTCATTTGATAGTAAAACCCAAAATTAAAATATATATTGATTTATTAGTTTAAATAAAATTGAACCATAGAAAAAGTAATATAAATGAACTGCTAATGCTGCTAATTGGTAGATTCTGTATTTTCAGATGGCAAAAATTATATCTTTTCCACAGTTAATATAAATGTTTATAATTATTTTTGAAAATTTATTATTCAAAAACAAACACATTCATGATTACATTTAGATTTTATACAAATATGAATTGTTTTAAAAAGACAAGCTAAGAAAACAATACAAATAGAAAAAAAAACAAAGATACAACTGGTCTTACTTTCACAAACACTATTTTAAAAATTATAAATGCAATTTTAAATTTCCAAATAGAATTTCATTTCTTTATAATGGTTTAACAATAATTCATTATGGTATTAGAAATGAAGTTCAATTATCAAATATTTCATTATGTGATTCTTTTTAACATCAATGCAGTAATCAACCAATAAGAAAAGAGCAATGCAATAATTGTCCAATAAAAAAAATTTTTGTCCTAAATAGTACTTATTTTATTTATTTATTCTACAGTTGAAAAGTTCAAATATTACTTTTAAGGGTATTTTTCATTTGCAAACTTATGCTTCTAATAAATCATGTACAATTTATTGACTTCTAATATGAAATAAAGATTTATTCTAAAATAAAATCTTGAATTATAATCTAAACTGCCACTGGAAAATGATGCAAAAAATATTAAAATGTAAAAAGGTTAAAAACAATGATTATAGATTAAAAATAATATCAAATCTTAAAAAGAAGTAAACAAGATGTGATCTGTTATATATTTTGTTTTATACTTTTTAGAAATGAATATTTTATGTGCTTATTTAGGTTACAAAAATAAAAGTTTGGTGAAAGGTGTTTTATTGCATTAATTTGATGACATTATGATATTTATAGGATATATTTAAAAATGTAAATAAAATAGTAAGGATTTTATAGAAAGTGTTTAGAAAATCTTTATATATGCAAATAAATAGAAAAAAACAGATTCTAGAAAGGTTGAATATGCAAAGTTAGAAGGATTAAAAAACTAAATGAATATATAGATTGAAATACACTTTAATAAAAAAAAGTATTTTAAGGTCCAAAACACTATGACATCTTTATTTCATTCTCAGTTCCTGAAGTCAATGCTCTTTTTTTATGGAATAATAATGTAATTTATTTATTTATTTTTGGCAACTTTTTGTTAAATGTGATGACAAGACATAGATTCATAAAAGGACAAAAAGAATAAAAAAGCTATATATGATTTATAAAACTAAAAAAAAGAACTACTAGTTAAAATACATAACATATGAAAAAATATTTGATTCTAATTATTTTATTTTGATTAATTAAAAAGATTTTAAAAAAATATTAGAAAGTAGTGATATAACTTATTAATATTAAAATTAAAATCCGAGTTATTAAAAAAAAACACTTAAAATTTTTCCAAACACTTATTTTGTTTTATATACCAATTTGCATATATTTATATAGTTTTTGAAGTGAAAAATATAAATAAATTCTAATGTTTACGTTTTATATTTCTTTTGAATTGATTCAATAAATGTAAATGTTCGACTAAGTGGATAATATCTAAGTAGGAAACAGGAGCACAAAAATTAAAAATACATTCACAAAATATAAATTACAATAAACCTTGCTTCTAATGAATTTGAATTGATTAACAGATATTATAAACTTTACATTACCAAATATATAAATATCTAAAACAAATTTAAAAAGCATATTAAAAAGTATTTATTTTTATGTAGATCAGATGGTAAACTTCTAAATCATACTGCATGTACTGAAATTCATTAATAACAAACTTATAATATATTGTACCGGTTTGAAATCCACAACTGGTCTTATACACCCACCGAGGATGAAGTGACATATGTTACAAAAATGGAAAATTGATAACAATTCTTCGAAAATATTGTTGATTAAATATAAATAAAATATAAACAGATCAAAACTCTCCATACAGTATTGCCACCTGTGCTAAACAGAGTAATCAATGGATGCCAGAAGGCTTGTGCATAAAATCTCTATCTAATGCCTACTCATATCCCCAGACTAGTTTCTGGCTTGTGGCCTTCGTCAGTGAGGAGCTTTGGATCTGAGAGCACTGCATCCAGATCTTAGGATCTAATGCAACCCTCTAGCAACCACCTTTTATCTCTACTTAACTACAAAACTATGAGAATAAAATTGAAAACACAAAAAATATTTTCAATCTAAGCTCAATAGCTTATATAGTCATATGGGTCTGAACTCAGTTCAGCACCCATACATTTTGGTGTCTTTGGCTCTTTTACAACCATAGCCACCACTATCCTATTAGCAGGATTGGTGTTAAACCATTAAGCATCACATGATCACATTTCCTATACCAGCACATTAATTGTTGATAAACAGAGCAAAACTCTCCATACAGTATTGCCACCTGTGCTAAACAGAGTAATCAATGGACACCAGAAGGCTTGTGCATAAAATCCCTATTTAATGCCTACTCATCCAATATCCCCAGACTAGTTTCTGGCTTGTGGCCTTCGTCAGTAAGGAGCTTTGGATCTGAGAGCACTGCATCTAGATCTTAGGATCTAACGCAACCCTCTAGCAAACACCTTTTATCTCTACTATATAAGCTATTGAGCTTAGATTGAAAATATTTTTTGTGTTTTCAATTTCATTCTCATAGTTTTGTTGTTAAGTAGAGATAAAAGGTGGTTGCTAGAGGGTTGCATTAGATCCTAAGATCTAGATGCAGTGCTCTCAGATCCAAAGCTCCTCACTGACGAAGGCCACAAGCCAGAATTAGTCTGGGGATATTGGATGAGTAGGCATTAGATAGGGATTTTATGCACAAGCTTTCTGGCATCCATTGATTACTCTGTTTAGCACAGGTGGCAATACTGTATGGAGAGTTTTGCTCTGTTTATCAACAATTAAAGTGCTAGTATAGGAAATGTGATCATGTGATAAATAAAATATCTATAAAAAATTATTAGAGGAAATAGATTGAACCTAAAATTAGATCAATCGAAGCCTTCACTGTTAAATTATTTCATAATCGTCCGATTAACTATACGTTGATGATTTGGAGATTTTACACACTTTTAAAAGCACTGAAATGTTTTACTTCAGCCTCTAGTGCCACCCTCATTCAAGACAATATTGTTTATTCTCCTTTTCTCTCCCATGAGAGTGTGCAAATATGAATGGTCATTATTGTATATTAATAATTTAATAAGTTTGGACTGGAATAAATGAAACAATCCAACTTCCTGGTAAGTTATCCCTGTCTAGCTCAATTATATGATTTATGTACATCTCAGGTTACTAAGTGGGTTAGCACTTTGATTAAATAATTACAATCCTATCTGCTAACAAATCAATAATACCTCAAAACCAAGTAAAGGAAACGGTAAACGATTTAACTATGAAATTTACTATTTATTATTCCCAGATTATTTTATATCTCTCTCCACCAGTTACATATAAAAAAAAATAATTTAATCCAGTTCATATCTCAAATAATGAAAATATAATATTAATGAGATATTACCACAGTAAATTGAAAATTGATTTAGAAAAACAAATGCATATATATATATAACAAAAATATTTAAAGGATTACACAATGGGTGTGACCTCTATCCCTTCCCCACTTTAAAGTAATAATTCTAAAATCAAATGTATGCAGCAAATATCATATATTACAAAAAAAATAATTTAAATACAAAGGTCAATCTTGATCATATACGAGTAAATAAAAAAACCAAGCAATTATTTATATACCTAAAACAAACTTTAATATTATATAATAAAATAAAAAAAAACTATATACACTCATCTGATCTTGTATTTTCATTAAGTTCAACTTCAATGTGGACCACACAGTTACTCAATAGGGCAGATAGGGCTTCCTTTCACCAATACACATGTGAGTCTTTTTTCCATCAGGGTCTGCTGCTTCGGGGACGAACGGGTGGTGCACTACATCTAAAAGTCTACTCCATGATGGTGTAGTAAACTGGAACGAACAATAAGGCCATCTCCTTGATTATGAGGTCAATGAATATACTTTTCACACAGATATATATATTGCTTTCACATCAGACTTTATTAAACACCTCGGCTATATGAATACTTGCTTGTGATTAAAGATTATGCTTGACATGTAGGTCAAATACAAATTAAAGTTCTCCAAATATGATTCTTTGTTTTTTTTATTAAATGAATAGGGGATTCATATTGCTGATAGCTTTTCTAAAATCCATTTAATGATCCTCTCATGTTCGAATAGCTAATTTCAAATTTCCTTTCTTCTTTCTATTCTTTAGACAAGCCAGATACAACTATAATTTTTATATTAATTTTCCTACATTCTTTCACTTTTTATGTCTTAAAGTACGATTTCTCTAATATTGGAATTTGTATAGCTTCCATATTGATTAGTTACACTACCCACTGTGCTTACATTCTTTTAGATGAAATTGACTTTTTGATTTTATCTTTATCCACGATCAACCAGAACAAATTTCTTTTAATTCAAAACATTTTTCTTCTGCTAAAAGTAGATTACAATTGACAAAAGGTTTTCTTTTTTTTTTGATAAATCACTATTAATTACCAACCCTCTCATTGTAATAAATATAAAATTTAAATTCTAATAAGTACAAAATTCAAATTCTATTCAAACAATTTTTAGGAAAAAGAAAAAAAATACATTTCTATATACATGTATCAGAACATTTACAAGTTATAATAAACTAGAAACTGTTCCACATGTAAACAATTTTTACAAGCTTAGTTTTCCTTTTATGATATAGATTTGCTGTGGAATAAAATTATTAACACATATACTAGATACACTTGTACTGTGGGTGTAAATAGGAATATAATATAGATCAAACCCATTTATTTATGTACCATATATAAGTACCCCCAAATACACATCTAAATTATGATTTAATAGATCTGTTAAAATTACAATTTTAATATAAATTTTAGCTGTGCTGAATCTTCAGCAACAGCCATTTTGTTCATGACCATTATACATGGTTGGGCACAAAATCCCCATCCCTGATGAGACTGTTAAAAAGACCATTCTTTTTTAATGGTCTTATTTAATTATTTTAATCTCTAATTTAATTATTTATATTCTAACTTTAAATATATTATTAGTTTTAGCATGAAAGTTATGCCAATTTTGAATTAATTGCTATCTTCCCATAGGGTTTTAAAGACCGAGCATTATATGTGCCCTTAATCCCTTGTTCCATTCTCACCCAGAAAGCATTATCCCCACAGCAATCTACAATTTCAAAAGAGCCTTCATAGAGAAAACAAAATTTCTTAAATTTGAACTTCCCTGGATCACTAACATGGGGCATCCTAACCAAGACTTTATCCCCTATTTGGGATCTATACTTAGGGGTTTCCTTCCATTTTTTACACCTAGTGCTCATTCATTGCATTTGGGTCTTAGCTTGTCTTTTATCAAGATTCCGGTCAATGGCTCCCTCTTGGCTCCCTGGGAGATTAGTTTTAAACAGTTTTGGAAGGTGTTTTCCAAAGTGTAATTGCATGGGAGTAAACCCGGTGGATTCATTTAGAAACCAGTTAATATAATTTAGCATCTGAGGTAATTGTTTAACCCACCCCCTATGATTTGTTGGCAAATAGGTACTGAATAGTCTACCCAATTCCTGCATGACTCATTCACAGGGGTTACTCTAGGGGTTTCGGATTGATGTTAACAGGTCCTTGATACCTTGTTTGGAGACCCATCAGTTCCATTCTTCAGACACAAAAGGGGTTCCATGATCCAAGAGTATGGCCTTTGGCTTCCCTACTTTTGGAAAATGTAAAGTGTCTAATACCTTAGTAACTTCTCAAGTGGTGGGGCATGACAAAGGGTAAGTGGCCACCCATTTCGAAAACAAATCGTATGTAATGAGTAGGTATTTCTTTTTATTGAATGGTGGCAAAAAGCCATAAAAATCTATAGCCATAATTTCATTTGGGTCATCAGGTATGATTGATTTTATCAGGCTGTCATATGCTTCATTCTGTGGTTTCGTATGCTGACATACTTCACATTGATTTAGTACAATGATAATATCCTGGTGCATTCCTGGCCAGTAAAAGCAATGTCTTAAGCAATACTCGGTTTTTGGTGTTCCACAATGGCCTTACAACCGACACATGTAACTGATGAGGGACCATCTCATTTTTGGAGGTATCATCATCTTCCATTCATCCTTGCCTTTTCAGAGTTGATAATCTAACACTCCTTCTTTGACTTTATATCTGTCCCTTATCTCTTTTGAAACAGTTCTTCCCCAGATTTTTCCTGGCATTCTGTCCAAATGCGATTTAGATAGCTGTCTTCTTGTTGCCTCTTAGCTAGTTGACTTAATTCTTTTTCTATATATTCATCTTTTCCCTTTATCATTGTACTTGGTATGTATGATTGCTCTAAACTGAGGTGTTTAGGGGTTTGTTGGTGGACAGGATGATGACTGAGAATGTCTGTGACCATATTTTCTGCCCCTTTGCAATATCTCAAGGTATAGTTAAATTCCAGAAAAAATAAGCTCCATCGAACCAACCAATCGTGTATTCATTCAACAAGACCAATAATCCAAGCAAAAGTACCTTGAATGCAACCATGCACAAGATATATATGTCAGGACAAGGATGAATCCTAACCTATTTGCCTAAATTATTGCCTCTCTGACTAATGGATAACGTTTGTGATGACACTAGCAGTGCTTGGTTTTATTCCATCCCAGCTGGAGGTCATGGTTCACATAGAGACTCAAAATAATAAAAGGGTTTATATGAAAAATCAATGATTTAATGAGTTCTGATGATTGCAGAACAGTACAGATATGATTTGGTCGATTACTAATGGTTTGAACCGTAATAATGATAATTCTTTCTGGCAACATTATAAAGAAGTGGAATTTAAATCAAAGAAATACTTAAATAAATAGAGTAATTAACCTTAGAGATTGGGAGTGATGACAAACTAAGCTTATTTAAATAACAATACTATAGGAATTTATTAAGGAATTTAGTACAAAATAAGTAGTCTTTGTTTATATAACTTGTTTATTTTCTTTAATTCGTTTTGATGTGGCTTTGACAAACAATGTAAAAGTTTGTTAATTGGTTGGCCAAAACCAAACAGCAATAAAATAAGATATTACAAATAAATCTGTTTTATATATATATATATATATATATATATGAAAGATAGGCATTTAAAACATTATTACATTTAAAATCATTCGTATATAATGAGTGTGGGAAGCAAAATAGTTCTTAAATAGATAATTGACAAGTATACAGTCAGATTTAATTAATTACAAAATTTGTTTGTGAAGGACATGATATCATGGTAGAGAGCATTTCAGGTTAGCTAAATAAAGATATAAATGATGAAGAAGGCAATATGCTATTATAGATTACAGCAAAAATAAATGGGGTGGCTTTGCTAAAGGAAATTCCTGATATGTACAGGTAGATAAGAGAAATGTTGGCCCTCTAGCCAAAGCATGTCTCTGAATAATAATAAAATATTTTTGATGTGCTGGGCTTCCATACACATTTTAAATGGCAATGCATGAAAAGATCCCTTCATATGAACTACATCTACTTTGAGGGAGTATGAAAGACCGAACTGGTCAATGTTAAATTTCCGAAGGTTTTGGTGAGTAAGTAGCAAAGCAAAATACTAATACTAAATGAATGGTTGTAGCTATAAATACATAATGCCTTAGACATATATATATATAGATAATGTATCACTAGCAAAATTAATAAATGAATTCCTGATTAAAATAATCAGTTCCCTGACATCGATAGAAAATCCCCACAAACCTTAGTCCACTAATAAATGAATCATAAATATAATATATAAATAAAGAAAAAAAATATAATATATAAATAAAGAAAAAAAGAGTTAACTAAAATATAAATTGTTTACCACACTTCACAAATATTTCATTTATTAATAAGTTCTTAAATAATTTATAAAAGATTACAAAATAAGTAATTAACATAGACGGGCATTAAATATCAAACTAATAAATTGTAAAGCATAATTTTAATATTTTCTGACAAATAAAATATATGTATGAAATATATAGATTGATAAAATTCTATGATAAATTTTACTTAATTGATTCACTAAAATTATTTATTCTTTCAGAAATAATTACAGGGCTATTTTAAATTGGAGGTAATAGTAAGATACTTTTAAAATAATTTCAATCATTCAAATAAATTTATATATGATGTACAAAACTAAATGAGCTTTCTATTAATTAATTTACGGAAGGAAGTCTTCTTGTAATGATTTTTAAATTAAAAAAAAAAATAACAGGGGGAGGATTTTGAATTTTGTAGTTGGCCATTTCAGTAAGTCAAATAATCTAAACAAACCAACAAAAATTAATTTAATTTGGTGCATCAAAATAATGTAAAATTTTATAAGAATTGATATTTTAAATTGAATAAAATTAAAAGACGCATTTTAAACCAAGCCGTATAAACATCACACAGATATATAAAATATAAATTAGTATTGATTTGGAAAACAACTAAAATGGAATCAATGGCTTGCAGCAAGTTGGACGTTACCTCAGAATCAATCAGTATGCATTCCATAGCTGGAAACAGACATTTATACAGTTAGATTATTTGCAGGCTTCCTCAACACAGACAGTCTCTGGATAGATGTTTAAGCACTGGAAAGGCATGGATGAGTTGGTGGAAAAGACCTCTGAGAAGCAAACGACTGATCTTTTCACCCCGTCATTTCTTTAGGCACGATATATATAGATTAATCACTTCTCTTCAGTCAACTCAACAATAATTAATCCCTAATCAAATTTTCAAATATTTATGTGTTATGGTCTTATCTAAAGGATTAAATCTACACTGACCTCCACCAATTGTAACTGCTCTCAGCAGTTCTGTGAGGTTGGTGCCACTTTGGAGGGAAAATCTCTAACACTGCATGAACATGCCCCAAGGGTTGATTTGCTAATTAAAAAAAACAACAACAACAAGCATATTAAGTTTATCAGTCATTGTACTAACAAAATCTATTTAATTATGGTTTAGATTAACAAAATGTAGATTTTATTCAGAAAAATTTGGTACAATGACTTTCAAACATATTTGGTATAAACTTTTACAAAATATTTCTTAAAAATATTACATTGTTTAAATAATTGATTCTCAAGTGTACATTGATTAAAAGATAAATATAAAATGTTACCAACTGATTTATTGAAGAAAATGAACTTTAATAAAGAATTTGAAATATTTGTAACATTTTATAGATATCTAGGATTCAATTCAATTTGATAAAACAAACACAATATACATTTTTACAAATATAAAATAAATAAACTAATATAAAAAGGTTAGTTTTAATTATAAAATAAGATTAATGAAATATAAAAGATTATAATATTGATTAAAATATACTACCACCTATTATGAGATGGGTGTCAGTTAATAAAGATTGGGTTCAAACCCAGACTAGTGCTGATGACATTGGCACTAGGTGAAGCATAGGTGAAGCAGGAATATGTACTACATTTTAAGCTTCACTATTAGTAAGATAGATGTGGTTAAGAAACTCAAGACTTTTATGGTTGGTTATCACCACCATTTTAGAGCCTAACAACATGGGGCAAAACTTTTGGATAGCCCATATGATGGCAAGAGCCTTTTTTTTCAATGACAGTATAATTGAGTTCTGGTCCCTTTAGTAAATGGTTTATAAAATATAATATCCCTGTTCGTCCATCAGGTTGAATTTGGGATAGAGGGACCCCTAGCCCATATCCACTACTATTGGTCTGGAGTATGAATGGCTTATCATAATCAGGGTAATCCAATACCACCTGTTTTAAAAAACTTTGCTTTACTCAGTTAAAAGCTTCTTCCTGTTCAGCGGTCCATTTCCATTGGACCTTTTTCCTGATCAATCTGAGCAATGGTTTCATTTGGCCAGTGAAATTTCTCATAAAATCTATACGAGTCCCAAAAATGACAGTATATGTTTCTTTGTCTGAGGTCTAGGGAAATCTACAATTGCTGTTATTTTATCTGGATGAGACTTGATTCTTGACTGGCCTACCAAGTGGCCCAGAAATTCGATTTCATCAGAAGCCACATTACTCTTCTTTAAATTTATCTTGATATCTTTTTCTTTACATTCCCTAAAAAACTGTTCCAATTGCTGGAGATGCTCTTCCATAGATGCAGAAGCTATAACTACATTGTCCACATACATGGTGAGAATTTTTTTGATATCAGATGATAGGACATGATCTAGGCACTGCAGCAGCCCAGCACCACTGTTGATAAGTCCAAAGGGCATACAATTAAACTTGTATGAATATCCTCTGTACCGGAAGGCAGTATACTGGCAATCATTTGGGTGGAGTTATATCTGCCAGTAACTGGAAGTTAAATCGAATGTAGAGAATATTCTTTTCCCTTTAAATTTTCCTAATAACTCTTGTATCGAAGGTAGGATTGTACAGTCCAGTATAGTCACCTTATTGAGCTGACAGGTATCCAAACACAACCTTACTGATCCATCTTTTTTTCTAACCACCACCAAAGAGTTGCAATAAGGGGACAAACATTTACTAATTATGCCCCATACAACATCTGCTCTAACTGTTTCTCCACTTCTTTTTTATATTGATTTGGGACTGGGTATGATGGTGCTTGAAAAGGTTCCCCTGGCTTCAGTTTGATCCTCTGTTGATATTCTCTGATCTTCCCTGGACTGTCTGAGAAAATTTCATGATACTCTTGGAATATCCCTTGGAATCTTTTGCTGTCCCTGTTAGATGCTGTCTTCACTGCACTCGTTTTTTCTTGCATCAAATCTAAAATAGATTGATTTATACAACAGGTTTTCCCCAAGTTAGGTAGCTGAGGTGGCAAAAATTTAATATTACCTCCCTGGTAGCTCATTATTCCCTTTTCATAATTTACAATGCACTGGTTCTTATACAAGAAATCTGACCCTAATATGACCTCATGAATTAGACTACCCATAATTAAAAATACATGATAAACTGTCCTCCCACTTATAACTAATTCTAACCATATTTGCTTAGGTATAAGGTTTGCTTTTCAGTGATTTTCAAGGGTGATTTGTGTCACCTTTAAAGGTAAGGTCTCTATTTGTGAGTTTACTGATAAAATTCTTTGGTATAATTCCTTAGATATCACTGATATCTGGCTACCAGAGTCTAACATAGCAATGTCCCCAATTCCCTCAATTTCTAAAGGTATTTTCGGACAACTCTGTGGTGCATATTCTGGTACTTTATCTTCCTAAGAACAGACCAAATTTGACATTTCCTTTTTGACGAGGTATTTACTTGGCCCACTCTTCACATTCCAATGCTGGGCTGTACCTTTACTATTTTCTTGCATCTCCTCTACCACTTCATCTTGCTCTCTCCCATCTATGGTGTCTAGCAAGTAAGCTACTTGTTCAACTGATTTCATTCCAGTTATTACTAGCATCTGTGCGACATGAGAAGGCAAATTACATCGAATAATCTTAATGATTCGGTCCTCCAACATATTACATGCATTTAAAGTCCGCAGTCTTGCTACTTGCCTGTGGAAATACTGAGAGAAATTTTCATTTATACTATTTTCATATTTCTCCTGCATGATTTGATACAGGATGGTCTCCTGATGCTCTGCGCTCCAGAAATTTCTAACAATTCTGCCCTTATATTCATTGAAGGTTGGGGGGGTAGTGAAATAAAGAGTCCCACCAAGCTAATGTGTCTCCACTAAGATGAGCACTGGCAACAGCCAATTTACTGATTTCATTAACTTTATTTATATGAAAGTAATTCTCCAAACTTCCACCAGAGCCTCCCCCATTTTTCCTTGGAACGTACAGATTTTTAAAAATTGGTTTATATTTGGTTGTGGCAGTTAATAACTTGCATTTGTCTTTTCTACAGAAACATCAAGATTATCTCCACTATTCGTAATATGGTTGTCTTATTTTTTTTAATGATTTCCACTATCATATTTTGTTTGTCCTTGATTTCTGTGTCCTGCTTAATTGACTCTCTATCTATTTTATTTGCTTCTATATCATCCCCCTTATTTTGATTAGATTTACCATGTTTCATTTCCAATTTTTGAAGTTTTAACTCTGTTTCCCATAATACTTTGCTTCATGCATCCTCTATTTTATGAATGATCTCTTTCTCTTGATTAGCCTTCTCTGTTCTCCATTTTCCTAACTCTTCTGACATTTTAGTCACTTCCTTTTTCAAAAGGTTTGCAAATTCTTCCATCATTGCTTTTTCCTGCTCTCATAAGTATTTATCAGTTTAATTTATTTAACTTGAAACTCAAAGTATTCTATCTTTATACTAACGTTTATTAACTCAGTTCCAAAAAACAATATTCGATTTAATTTAGTATAATAAATACCATTATCCCCTACTAATCACCCTTTCTTTTAAGCACCTTTCCCTGATTTCTATAAAAAATTTGCTCTCACATGTAATAATCTAAAAAAATTTTCAAATGCTTCATTCTACTTATATGCCCTAACAATGACAGAATTATTCCTTTAACTTCTGTTCATACATTTATTTTGTTCACAATAATAAACTCTTGCTCGTAAAAAAAATCCTTTAACTAAATAATTAAAGCCATATATTATTTACACAATGCCCTCTTTTTTACTTTTACTTAGACTTAGTTCTTCAGTAGGTTTTAATATAAGAAAAATAATATAAGATTTTTTTTGCTAAACATTACTTTTATATTTACGTTACTTTTCTTTTAACGTAAGATTTTTTTTTTTCACCAAACATTATTTTTATATTTACATTACTTTTCTTTTATTAAGAAAAGAAAATCAATAGATTTTTGTAAATGCTATAATATTGGTTTATGACTATCACATGTGGCCATTTACTGTTTCGCTATTATTATTTTTTTTTACTCTAAACTTCCATTCACTTATTTATTTTGGTCCACGCTAATAAATTCTATTTCAAACATTCTTTTAACTAATTATTAAAATCCTATCTCATTTACAAATGTCCTTTTCTTAACTTAGCCCTCCTAAATTGGTTTTGAAAGCACAAAAATATAGTATAGATTTCCGCTAATACTATCTTTTTTTTAAATCTAGTTCGTACCTAACATGTTCGGTGGCATTTTCTGTACCAGTTCGAAATCCACAACTGGTCTTATACACCCAGATCCACATATGCACTAAGCATGAAGTGATGTATGTTACAAAAATGGAAAATCAATAACAATTCTCTGAAAATATTGTTGATTAAATATAAATAAAATATATATAAAGAATTATTAGAGGAAGTAGATTGAACCTAAAATTAGGTCAATCGAAGCCTTCCCTGTTAAATTATTTCACAATCGTCAATTTGGAGATTTTACACACTTTTAAGAGCACTGAAATGTTGTTTTACTTCAGCCTCTAGCACCACCCTCGTTCAAGATGATATTGTTTATTCTCCTTTTCTCTCCCGAGAGAGTGTTCAAATATGAATGGTCATTATCGTATATTAATAATTTAATAAGTTCGGACTGGAATAAATGAAACAATCCAACTCCCCTGTAAGTTATCCATATCTAGCTCAATTATATGATTTATGTACATCTCAGGTTACTAAGTGGGTTAGCACTTTGATTAAATGACTACAATTCTATCTACCAACGAATCAATAATACCTCAAAACCAAGTAAAGGAAACAGTAAACAATTAAACTATGAAATTTACTATTTATTATTCCCAGATTATTTTATATCTCTCTCCACCAATTACATATAAAAAAAAAATTAATCCAGTTCATATCTCGAATAACGAAAATATAATATTAATGAGATATTACGGGAGTAAATTAAAAATTGATTTACAGAAACAAATGCATATATATAACAAAAAATATTTAAAGGATTGCACAATGGGTGTGATCTATATCTCTTCCCCACTTTAAAGTAATAATTCCAAAATCAAATGTATGCAGCAAATATCATATATTACAAAAAAAAATAATTTAAATACAAAGGTCAATCTTGATCATATACGAGTAAATAAAAAAACTAAGTAATTATTTATATACCTAAAACAAACTTTAATATTATATAATAAAATAAAAAAAATTATATATACTCATCTGATCTTGTATTTTCATTAAGTTCAACTTCAATGTGGACCACATGGATACTCAATAGGGCAGATGGGGCTATCATTTCACCAATACACGTATGAGTTTTTTTTTCCATCAGGGTCTGCTGTTTCTCCTACAGCATTTTCGGGCTTCGGGGACAAATGAGTGGTGCACTATGTCTAGAAGTCTACTCCATGATGGTGTAGTAAACTGGAATGAACAATAAGGCTATCTTTTTGATTATGGGGTCGGTTTATACATCTCAGCTATGTGAATACTTGCTTGTGATTAAAGATTATGCTCTCGACACGTAGGTCAAATATGAATTAAAATCCTCCAAATATGATTCTTTCTTTTTTTATATTAAACAGATAGGGGATTTATATTGTTGATAGCTTTTCTAAAATCCATTTAATGATCCTCCCATGTTTGAATGGCTAATTTCAAATTTCCTTTTTTTTTTCTATTCTTTAGACAAGCCAGATACAACTATAATTTTTATATTAATTTTTCTACATTCTTTCACTTTTTATATCTTAAAGTATAATTTCTCTAATATTGGAATTTGTATAGCTTCCATGTTGATTAATTACACCACCCATTGTGCTTACATTCTTTTAGATAAAATCGATTTTTTGATTTTATCTTTATTCACGATCAACCAGAACAAATTTCTTTTAATACAAAACATTTTTCTTCTGCTAAAAGTAGATTACTATTGACAAAAGGTTGTCTTTTTTTGATAAATCAATATTAATTACCAATCCTCTCATTGTAATAAATATAAAATTTAAATTCTAATAAGCACAAAATTCAAATTCTATTTAAACAATTTTTAGAAAAAAGAAAAAAAATACATTTCTATATACGTGTATCGGAACATTTACAAGTGATAATAAACTTAAATACAAAAAACTGTTCCACACGTAAACAAATGTTACAAGCTTAGTTTTCCTTTTATGATATAGATTTGCTGAGCGAATAAAATTATTAACACATATACTAGATACACTTGTACTGTGGGTGTAAATACACTTGTACTGTGGGTGTAAATAGGGATATAATATAGATCAAACCCATTTATTTATGTACCATATATAAGTACCTCCAAATACACATCTAAATTATGATTTAATAGATCTGTTAAAATTACAATTTTAATACAAATTTTAGCTGTGCTGAATCTACAGCAACAGCCATTTTATGCATGGCTGTTATACACGGTCTGGCACAATATATTTTTAACTTTGCACACACATACATATAATCATTAACTTGATTATAAAGACACCCCACTATATATTTTTTTTTTTAATAAAAAAAATTTGTTCACCACAACTATTATTAATGTTTTAGAAAGCAAACCATTGACGATTTTGAGAATCCAACCCAAAAATGAAATTTATTAAAATTCTTGAAAAATTTCACTCAAGTATTTTTTTTTTTCATTTAAAATTTTTAAAGCATTTTGATAATTTTGTTTTGGGTCTATATCTGAGAAAGGGCAATGCACAAAATAAAATAATAATTATGGTTGTGAATAACATTTTTCTATTAAAAATACAATAGTTGGTTTTTAAAATTACATTTTATGAATATTCATAAAGGGAAAAATATGAAAGGAAGTTTTCAGATGAACATTCTTTTTGCAGTTTATAGATCTTTAGCCTAGAATATTTATAATTTGCTGATGAAGATAGCCATCCCTCAACAGCTTTTCCCTTATATATAGATTAATTATTGCTCCTAGATCACGGAGAATAGAGATTCTTGGAAAAATAAACAATTGGCAGAGTAGATAACAATAATCAAATGTCAGACAAATCTAACAATTAACAACAATGTTTATCAATATTAAAAAGTTCATATTAATGGTAGGGTTTATATTAGAGTTAAATTCAGACATATAGTAAAATTGATTACAAACTATTTTTTAATAAGTAGGCAATATATTTGACAGTTGGTTGTCTTTAGTATCCTTCCTCTCCATGTTACTTTTAGTTCATTAAAAATAATTGAATGTTAACATGATGGAATTTACATTTACTTGACAATTATCATCTTTGCTATAGCATCAATCTATAATCAAAAAATCAACAGGCCTATTTGCTATCCTGACTCACATGTACACAAAGCTCATATGTGATGCAGAAGATACAAAACATGTAAAGAAATATATAAATAATAATAACAATAATAAAAGAGCCCATAAGTAACCCATGTTAAAGAATGAACTATATATATATATATATATATATATATATATATATATATATATATATATATATATATATATATATATATATATATATATATATATATATATATATATATAAACTTGGGAAGAAGTATTCTACTAAAGAAAAACATTAATAAAGGCCACAAATTTCTAGTAGTAAATAAACACAGGTTTAAACATGGAATAATAACGTAGACAAATACCATGGGAAAGAACAGTCACTATGCCCGATGCAAAATATCAAATATAGTGGTAAGCAGAAGAATCAATAAAAGGGCTGAATATATAAATAAACTTCTCATGATATATATAAGAGATCATCAGATATATGCATTCACACACAAAAGCAAAAATTTCTGTTTTATCTTCAGGCACATATGACTAACTAACAATAAAAAAATTGCCAATAATTTAAATGGTTCAACACTTATATAAAACTTATATACGCACATCCACCCACATCAAATACAAATATAAATAAGAAATGACAATGTCAAACATTCTCAAAACATTATTAATCCTAAAATATATACTAATAATAATAATAATATAGACATCTGTTTTTTTAAACTTACAAAAATTGTTTCTTACTTTTTGCTAAGGAAAATCTAGATTTTATAAAGCAATCACAAAAATGGAGTGGAAATAATTTTGTTCTAAGATTTTTGTAAAAATAACTTTCTATTAACTTTACAAAGAAAAAATAACTTTAGAAAAACTATAATATATTATAAAAATAATTATCAACTGTCAAATGTAAAAGAAATTAAAGAATTTTAATTGGAACAATTATAATATACGTCATATATAACAGAAAATAAAATCAATAAAACAGATATAAAATTACACATCAATAAAAAAAATTATACCCGAATTTTGTATTTCCTCAATAGGCAATTAAAAGGACTGGAATTGCACTATTCCATTACTGAAAAAGAAGTTCTTGCAATTATATGGACATTTATTAAGTTGAAACAGTTTCTATTAGGATCTCAGGTCATTGTGCTAACAAATTACAAAAGCCTGAAAATTTTAAGTTGCAGTTATTTGAGCAAGGATCATTTAGTATGATGGGGATTGTTTTTTTAGCAGTTTGAATACACTGTTCAGTATTGTCCAGGCAAAGATAATGTAGTCACTGAATAAGTAATAATTCCTTCCATGCCTTGAAAGAAGGCATCCATTTTTGCTTGAAATATGTTTGGAGCAAACATAATCCTGTAAAACAACTTGTTGCACTTATAGTCTCAAATGGGTACTGATAGTTAAGAGTTTAGCAGTTTTATATTTAATGATGATTTTATGGAAAACAGATTTTAAATTGATCTTTGCAAATAATGACATCTTTTGAAGTAATGTTTAAACTTCATGTACACTTGGTATTGGATATACTCCTTTATTAATAACTTTATTAAGTATAATAGGACAATCTTTGCACAAGTAATAAAAACAAGATTATTCACTGGCTAGTAATGAGAATATAATAAAATAAAATGAGTGAAATCACTTCAATTTATTTAAGCAATTCCAATAATTGGCTGCACAATAAACTTTTCATATGCACAAATATTATATACAAATCCAGTTTTCCATGTGTATCCATTTACTTTAGTTTTGACATACAGATATTCTAAGCTTATTTCCTATATCAGTTTTTAATCACTTTACTGATATCTATAATGATTACCTTATAAGGTTGGCCAATAGCTACTCATACATTGTATAAAATGCTACTTTCCTCATTAAAATGTATTTGTTATATTCATACAGCTTATATTCAGTAGTAGAAATTAGTTATATATACTGACTTTGTTCAATATCAAATCTGGATTTTTAGCTTTATGCTAATTTTCTAGAGTGCATTTGTATTGATAATAATTTTAGTGTACTGTCTGCAAGTGAAATACAAAATTTTAATTAAACTTTATTTACATTATATATATATATTATAACTATATGGGTTTCATGGCATGTAACAACATAGTAGTATGTGTGCACACATATATATATAAAGTTGCAAGAAAAAGTAGAAATAAACAGTCAAAATTTTTTGTAGATATTTTCTACATTTTGCTGGTAAATTTTTTTATTATTATTATTATTATTATTATTATTATTATTATTATTATTATTATTATTATTATTATTATTATTATTATTATTATTATTATTATTATTATTATTATTATTATTATTATTATTATTATTATTATTATTATTATTATTATTATTATTATTATTATTATTATTATTATTATTATTATTATTATTATTATTATTATTATTATTATTATTATTATTATTATTATTATTATTATTATTATTATTATTATTATTATTATTATTATTATTATTATTATTTGCTATTTACTTTTATATGTATTTTATATGCCAAGTCAACTCAAGTCCATGGGCCTATATTTTAGATTAGTCTTTTAAATCCCCAGTGCTTCAGGGATATTTTAATTACTTTAAATTACCCCTCTGCCAAAATGGACCGAATCTTATATAATGCTGCCTCATACTCGCACCACGATTTCTTATAGTATTTTAGAATTACGCCTAAACTAATCAGTAAACCACAATGCTATGATATAACTAAAACATTTTGTTATTTATTATTGTATTTATATGTAGAATGTCATGAAAAGCTTACATTAAGCTATTTCCCTTAAATGAGCAACTTCCACATGCGTAAATGAATTTTCCTTATTTTATTTTAATTCAAAAAATAAAATATAACATTTGTTATATTGAAATTTGTTTTATAACTTTGATGTTTAATGTTTAATAAATATAACGGATGTCAGAGACCAGTTTACCTGGCATCACAGTTATACATGTAGTTTTTTTGTGTGATTAAAGTGGTATCATTCATAGTTTGTTTAATATATGATATTAATTTATTCAAACATTATAGTGTCACTCGCTGTAATTTCATTTGTTTAGGTCATTATCTAACCATATGATAAAATAGCGTTTCTCTTCTTAAATCCATTGTGTAACTTTTTAAAAATTGGCATATAAATAAACCGCACTATATAATAATCACAGATGTAAGCATCATGAAACTATTCTAGTGTGAACTATATAAATAAGGTACCTGTAGAATAAATTGTTTTTATCATATTAAATTAAAGTATCTTTTAATCCTATCCAGAGTTCGAATCTTTATTTTGGTTAGTTTTTAAAATAAAAAGGTTTTACACAATTATGTATTATTATAAATCTTATATCTTAGTCAGGGATTCATTTTCAAAAAACTAGGTCGAGTCTTATGTCTCTGTACTGCTCTCTAGTCCAGTACAGTGGTCCCCCCCCCCTAGAGTTTGTATGCCCATATGTGAGGCATTGATCAATGCCATGGCCCTGACAAAATTTATGCTTGTGTAAATTAAAAAAAAAAAGAATATGTATAAATCACTATATGTATGAGTTATATATATAATTCAATTTTGCGTAGTTTTCTTTTTCTTTAAAAAAAAAAGGGGGAAGAAAATATTATTTTTTTCCCAGATGTAGATTTATTGATATTATGTGTTCATATATATATATATATATTAATGTATGTATACATAAATATAGAGTACTGTATATGTATGACAAGTAGAAAGTTAAGAGTATTGTAGGAATTAATAGAATACTATTTTGTGAATATATTAAATATTATATGTGTTTATTGTACTGTTCTCTGGAGCTTTTATGAATGTGCCAACAGGAAGTGTTAAAAGTCATGTTATTCAAACAAATTGTATTAAAACCTGGATAATTGGGATATAGAGAGAGTTAATTCTAGTATATTTATAGACTGTATATCTGGGTATTATACATGTATTATACATATGTTGTCAAGAAATAATAATCATATTTTGTTCTAGTTTATTTCAGGTGTGGCAGGGCAACCAACAGGGAATTTATGGAGCAAACCAAGTACAATGCAATAAAATTAAGTCATGGTCAGCAGTGAATAATAGATAGGTGCAGCGTAAAAGGGATAGTTTAGATAAAGAAATGGGAGTTGGTGGTTGTATAGGAATGGAGTCAGTTGAAGAGAGGGGGGAGAGATATTAATTTCCAATATTATAAATAAAATTTAATAATCAAGAGTGAAGTTATTGAATCCATATCAGCAAACATTTATACCGCATTTATCAACAAACATTTTGAATATAAATAAATAAATATATAAAAAAATGGATCAACAGAAGAACATGGAAGAACTAGAGAATCCAAAAGTAATAATGTTAGACCATGAAGAATTAAATAGCTCAGAAATTACTTTTAGGGAACGAATAAATTGTCATATAATCAGAATCTGGCACCAGAAGCCTATAAAAGAGAGCAGACTGACATAGCCATGTTATATTACCTCATGCAAGAGTTCAGAAGAGACATAAAAAGGATGTTCCAAGAATGGCAGAATAACAGAAACCAGGAAACAAGAAAAATCATTGATGTAACTAAAGACAAGGTAACCTATGTAGAACCAATTTTGGCAAACACAGTAATGGAGGATATGGAAATTTGGATAAGGCAGATGATACTACAAAGAAAGAATTTCAACAAGATGTTAACCAATTAGAGAATTTGATAAACCAGACAACAGATCTGGAAAGATTCAAAGATGGTTCCATCTTTGGATCAAAGATATTGATGCTGAAATTAAAGATAAAACAGTTTTTATGGAAGTGCATTAAACAGACATTAGAGTGGAAGACACAGAACCTCAAACAACTAAAATAATGCTAGATCCTCATAAGACTATGGTGGTGAAGACAAATGCTAACTCTATTCAACAAAAGTGCAAAGAATTAGCTTCTAGTTTGACAGAAGTTTTTCACAGTCAAAGTTTTACTCTAACAGATTTAGCTAATGATGAAGTCAGTATTGAGGAAATGTTGGTTTCATATCTACTGCAAGCCAACCCATCTCAAAGTGATGATACCAGTTAAGAACTTCCTAATGAAGTGCCTGTAACAATCATAAAAACTATGATCAATAGAACAGTGTCTTCTGTTTTGGATAAGTCTTCTGAACATATAATTGATAAGTCTGAGTTATATTGTCACAATATTTGTAAAGATGTTCTATGGAGAAGTGATGAGGAAGGATTGATGAAGACATCAAAGTTAAAGCTTGGGCATAGCAGCAAATGTGAGATTTCCAGTTGTGGTTGATGCGGAATGGCTTGATATGAAAATGAAGGGAGTGGCCAGATCTTTAGATATGATCAATAATGCTCATTTTCATAATTTTGATAATCATTTATTTGTGACATATGATCATAACAAAATTGAGGATGAGATAAACTCATTAGACAGAGAAAGTAAAATAATTTTTAGGGCATGAACCTATTTTGAAAAATATAGTGTCTTAAAAGATATAGAAAAATTTCTCAATTGCCAAAGTGAACATTTTATAATAGATACTGTTATATCAAAAATAGTTGGAGAAATTTTCTTAATGCAAAATACTTTTAATAGAGAACTATATGATAATATATCAAAGTATAGTGTTACACCTTTATATATTTTAATGAGACCCAAAAAGACATATCTATAATCCAGGGAAACATCATTTTGAGCATTACATACCCCCAGACCCAGGAAAATAAAAATAAAAAAAATAATAAAAAACAGTCAGACAGTCAAATTGTTGCAGTCACCAAAAAAAAAAATGCACACAAAGTCCAACCAATGAAAGGTTAGAGTCTAAGTTAATCATAGTTTACTTTAGAGAAGTGTTACATTGTTACTGGTTGCTGTTCTTGCCACCAACAGACTTGAAATATAATTTTTTTCCCATCATTTCAAGTGGGGAAGTCTGAAGCAATCACTCTGTAGACAGAGTCAGCTTAATGTTTTCCTTCCTAAAAACTAACCATCTACAAGGGTTCAAACCCATTTAACGGTCAGAAATGTGTGATTCGTTAACATAGTGCAGAATTCGACCACCACACAGAACTGCAGTACCATCTAGATAGCAAAGCTACCCATAGTACTGACTTTGAACATAGTTTATCAGTTCCACAATACAATCTATGAAACAATGCAGCTGATGCTACATTAGTAAATACTTCTTTAGGCATGGTGATCAGGGAGATGCAAGAGAATCAAGAATTTTATTTCGAATTAGCCAATAATAACACTAATATTAAATATTTATATTTTACAGAATCGAAGAAATATTATATGGAATGGGTATCGAATAAATAAAGATGTAACGGCAGATGTATAGTTTGAAATTATTTATTTAAAACATTTTAATAATAAATCATTTAACTAATAATATTTGGTAAGATCTAAAATATCAGTAGCGGGATTTTCCGATACTGTTAGATATCACAGAGATACATTTATTTATATAGATGACATAATCCAGATGCCTAAATTCTCGAGCAAGTATTTCAAGAGCATGCCTTCAGGATTTATATCTTTGCAATGCAAGAGTTTAAATTAGGATTTATAATAGTAATGGTGGACATATATTTATTTAATTAAATAAGATATTTATAAATTACTATGGACGGACATTTATTTGAGAGTGAATTATGTCACTAATGCAGAGATGGAGTTATAAATTGAATAATAAAGTTAATATAAAGAAACACGTGGTACGTCTAGAAAGGCGATATAAGGGTGGCAGTATATTGAAACTGTGAAGCCGTAGATAAATTGAGAACAATGGGCTGGCATTTGTCATAGGCCCAAAGAGATAAGGTGTCACATAAGCATAACCAAGGGCAAGTGGTTTGTGCCACAATTGCTTTTTGGTTGCATGATGTTTGTCAAGCCCTACGGAACAGTTATTGGTTCCCTTGTTTAGGCTGACTGGGATATTTAAATCCTAAAAAATCTGGAGTATCCAAGACTTCTAATAGGTCATCACATCTCTAAGATGTAACACATGTATAATGTACAGACTATTCTGCTAAGATTTAATATATTTATAACTTGGCCCTACATCATCAACATTAATAAAGAACATTTGCGACTCTCAAAAAAATGTAATTTACAGAATTATTACTTAAAAACTTAATAAAATATAAAACAATAGGTAGGCTGGGAAAGTAATAATGACTAATACAGCAGCCATTTATTAAGTAGTAGACCCCTGCATTACAATAAATGAAGCATTGAATATGTGTCAATTTATATGAAAATATTAAGTTATTTATGGAAGTAAATATTAATGAAGATTTGACACGTATCCACTGTTTCAAGCAATCATAGATTTATACTAAGAAAATTATGAGCATGCTATAATTAAATAATATAAATGTAAAATTTAGAAATACTTACCCAAGAAAGATAGAATTAGGCAAGCTATATTATTAGAAAAATTTACATAATAAATTAATTATTAAATTTATAGTTTTACAAATGAGAATTTTACAGTTTATAGGTTATATAAAGAATGAGTTATAGTGTGATATTAGTAGAGTACTCTAGAGCTTGGGTAGTACAGGTACCTGTTTTATGGGAAGTTTTCTGAATCAGTGGTCAATAGCAAATCGTTCATGATTCCAGCAGTAGCAGTTTTTTCCAGCATTTAGGTGATTTAGTTACTTGAATAATAGCAGCAGCTTTCTGATTGTGGGCAGCAGATCCTTTTGATTGATTTTATGGAGGCAACAGGTGTAGGTTCACAGCAAACAATCTACCATCTCCGGGGAGAATAGTCTTTGGTGCTTTCTACTCACGCATAATGTGGCACATAAATCAATATATATATATATAATTGGAGACTCTCAACTGATTGAGAGCATTCAACTGAAAGTTCTGAGAAAGTCCAAAATGTCCTCCTTTCTTGATCTTATCTTTTTACCTTTTGTTATATTTTATTTTGGATTCAATCATTTGCCCCAAGGATAATCAATATATTCTTATACATTTAATTTATATAGAAAGCTGCTTTACTATTGTTCACATTTAATTTTACATTTACATTTTTGGTAATTAGATTTTAGGGAATTTTTCTTTTTAATTAATCTATTATCTCTCTCCAACGATTACTTTTAAAATTTCAAATACAAAAGAGAACATACGATTATTTTTACTTTTAATTAAATATTACAATCAGATTTCTAAAATTATTATTAAATGAAATTTAAACAAAGCAATAAATAACAAACTTTATAATTTTATAAATGGTTAAAATTATATATTTTTATATACTAAAAAAAAATACAAATTACATTGATTATTTTTATCTATTGCTTTAAATTTGTTATCAAAACGTGTGTGTGTGTGTTTATGGTGGATTTTACATATATTTATTCATTTTTAATATTGCTACACACACAATTCGATACCAAAAAAGTTTAAATTTGGGTAGGATAGAGTGGTGGGTGAGAGACGATAGAAAAGGTGAAACTTAAGATTCGAATGCGAATCTTATTGTTTCACCCAGCAATTATATTTAATGTACTAACCTTGCCAGTTTAGACCCATATGACTATATAAGCTATTGAGCTTGGATTGAAAATATTAATTGTGTTTTCAAATTTCATTCTCATAGTTTTGTAGTTAAATATAGTTAAAAGATGGGTGCTGTAGGGTTGCATTAGATACTAAGATCTAGGTGCAGTGCTCTCATATCCAAGGCTCCTCACTGGTAAAGGCCACAAGCTAGAAACTAGTCTGGGGATATTGGATGAGTAAGCACTAGATAGGGATTTTATGCAGAAGACTTCTGGCATCTATTGATTGCTCTTGTTAGCACAAGATGGCACTACTATATTGAGAGTTTTGCTTTGTTAGAATTATTATTATTATTTTGACTTTTAACAAAAACTTAAATTTCAAACACATTTTAAATGAAAAAAAACAAAACAAAAACAAATGTTTCCTGTTTAGAACAATTTAAAGTTCGTTACTATATAGATATATTAAATTTTAAAGAATAAATAAAAAAAAGAGAAAAAACTAATTTAATAAATTTATATTTTATAACATTAAAAGTTTCAATCCAAGAGAATTATTGGAAGATGGAATGTGACATTTTAGTATATACAATGCTTATAAGCATATTTACATTTGTCTTGTCTTCACAAAAACAACTGCAATAATTTTGAGAATGATGGGATACAATGAAACTTTTATAAACAAATATTAATATACTAAATATATTTAAAGTAGCTGTAAAAGACAGATTATAAAAACTTATATGTAATGAGTATTGATATATGTTTTTTTATGATAATATATTTATAAACTAGATTAGTATATATATATGCCTATGTGTAATCGAGGAAAGCAATCTCTTTTCTTCAGGCTATGAATAAATAACATTGTATGTTTAGCATGTTTCAAGAATAAAATGGAGTCAATATGCTTAAAGGTTTTGATGTTTATAAAGGGAAAAGTTATAAAGGGAAAAGTTATAAACATAAATTTTTTGTAGAATAGGTAGATCCATTTGGATCCAATTTTATTCATAATTTTGCTAAACATGGCGAATATTATTTATTCATAGCCTAAATGAAAGTATCTTGCTCTTCTTAATTACTAAAGTATGCGATTTTTATTATAAATAACTGATTTTTTTTTGTATAGGAATACCATCTGCAATAAAATTCTTTGATTTAGTTTTAAATTACTTTAAATTTTGCTCATTAAAAATTGTTAGAAGCATATTTTAGTTTTAATACTGTTTTGAATACAGTGATATCGCTTTTGGTAGCAATTCATCAGCAATTAAACATCAAAGTTAATTGAATTTGTTTTTCAGCAAAAGAAATTGCATGCATGCATGCATACAATATAAAGCGTTGTAGATAATTTCTTTCTTTCTTAAAAAAAAATTAAAAAATGTTTATATGCATTTTTAAAAAAAAAGTTATATACATATTTTGAAATGCTTACTTATATATATATATATATTGTAACGATCCGGAGAAAGTGGAACTTAACGTAATCTGCACTACGGGGCGCCATCTAGGCATTTGAACCTAGAAAAATTTATAAAGTAGGCAAATACGTAAGTCAAAAAAAAAAAAAAATTTTTTTTTTTTTTTTCCTTTTAAATTTTGCATCCGGTCGTTAGCCCATGTCACTAGCTCAGTGGAATAGCAGAGATTAAATAATATAAGATCTTATCTAATTAGATTTCAACATTAAAAAATAAATAAAATAAGCCACTGCCAGTAATTAACATACAAACATTTATTTATGCACATATATATAAGATTTAAAATTATTTTAGTATTAGTTTACATTTTAACATTTAACATTATTTTTAACTTTGATTTTGATTTTAATTTACCTTTAATTACTATTATATTCTAATTTTACATTTTAATTAAGTTCGCACAGATGGGATTATAAAAGTTTGTTATAATAAGTTGCTATAGATCGGTTACATAGATTACACGGTTAAAACTTCCAAAGTAAACATAGCGATCAAAATATAAAATTATTGATTACTGACAATTGCGGAGGGAAATTTATATGTAACCCAATAGTATTCACCATAAGATACTTGCATTGTCACCAATAACTTAAAAGACATCCGAATAAATACATTTTAGATACTCACCGTAAGGTATCATTATTTATCGAATGTCTATATATTTTGATCAAATATGAAAACGCAAAACATAGTTAACCGATAAACAATCCATGCAAGCGTCTATAAACAACTTAAATTTAATGCATTACGCTCTTTAGGGTCGAGCATGAATACTACATAAATTTGCATTGAAATTAAAATATTCTATCCCTATTTAACCTTAGGCTAAAATTCGCAGTCAAACTGGCATCAATCCATCTGATACATCGATGTATTCAATGTAATACGAAATACGGCAGCACCAAAAGAATTAAGAAAAGACATTGACTCTCAATCAGATAGGAATATTACATCTATCTAACGAGAAGAACAATAAAAAAAAACTCCATAGAAAGGAACTGCGTTCTCCGTCTTATAATTCCTTCCATAGGCAAACGGGTGAGTGCGGCGTATATATAAACGATTCTGCCCGTAGCGAATCTCTGATTACATCTACTAACTACATCAATATATCCAATCCATTGACCCAATCTAACAACGACATAAATAACCTAAGATTACCCTCCCCTAATATAACTTTACGAATCTATACAGCCATTCATGCCCGACTTAAGTTTAACATTTTTATAATTAATTTAACGGAAAACAAAAATCATAATAAAACTTAAAAGGACAAAAAATAAATAAATGGAAATGATTTTACAAAATAAATACATTAAATAAAATTATAACTAATTAATAAATAGTATCGGTCAGATAGAATAATATTGCAATTATTTAAATCTGGAAAGTTTTAATTTACTGTTCATAAATTTTAAAGTTCTTACGGTTATTTAAATAGTTCATCTTCATATATTCCTTGCCGTTTGAACGTGAATTCCCACGTCGTCCGAAGATTGGTATCCTGTTGGCCGATTTATTTATCCATCCGGAGATTTTTTTAGTGTAGTTGGTCCTCAATGTAGAAACGATGGCTCATTTTTTTTCCTTTCTTAGCAGAACTTAAGGGATTGAAGCTGTGCGTCTTTTTCAATCCCCTCAGCATTAACACCTAGCTGTTACATCGTAATAATCATCAATAACTAGTCACTGATTAATAATTTCCAAATTTTCCTTTTATATTAATGTGAAGGATTGAATTTACATTACGTCACCGATGCGATGGTCCTTTCGCTGTGGTCCGATTCCATAGGGATTTCTTCTTATTTGCTAACAGTTTCTATTGTTTTCTTATCTGACCGGTGTTTTTACATTTAAATGCCGAAAGCTGGTTTACATTTAACTAATTAACAATCATTTCCATTTCTGATTAATTAACCTGTTTTCCAAATCAAAAATATATTTAAAGATAAATTTAAAGATATAATTTCATCTCCAAATCTTTTTAAAATTTAGTTTTAAAATACTTTTTCTTTAATAAAGTTTTATTTTAATAATTTTACATTATCTGTGCGATTTAATTAATATATAAGAGTTTAAGATGATATTTAATTTCAATTTTTAATTCTTAAAGAAAATTTTTAAATGCGAACTTTTTAATTTACTTTCATGTTTAATAAATTTAAAAAACAACAACAATGTAACGAACGTCTATGCTCGTTACAATATATATATATATAAAGCACAGATAATTTATATATGCCAATTTTTAAGATGAATTGATAGATACTTTCAGAATATATATACTATTAATAATTAGATTTTTATGTTATATTAAAATAAATTATCTTCATAAATGATGTCAAATATATTCTTGATGAAACAAAACTCCTTTTAATTATAAAAATAAAATCATATTTATCAGCATATTAGTTACATTTTAAAATATTACATTTGGATATGATTTTACATGCAATGTATATATGTGTGTGTGTATATATATCAATATACATAATTCAACATTTATTTTATTAAAAAAAAGTTCTCATAAATGGATGTCTTCTATCTGGTATTTGGATTTGATGAAAGCAACAATGTGTTTTGATTTGTACCAAAAGCAAAAAACAAATTAGTGTAAGTAATCTTTTTATTCAAAATTTTATATAGAATAATTTAAAATTAATAACAAAAAATTTATTTAAAATTTATATATCAAAATTTACAATATATGAATAAATTTACAATTAATGTCTTTAAAATGTTTAAATTCTTTATATTTTATGATATTTTTCAATTTTATTGTTAGTTTTATTGAGTACATAATATTTTGTCTTGAGTGTTATAAAATAATTTTATTATGAAAATTGCATCTTCTACCAAATGCATAAAAAAGTTAAATGGCATATGTAATATAAATATGTGTATTACAAAAGTACCTTGCATAAAGATATTAAAGTTATAAGATTGCAATCTAATTTTATGTTTTTGCATGTATATTTTTATAGCAGTTAGTCTTATATTTTTTACATAAAGTAATATTTGTTACTAATAAACATCACATGACCACTATTTCTTATGCTTGCTCTTAACTGTTAGTAAAATAGGCAAAACTCTCTATACATATTGCCACTCAGTAGTCTGGGGATATTGGATAAGTAGGCATTAGATGGGGATTTTATGCACAAGCCTTCTGGCATCCATTGATTACTCTGGCTTGCACTGAGTGGCAATAGGTATAGAGAGTTTTGCCTGTTATAATATTTGTGACTTTAAACAAATAAGATTAAAGTCAGTTAAAACAATTTAATATACACTGTACTTATAAAATTTTATTAACTTAAGAAGCCTCTCATTCTTATTTAAAAAAAAAACATTAATGCTTTATATATTTCTAATCAAACTATTAAATAATAATAAAATGGTTTTATCATAGATCAGCGGATGAGAAATGATTTGATCTTGAAATTAGTTTTTAAAGAGTAAGTTCTCAGTTTTATTTTGTATTAAAACATAAATATAAAAAGCAGTAATAAATTTTAATTAATTATTCTAAATTAAATAAATAAATATAAATTTTGATTGAAATTGATTATTATTATTATTTGATTAAGTAAATAAATATAAGTTATTTGTCTAGGATTTTGTTACTGAAAAAAAAAAAAAGAAATGAGAAAAACAAAAATGTTATTTTACAGCTTTTTAATGTAATCAAGAAAGTTGAATAAAAGGTTTTGATTTTGCACAGGCATCCAAGTCTTTCAGTGATCATTGATATTTTAGATTATAGATGATTTCATTTTCCTTTCCTAAAATTAAAAATATATGTATAAATATATGTATACTTAATCAACTATATACACTTACATATACAATTTTATTCCATACACAAATAATGAAATAAACCTTCAAAAATTTTATCTTTATATTTTTATTTTTAAATGACTTTTCATATATTTATAATAAATTTTTGTTAAAAAAAATAAATTTACATGTAATATAAAATATAATACATGAGTATTACAATATATACATTCAAAAATATATCATTTGTCAACATAATCTCTAGTGACACTGTATATATTCTTGTTCATTCCATTAGCCATTCTTTTAATTTAAAAATATGTTATCTCAGTCACGTGTAAACTTTTTTTTAACGACTTCATCATCTGGTAAAAATATTTGGATGCTTGACTTGACAAACATTTTTTCACTAGAAACAGAAAATATTTTGTTGTGAATATCCATTTAAAAAAGATGTCCTCCCCTCCTTCCCACATACAAAACACACACATGATCATGCAGCTATTGAGTAATTTACTTCTAAAGGATGACCAGAATTTTAATAACTAAAACCAGTCAGTGAACATGTTCATTTGACAAATAGTCTGTATGCTCAACATTATTCATGCATTTTCCTTTCTTAATTTTCTAATTTCATATTACAAATAGCGTAATAACGTCCAACTCAAATTCTCAATAACTGCAAAGATCATCTTAGGTATATTTTAAATTTATATTTCACTATGAAATTCTATATAATCATATCTTCAGAATAAAAAAGAATTATTTGAATTTGAATTCATTTACATATAAAGCGACTATAACTATTATTAAATTTGGTTTTTAACTATTACGTTACAAATATAAAAAAAAAATTAAAAATTAGATTATAATTGTTTTCTTTTTTTTCACCTTATAAATTATAATAATCCATACTAATAATATTTTATGTATTTCAGTAAACAAAAAAAGTTACCACATCAATTTAAATCGAATAAAATTAAATTATCATCATATAAACTTTTTCCTAAGGCATTTTTTTTTCTTTTTTTAATTTTGGACAATGAAAATATAAGTAAGATATTTGATTCTAGGATCCATTAATAAAAAACTATTATGTTAACATATTAAAATAAAATTATTATATCACAGGGTTTATTTTATTATTCTTACACAGATTAATTTTACTGTTTCTCGTTCAGAGATCGTTAAAAAAATCATCTAGGAAATGTGTGAACATTGACATCTAATTTTGGATATATAACATGAATTTTAAACTTTTCTCTCAAATTTTAGTTTTTTCTTACAAAGCGTATACCTATATCTATTTCTGCTAAAACAAGTTCTACACATACAAATTTCATTTTCTTTTTATCTTATCTCATTTTTTTCCTCCATCCTTTTTTTCCAGCCTGCAGATGTTTACAAGTTATTTTTAATCAAGATAGTTTCCAACAAGGATAAAGTAAATAAGTGAATAATAATACAATAATAATTATAAGAAATATATAATAATTAGTCCTGATAAAGCAAATAAGATATTATCTTAAAAGATTTTTTTTCTGAATTTCTAGATCAGCAAGAATGTAATAAGTGATTATACGAGTTGAAATTAAATTCTTATCAAATCACAGTGAAATTATATTTTTTCAGGATTAAAAACCATAATTGTAATTAAAATTGATGTATGAAGGTTTTTTAGGACTAAAACATGATTATAACAAAAACAACGTGTGAATGAAGCTTGCTGGACATTTTCTTAGAAGAGATATCAATATAAAAACTAATAACTCTTAAAAGATTTTAAAAGCCTATAAAAGTACTACCAGTGAAATGGATAGAAGAAATAAAGAATTTTGGAGCATTTTTTTTGGATTGAAATAAAAAAGAGAAATTATGAATTAGAAGTATGAAAATCTGCATTGGATCAATATAAATTTTAGGCTAATAAATAATTCATAATAATCATTAATGTATTTTACTTGTAGTAATCATATCTATCTATCTATCTATCTATCTATCTATCTATCTATCTATCTATCTATCTATCTATCTATCTATCTATCTATCTATCTATCTATCTATCTATCTATCTATCTATCTATCTATCTATCTATCTATCTATCTATCTATCTATCTATCTATCTATCTATCTATCTATCTATCTATCTATCTATCTATCTATCTATCTATCTATCTATCTATCTATCTATCTATCTATCTATCTATCTATCTATCTATCTATCTATCTATCTATCTATCTATCTATCTATCTATCTATCTATCTATCTATCTATCTATCTATCTATCTATCAATCAATCTATCTATCTATCTATCTATCTATCTATCTATCTATCTATCTATCTATCTATCTATCTATCTATCTATCTACCTACCTACCTACCTACCTACCTACCTACCTACCTACCTACCTACCTACCTACCTACCTACCTACCTACCTACCTATCTATCTATCTATCTATCTATCTATCTATCTATCTATCTATCTATCTATCTATCTATCTATCTATCTATCTATCTATCTATCTATCTATCTATCTATCTATCTATCTATCTATCTATCTATCTATCTATAGTTTTGCTTTTATTAGTGCATCTTTCAACTTTAGCTCAATCCTACCATAACCATCGTTCAGTCTAGAAGTCAGACAAATCTCTCACACTATAGATACAAACACACTTTTTAAATAAGCCATATATACATTATTTTTAAAGATATTTAACTTCATATAATATGTTTTTAAAGATATTTCAAACTTCCATTGAACACTACTGAAACATATGATAAAAGACATGGAAAAAATGATATATATTACATTGAGATTAATACTCCAAGATTGGTCTATTAAGTTAATGAAAATACTCTCAATCCAAAGCACAGGATAAAAATTTTTAAAGAAAAGATAGGACATCTTTCCTCTTTACTTCAATTGATATATAGAAGCTATATACTATCATTTTGAAACAGAGCAATAAAACTTTGTTTAGAAACTAGTGATGAAAAATAGGTACACATCAACTATCATTAAAAAACCTTAAATAGACAAAGAAAGAAACATCAAAGCCCAAAACAATCATTGGTACTATAGTGTATCCATACATAGCAAAAATAGCAGATAAATTAAGAAAAATCTGCAATCAATATAACAACAGAACAGCTTTCCAGAGCTATACCACACTATAAGGAATTGTAACATCTGAAAAGCTTAAACTTGAGATGCTGAAAAACAAAAACTATATCTATAAAATACCACGTGAATGTGAAAGGATGTATATTGATAAGACCACTTGCTACATTAAAAGTGATTGCAAGAGAAGATGAAACAGATGTGTCAAAGGTAGCAGATCATGTATGTACCAATGAACATATGTTCAATTAAGAAAAATACAAAAATATTGGATAGAGAGAAAAGATACAATAAAGAAAATTCAAAAAAGCTGTTCACATGACATTGTCAAATAATAGTCAACCTAGTGTGACTATACATAATTTATGAAAAACACTAATTAATTTTACTCTTAGAAAAAAAGTGAAGAAATTGTGAGGAACATCATCAATAAGTATTATTAAATTTCTACTGATTGTTGCTTTTGGTAGGGTAGCTTGGTTGGTTAGAGCATTATCTTCAAAAATTCAATATTCAAGACTCTAAGGGTCCAGATTCGATTTCTAAACTAGTATTGTCACTAGCCAGACTAGCAACACTTAAATAAGAGAGGAGAATAATACCACTTGAAACATTGTGCATGTACTAACCTGTGTGTTATTACTAATAGTTGAATATAATTCGAAAACTTAAATAAAGTTATTTTTTAAAGACATTCCATATTTAACATTAGATGGTGGAAATAGTTTATTATATAAATACAATTAAAATACCATCATCACAAACATTCGGGAAAACACTATTCTTAAGCACTTTGGAGAAAAAACATGAAGAGATTAAATCATATTACTATATTAATCATAATAATATATTAAAGCTATATTTCAAATTGCTTTATATTATTTAAAATTGCATTCATAAAAATTTTCACTTTATACATTGCCAATACCAAATCAAATAACAAAATATGTAAATATAAACTTCCCAGTAGTTAATATTATATAATGCATCAAGATTAATATTCCAACACTAGTCTATTAAGTAAATAAAATACTTTTGATCCAAAGCACAAGATAAAATTGTTTAGAGAAAAGATCAGATGTCTCTTCTTTTTACCTCAATTTATATATATAAGCTAATCTTATCTTATGCTTTGGATTGAGAATATTTAATTTACTTAATAGACCAATATTGAAGTATTAATCTCAATGTATTTTATAATATTAACGGTTACCCTTTATCACCCAGTGGATGACTTGTGTGATCAAGTCAAAATGTTGTGTATGTCAATATTTAACATATTTTAACACAGATAAACCCGCAAAATATGTCTTTTATATATGCAACCCGTGAAAATCTTCATATCAACATTATTAACCTCTACGGGGAGGAAATATTTAAATAGCTTCGAGTGTTTGAACGTGGATTAAGAAATGTAAGTTGCTTAGTAATTTATCTTTTCTATTAGCATGCAAAAATCACAATGTTATACCCACTTGTTGTAAAATTGTGTTTCATAAGAAAAATTACAATCTTAATAAAATTCTAAGGAAAACAAGCAATATTATTTTAAATTCTTTTAATAAAGAAACTCGGAAAAATCTAGACAAAATTGACAAAGTATTGCTAAATTTACGTTTATTCCTTAGTAATAAAATACATCCTTTACTGTGGACTAGTTTTGATTGTATTGCAGATTTTAGATCGATTAAAGATTCGGAATTTGTAACATCAAAACAAAAGAAAAAATTACAAATGCTAATTAGAACACAATCACCGGTCATTATGTATCCAAATCAAAAAACCGTTTATAATTTATATAAGATGAAGTTTTGGTTTAGAAAAAGGTTTAAATTATGCTTTAACACCTTTCTGGATACCTTTTGAGAAAATTGTTTGTAAAGTTGAATCAGCTCTCGATAAAATAGATTCTTCATCGGCTGATTTGGGTAGAGCTGAGATTTGCAATATTTTTTAAAAAGCTAAGCTTCCTAAAAATAATATTTCAAAGAAAGAAAGACAAGCATTAAATAATATAAAATCGGACAAACCAATTCTTGTACTTTCAGCTGATAAAGACAATGCTACTGTTGTTATGGATCGTGACATTTACCATAACAAAATTTTAGATTTGTTTGATGATAAAACTTATAAACCATCAAAAAGAGACATACTATGTATTTGGAAAAAAAAACAACAGAAGCCATTATTAATAAATTACCCATTGAAACAGAGATAAAAATAAAATAATCCCTCATGAAAAATCATGTGTCTGTCCAAAATTTTATGGACTTCCAAAATTTTACAAATCAGATACCCCCCTTCGTCCAATAGTAAGCGCAATAGGATCTCCAACTCATTTTTTAGCTAGATATTTATTAGATTTTATTAAACCTACAATTTCATCTATTAAATCATATATTAAAAACTCTTTTCATTTTATTTCTGTTTTAAAAAATTTAAAAATTAATGCTAATGACATTCTGGTCAGTTTTGATGTGTCTTTGTTTATAAACATTCCTTGATGAAGCTTTAAATGTAATTTCACAACGTTGCAATTTACCAAATCATATTATTGCTTTGATTAAACATTGTTCCTTATGGACAGCATTACAGACAAGTTTTTGGTACTCCTATGGGCTCACCTATCTCGGGAGTAATAGCTGATTTATTCATGGAAAATATAGAAGCTCGTGCTTTAGAATCATCATCTTTAAAACCTCTCATTTGGTTCAGATACATAGATGACACTTTTGTCATATGGCAACATGGAAAAAATAAATTAGATGATTTTTTCTTACATTTAAATAATATGAATCCTCATATTAAATTTACATTGGAGACAGAGTCTGATGGAAAACTCTCTTTTCTTGATGTTCTAGTCACCAGAACATCAAATAGTTCATCTTTTCAATTTACAGAAAGAATACACACATGGACAGATATTTACATTTCCATTCTCATCAGCACCCAACTCAGATAGTTTTTGTAGCCAAAACTCATTTAAATAGAGCAATTAACCTTTCAGATAAGTCACATCTGAAAGAAGAAATATATTAATAGTGTTTTATTAGCAAATAGTTATAATTATAAATGTATTAAAAAAGTCTTATTTCAAGCCCAAAATGGACAAAATAGGAAACAAAAAGATGATAAATCAGCTATTAGGATTTGTGTTCCATATCTAAAAGGAACTACAGACAGTAGTGGATGTATATTAAAATGCTATAATATAAATAAAACATTTTCTACTCATCAAAAGATAAGCAATATAATAACCAAGCCTAAGGATTCAATCCCTTTTGAATCTCATGGTGTTTATCAAATCTCATGTTAAAATTGTAAAGCTTCTTATATAGATATGAGTAATCATTGCATCAGTGTTAGAAGAGATGAGCATGCTAACACAGTTAAACAACACTCATCATCAGCACTCTCACTCCATACTATAGATTCAAGTCATAACATTGATTTTTCTAGTACCAGGATCATACCCAGATGTGACAATTTCTACCAGTGCAAAATTAGAGAAATCATTGAGATACTTAAAAGACCAGATTGTATCAATAAGCGAGATGATACATGCAAACTTCCTCCTGTTCGGAAAGATTTTTTAAAAAACATTCTTAATTTAACATTTTTGCTATTAGTGAAACTTTAACATTTATTTTTACAAATCAGTGATTGTAGCGCCTCTACAACCATCTTTCTACTTTTTATCACCCAGTGGATGACTTGTGTGATCAAGTCAAAACGTCAGTATATCAATATTTAAAATATTTTAACATGGATGAACCTGCAAAGGTAAAGAGAAAAGACATCCAATCAATCCTCTAAAATGTTTTGACTTGTGCTTAGGACTGAAAATATTTTATTTATTTAATGGACCAGGGTTGGGATATTAATCTCGATGTATTATATAATATGAACTGCTGGGAAGTTTATATTGACACACATGCACACACACACACACACACACACACATATATATGTATGTATTGTACCATTAACATGTCCAAAGAACTGACAACTACAAAGTGAGTGAGTTAGAGGTTGTTAAAAAAAAGGTTAATAGACAAAAAATGTATGTCACATTCAATATTGTATTTTACTAATTATTAATTCTATTCCTCTGCCCCCACCCCAGAAAATGTAAAAGTATAATTAAAAACAGAGATTAAAACTCAATTTAATTATTTAGGTAATTAATAAAAAACATTTTATCTATAAAGACAATTTTTTAAGGAATATCAGAATATAATGAAAATTAATTAAAAAAATTTAATGTTAATCTTGTAGAAAAGAAATATAAATAACTTACTTTTATATTATTTTTTGTAAAGTACACATTTTATTTTGCAGTTAAAAGAATTTTCTTTCACAGCCAGAAATGCACATTATATATAGTGTACAACATAGATGAAACATATCTGTTTGATTGTATAAGTTTTGTAAAAATAAAAGTAAATATATGGTAATAACAGTTGCATGGGATTAAATATCTATAGATAAAAAGCTATGTAAAAAAAGAAAAAAAGTGTTATGTATAGGGGCTGAAGCAGGATAAAGTGATCCACAAACTTTTTGAAAAGAGGAGAAAGATTATTGAAAAGATTCGTGCAAAGCTAAAACTAACAAAGACTGTTAAGCTGTTTATTGGTGAACTTATGCTTCAGTTGCTATACTAATTGAAAAGAAACATAATTAATAGTATGAAAATCCATATATATATATATATATATATATATATATGATCAATAGATGGCGTTTTACCAAAACCACCGAAACAAGTGTAAAATTTGTTTTCATAAATGACAAAAGAGTCAGAATTAACTATCTTTTTCATTTGCTCACCCTCAGATCAGCTGATTTTAAGCTATTTGCTATCATCAGTGAAGGATAGAGTTAGAAACTAGATCTAAACACTGACTCCAAGTATTTATGCAAAACATTTCTATCAGTTTGCAAGCGTGAATTTTTCAGACCGGTAAAGTCTTCAAACTCAGCTTAACAAGCCAGATATCTTATGGGTCTGATCTCAGTTCAGTTTCACCACATAGTCAAAGTCTCTGCAATATATATCATTGCAAAAAAATCTTTAAAGGTACATTTATTTAAAACAAAAACAAGTTATTCACGTAACTTGCTATCACTTGTTATTTATGATCAATAGATGGCGTTTTACCAAAACCACTGGAACAAGTGGAAAATTTGTTTACATAAATGACAAAAGAGTCAAAATTAACTATCTCTTTCATTTGATCACCCTCAGATCAGCTGATTTCAAGCTATTTACTATCATCAGTGAAGGATAGAATTAGAAACGAGATCTAAACACTGGCTCCAAGTGTTTATGCAAAACATTTCTATCAGTTTGCAAGCATGAATTTTTCAGACCGGTAAAGTCTTCAAACTCAGCTTAACAAGCCAGATATCTATATGGGTCTGATCTCAGTTCAGTTTCACCACATAGTCAAAGTTTTTGCAATATATATCATTGTAAGAAACCTTTAAAGGTACATTTATGAAAAACAAAAACAAGTTATTCACGTAACTTGCTATCACTTATTATTTATGATCAATAGATGGCGTTTTACAAAAACCACCAAAACAAGTGCAAAATTTGTTTATATATTGTGATGAGCGCACATACTGTGGTCACACATGTACCTACAAAACATCCACAAATTAGAAATGTTAGGGTTGGAAGGAAAGAAATAAATAAGAAAGAAAAATGAGCTTGGAAAGTAACAAAACCAAGAAATGTTGAAAATTAGCACAACAAAGAGAAAGAGAGGGAACTAGAGTTAACAAGATCGTTATCTTTTGCTAGTCAAAGTCCGAATTTTGATAAAAGTAAATATTAAATTATAATACTACCAGCATACGGTAGGAAAGTTAAAGCAGTAAAGAAACAAAAATAAAACATGTAGTAAAATATGATTTAGGAAAAGTAAAGTTTAAAAAAAAAAAAAAAAAAAGGGAAAAAGAAAAACTTCGATAGCACGGAAAGAAAAAACCTAGAAAATTAATATGTTCGAAAAGATAAGAATCTGGGCTTCAAAGTACACATTTGACGATAAACGAAATGCGGGTTTAGGGAGTAGAGGTAAAGCAAGAATTAGATAAAAAATAAATGATTATTAAAATTTAAATAAGAAATAAAGAAAAACATGCGTTAAAATTTGTGTAAGTAATCAAAGAAAAATAAGGAAATAAATAAAATGTACGTAGTGCTATAAAATCATATAAAATAAAGTTACATATGGCCGAAGGCATAGCATGGGAGGTGTCAACAACAAGTGGAAACAAAGAATCTAAAGGACAAAGGCCATTGGAATGTTTTAATTAAAAAAAAAAAAAAAAAAAGAAAAAATTAGGTGGAGAGCTAAGGAGATAAAAAGGAGAGATTAGAGCTTGAGACTTCGAGTCGACAAGGTGAAAAATCGCGGCTCCAAGAATCAGCCGATATAGCTAACCAACATGACTTTTACCGTCGATATCTCACATAGTATGACCGGCTAAGGCCATCATGATCACGGTCAGTCCGGACTTCTGTACCAATGGTTCTGCAATAATGTAACAGCTACGGTAGTAACGCCTGCCTATGGACTCCTGTAGTGGCCCGACCTGTGATGCCTCATCCTCCATGCCTTACTAACCAAGAAGCTACATCCCACCAAATATAATCTACGACCGTCCCTCCTAAAGAAGTGGATAATCCACGTGACGGTCGACAACACGTCGGAATGAACTCAAAGACTAAACCCTAGGTAACTTAAATATTATTTTATATATCGTCAAATGTGCACATAAATTCCATAGACAATGGCCAAATGCCTTTCATGAATGGTAATGACATTCTTTTGATAGACAGCTAGGCTAATGAGTTATAAATGTGACAGCATTTATAATGATTTCAAGTATTTAGTTATAAGAATTTCAAGTATTTATTTCCTTATAGCATTATAAAATATAATATGTTTAAATTTTATGTTAATGTTTCTTATATCTTTTATTATCAAATTATGTGTTAGTATTAAAAATATATCAATTTATTTAAAATCCATCTTGTCTCGTTCTTTGCCACTCCACAAAATAGTCTAATACTAGGAGGGTAGAAATATTATTTCATTTTTTTGCATTCTTTTGGTTACGAACTTAACACGTGAAATGTTGATGGCACAGGGTTTTATCCTGTAAAATTTATAAATTAGCCAAGCGCTGTAACTGTAATATCTTACAGCAGCTGGGAGAAAGCTGATCGGGAAAAATAATCTGGAGGTTATATCCGTATAGCGTACAGATTCGGTCAAGTACGGAAATCGGCTCGTCTGTTTCCGTATTTCTCTCTGCTTGAGGTAGTGGAAGGTGGACGATTTTTGAATAATAAGAATTCCCCATTACATATATAAGTGAAAGGGAAGTTGGAGCTTTTTCGATCGTCCCATGCCCGTTACATATTTTGGGGGCCAGTCCGGGATCGAAACTTCTGCCCAAGTAACAATCACGTGTTGAATAATTATATAATATAATAAATATTTTCTAAAATAAAAATTGGTTAATATATGTGTTTTCAAACATATAAATTTAGCGTTGCAAGTTAAAGTGGCGAGAAGCGAAGGCGAAGGGGATAAGTTTTTTTTTATAATACTCCATACGAGCGTTTCACATCAAATGAGTACAAAGAGTAGCGAGGGGGAAATTTTTTTTTAGTATTATGAAAGTTATTGAAATGAATAGTGAAGGATAATCTCAGATAATAATTAGTCAAGTTATAATGAACAAAGAAATCATAATGTCAAATGATTACCGCCAAGTAATATAAGTCGTGTCGAAAAAAAAAAAAGATATACGTATGATTTTAAGATAGTGAAAGGAATATAATTTACAAAAAACGTTTTATGTGTAATGAGGGAGATTATCCCAGTGAAGAAATATATGTGTATGATTTTATTCTAAAACGACCGTAAAATAAGGGAAGTTTATAACGAAATATTAGAAATATATATGTCATAAGTACATGCGGCTGGAAACACAGTCAAAATGAATTTCCTTAGATATATCGATATAGTAGTGAGTTAAATTAAAAAAAAAATATATATATATATAAACGTGCAGCATTGAATTAATTAAAGAGAGTCAGAGGTAGATGAGTAGGGAAAGCAAGGACAATCATCAAGGTGGATGGGCAGTTGGGCAAATCTAGGGCAGGTGGACAAGAAGAGGAACCGGAGTACAGATGTTTGGATTGGCTAGCGATCTAACGCTAACTGATAAATCACAAATATTAAATCATTAATCAAAGTAAAAGGAAAGCAGAGAATCAATAGGAAAAAAAATTTTCGTTATATAAATATAGCCAGAAGAGTTTAGTAAAACAATATTAAAAATGTAGATTAAGGGTTAAAGCACATTATATTTATGCATACGAGATCCCAAGATAAAATGGACGTTCAAGGAAAGGAAGTGAGAGAAGGGAATGAAGATAAAGAGATGCAAGCACCGGGTAAAATAAGTAATAATGATATCATGGATATGCTAAGGCAAATGAGGATTGATCAACAGCAATTCATGGAAGAATACATGGACAGACAGGAGAGAAGAATAGAAGAATGGATGATCAAGGTCGAAATCGATAGCCAGAAAAGAATGGCTGCATTCAAGGAAGAAGTAAAAAATGAGATCATCCAGCAATCAAAGTCTAATGATACATGGGCTGGATTTCACCCAGAGATGGGGATGGAGGAACAAAGGAGTATAGGGCCATGTGGATATGCGAAATCTGAAACGGTTGAGGAGAGAGTTAGAGAATTAGGAGATTGTGATTGGGAAAAGGATATAGGACATCCAGAAAGGGAGATAAGACCGTTAGATGAAAAGACGGATGTAGTTAGAGATGAGAGTCAAAGAGTGATGATGAGCGTGCAGGAGAGTTTAGGTCAAGTGGCAAAAGAAATAGCCAGTTTAAACACAAGAGTGGAAGAATGTGTAAAGAATACAGCCAATAGCAGCATTAATGCCAATATAGAGGGCCGAGAACCAAGAACTAATGGAGAAGACAGAATCAGAGAATCTGGAAATTACATGGACTATCCTGTGGGCTTCCACCACTTCCTGAAGGTACAAGTTTTCAATGGTAACCCTGGAGAAAGCCCGATGGAACACTTGAGCAGCCTGGAACGATACTTCCAATTCGGTAGAGTAAGTGAAGAAGCCAAGATAGCAGTCGCTTGCAGCCATCTGCAGGGCGAGTCTCAAGTCTGGTGGAATTCGCTATTCCAGAAGCCCATTACATTTGCAGCATACCAGAGAATGTTGAAGAGCAGTTATTGGAGTGAGGAGCTCCAGGAGCATATGTTGCATCAAATAAAACGGCACAAATGGGGACCGGAAGAGTCATTCGTAACATTCTTCCGTCGACAGGTGGCTAGATTATGACTAATAATGGCAAACCCATTATCGGAGATGCAAATACTCCATATAATTAGGTCTGGGTTTCCGAAGGACATTGAACGTACTCTCATCGGTACAGAGAGGAAAATGGTGGACCAGGTGGCGGAGATGCTGAGTGTGCTGGACACCACTAGGGACAACCAACAGAATGAGGAATCGCCGTTGGAACCGCATGTAAGAGAAGCACCTAGAATAAGAAATGACTGGGATCCTGGGGAAAGACGTTGGCAAGAAGAACAAGGATATTCTAGGGAATGGAACCCGAGGAGGCAAGGAAGTGGACGACAGAGAGAGGAGACAGAATATAAGCATCCATATGTTATGACAGTGAGTCAGGGACCTCGAGAGCAACATCCGCATCCCAGAGGAGGAAGAGGTGATATCAAAAGAGGAAGACAACCACCAGATAAACGTAAGAGTGGTCCCAAAATAAAAAAAAAAAGGGAGGACTAGATGATGACACATTCAGAAATGGACATGGACCTCGAATCATGGAGAACAAATGGGCATACAGAAACTAACGATATAAAGAAATGACGAGCCAATAGATGGCCAAACAGTATGAGGGACTTTAGGATAAAATGATAAAGGATAAATTAATTGGCAGGATGGGGTTGTAGATTGAAGTTGAGGGAAAGTAGGCTTAGATATTTGTAGCTGGATCTTATTAGCAGTACTTGGTTTTGCCTTCTTCTTTGCCATGCTTGTGGAGTCTGCGGTGCATCAAGTATTATCACACAGAGAACACAGGGACAGAGATCCCAGTATCACAATGACTCACTGGATTAATATTTCCAGTTAGATATTAAGCACATATATCGTGAGTCAATGGTCCAGAGACCAATCTATGGGGAAAGAACCCCTTTTGGTATGAATATAGAGCGTTCAGAAATACACTGGGCTCATGAATGAGCTGGACGGAAAGATGCCAGTCTTCCAAGCCACCTCAATAATAGTGTCCGGAGTTGTCACTTAGAGGTGCCTTATTGCAGAAAGGCGATGCATGAACAGGTTTAATCGGGTCACAGAGATATCCTGTGGATTCGAACCTGTAGATACGAGTAGCGGCAGAAAGTAAACGCATGCATGGTAAGGTTTAGGATTAAATTGGTTTGGCTATACTGCTTGGTTTAGCAAAGAAAGGGATATAATTTACATGGTCGCCTCTCTATAGATTAACCTCATTGCCACATCATAGTAGCAATAAAAGAGAAAAAAAAAGGAGTTCGAACAATAGTTGGGAGCACTTAGATTTCCAGGCATAAGATTAAAATTTTTTTAAAAAAAAAATTTTAAAGGGGGGAACGGTGTAATATGATGAGCGCACATACTGTGGTCACACATGTACCTACAAAACATCCACAAATTAGAAATGTTAGGGTTGGAAGGAAAGAAATAAATAAGAAAGAAAAACGAGCTTGGAAAGTAACAAAACCAAGAAATGTTGAAAATTAGCACAACAAAGAGAAAGAGAGGGAACTAGAGTTAACAAGATCGTTATCTTTTGCTAGTCAAAGTCCGAATTTTGATAAAAGTAAATATTAAATTATAATACTACCAGCATACGGTAGGAAAGTTAAAGCAGTAAAGAAACATAAATAAAACATGTAGTAAAATATGATTTAGGAAAAGTAAAGTTTAAAAAAAAAAAAAAAAAAGGGATAAAGAAAAACTTCGATAGCACGGAAAGAAAAAAAACCTAGAAAATTAATATGTTTGAAAAGATAAGAATCTGGACTTCAAAGTACACATTTGACGATAAATGAAATGCGGGTTTAGGGAGTAGAGGTATAGCAAAAATTAGATAAAAAATAAATGATTATTAAATTTTAAATAAGAAATAAAGAAAAACATGCGTTAAAATTTGTGTAAGTAATCAAAGAAAAATAAGGAAATAAATAAAATGTATGTAGTGCTATAAAATCATATAAAATAAAGTTACATATGGCCGAAGGCATAGCATGGGAGGTGTCAACAACAAGTGGAAACAAAGAATCTAAAGGACAAAGGCCATTGGAATGTTTTAATTAAAAAAAAAAAAAGAAAAAATTAGGTGGAGAGCTAAGGAGATAAAAAGGAGAGATTAGAGCTTGAGACTTCGAGTCGACAAGGTGAAAAATCGCAGCTCCAAGAATCAGCCAATATAGCTAACCAACATGACTTTTACCATCGATATCTCACATAGTATGACCGGCTAAGGCCATCATGATCACGGTCAGTCCGGACTTCTGTACCAATGGTTCTGCAATAATGTAACAGCTACGGTAGTAACGCCTGCCTATGGACTCCTGTAGTGGCCTGACCTGTGATGCCTCGTCCTCCATGCCTTACTAACCAAGAAGCTACATCCCGCCAAATATAATCTACGACCATCCCTCCTAAAGAAGTGGATAATCCACGTGATGGTCGACAACACGTCGGAATGAACTCAAAGACTAAACCCTAGGTAACTTAAATATTATTTTATATATCATCAAATGTGCACATAAATTCCATGGACAATGGCCAAATGCCTTTCATGAATGGTAATGACATTCTTTTGATAGACATCTAGGCTAACGAGTTATAAATGTGACAGCATTTATAATGATTTCAAGTATTTAGTTATAAGAATTTCAAGTATTTATTTCCTTATAGCATTATAAAATATAATATGTTTAAATTTTATGTTAATGTTTCTTATATCTTTTATTATCAAATTATGTGTTAATATTAAAAATATATCAATTTATTTAAAATCCGTCTTGTCTCGTTCTTCGCCACTCCACAAAATAGTCTAATACTAGGAGGGTAGAAATATTATTTCATTTTTTTGCATTCTTTTGGTTATGAACTTAACACGTGAAATGTTGATGGCGCAGGGTTTTATCCTGTAAAATTTATAAATTAGCCAAGCGCTGTAACTGTAATATCTTACAGCAGCCAGGAGAAAGCTGATCGGGAAAAATAATCTGGAGGTTATATCCGTATAGCGTACAGATTCGGTCAAGTACGGAAATCGGCTCGTTTGTTTCCATATTTCTCTCTGCTTGAGGTAGCGGAAGGTGGACGATTTTTGAATAATAAGAATTCCCCATTACATATATAAGTGAAAGGGAAGTTGGAGCTTTTTTGATCGTCCCGTACCCGTTACAATATATATCAAAGAAATTATCTATATATGTGGCTAAAACTCTACTGCTGGAATGAAGCTTTAAACTGAATTGCCATATCTAGATCACACTCAGTGCCCATAACAACATGATAAAAAAATAAATTCCTTAACTGCAATGATTACGTGTTTAACAATGAAGTGCAAACAAAATAAGAAAAAGTTTGCAGCTAAAACTTATAGCCATGGCTACATTAGAAATTAACTACAAAAAAACCATTCATAAAAGCCTTTTTTTATTTGTTTTTATTTTTATTTTTTATAATAATACAAACTTAAATTTAAACCAAACTTACTAATAAACTATCTCTTGGAGCTTTAAGCATTACTTTATATAGTTTATGTTAATTTAATAGTACTTATATGCATTATTATTATTACTAATTTATAGTATTGATTTTCATTTATATATGTTAATATTCTATAAAATAGGTATGGAAAATGAATAGGCTAGAGATTCTATTTTTTTTTATTAAAAGTTTGTTTTAAAATATAGCACCAAACAATCTCTGTATTTCTTTTTCTTATGAGAGTGCATATTAGTACATTTAAATGTCTTGTGACATATTGTTTGATGTGATTCACAAAATATAAAATATATAGAGAAGAGATTGTTTAACTTATACTGAAACAGTGTATTAGTGAAAATAGTTTGCTAATATAGGCACCTTAAGAAATAAAAGTTGTTTTAGATGCAATAGTCTTGTATTAAACCATGAAACAATAATTCTGCTGTAGTATCTAATATTAATAACCAGGGAATATAGCTATAACTTCTGAATACTTCATTAGTTATTTATTTATATGAGGCCAAGATTCATTTATTTTAAATAGATTCAATATATATGCATAAAAACAAATATAGATGTAGGTGCTATTATATATATATATATATATATATATATATATTGTAGATATATAAATATAAAAAAAAGAAAAAAAAAAAAAAAGACGAAAATTCAAAAAAAAAAGAGTTAAAAAAAAAAACAAAGAAAAAAAAAAAAAAAAAAAGGAAAAAAAAAAAAGAACAAAAAGGAAGGACAAAGGAAAAAAAAGAGGAAAGAGAAAGAGAAGAAAGAGAGGACAAAGAGAAAGAAAAAGGCGAGGGGAAGAGGGGGGGCCAAAAAAAGAAACCCAACCCGCCATGATATGAAAGGAACAAATTAAACAATAAGACGAGAAGAAAAAGATCTGATTTGAGTTTTAATCAAATTAGTTTTAATGTTTTCCGATGGACAAACATCTTTCCATTTATTTATTGATAAATTTTATTGTTTAAATTTTAAATGATGAATTAGGTATAGGGTGATGTTTGTATTATTGGTCATTTGCAAATATAGACATTGAAAATAATGATGGAGATCTAAAATGATTTATTCGGATGTCTTTAAGTTATTGGGACAAATATCTTATGGGAATATATTGGGTTACTTATAAGTTTTCTGCGATTGTCGGATCAATAATTTTGTATTTTGATTGTTTATGTTTATTTGAAATGTTTTTGCGTGGATCTATGATGATACAACATTTTAAACAAATTGTGGAAGTATATAAATGTAAAAAAGTCGGGGCGAATGGTATATAGTGAAAGTTGTATTAAGGGAGGGTAATCTTAGGTTATTCATTTGTAGTTGAATTGGTCAATGGATTGGATATATTTGTGAATTAGTAGATGTAGTATGGATCCGCTAGGGAGGATTATAGATAACACACACTCTGTTTGTATGGATGGGTTTGAGTCGGAGAAGAGATCCATTCCTATGGAGTTTTAGTTTATTGTCTATGCACAGATGTCACATTCGTGGTGGAGAGTCAACTTCTATTCTACTTATTGTTCAGATGTACATTCTGAAATATAGTATTTTGTGTGTCGTATCATGTACATTGAATACATGAATGTATAGATGGATGGGCAGTTGATGAAAGTGCTAAGGTTAAATAGGGAAGTACCAAAGAGATGTGTCAACTGTAAAAAATATAAAATTATAGAAGTAAAATGAAAAAAAAATAAGATAAAAATCAAATGTAAACTTATCTCGAATTTAGAATGATTTTAAGGGAAATAAATATTTTTCTGTGTAATTTCTGGCAGTGGCTTTTATATATATTTATATATATATATATAAGGTTATATATTGCAGAGAAGGGAGAAAAAAAGGGGGAAGAAATATATATATATATGTTAAAATCTCATTAGACTGGTGAGACAGATGGAGACCTGATTCAATATATATATATGCTTTCTAATTAAATACTTATAAATAGATAACTCCATACACTAAATATTTTCTATATATATATATATATATATATATATATAACAAATATAAAAGTATAAATTAAAAAGTCAATTTAATAAATAAATATAAAGATAATGTTATTAATAGGCAAGTTGCAAATACAGCCATACACAGCTTATGGAAATTTACATAACATTAAAATTTGAAAATCATTTAAAGCTGACGAGTACATAATTGAAAGGCTACTAAAGAATTTAATATATATATATTACTGTTAAATTGTTTATATATATATATCAATTATGTTAAATGTAATTTATTTCAATGGGCTAATTATTATATTATCATAGTAGATTACATTGAAGTATATTTATTTAAAGTTAATCCATTGCAGATTCCCAGCCTTAGAGACAAAATTACCATCCAAAATAAGTATTTAAAAAGGAAAAAATATGATGCAAAATCAGAACTATAAATGCAAAATACTCACAAATTTGTTCAATCCAACTTGTAAAATTATGTAAGAAAATGCAAACAAACTGTAATAGATACGTTATAGATTGTTGTTCTAAACATATCATATTTACAACTTATACTTTCTTGCTTGTAAATTATTTATACTTTTTGTTATCAGATTAATATTGACAACTAAAGTAAAACTTTCAGGAGTGTAAACCTACACCAATAATATTTATAGTTGACACTATATTTTAACTATTTTTTTGTCTCTTAGTATAAAAACTAAAATTAAACTTTTAAAAACATAAATAATTTTATTTTAATAGAAATCACTTTCCACCTTTTCTAGAAAATTATTTGTTTTTTGATGCCACCTTACAATTTTTTCTGATTCATAATCAATGTAAAGTCAAACTTTGAAAAGAGTAAACCAATGCACTAGTAAAAAATCACATTACCATCATTTTTTTGCTTTCAAATTATTTTCCACTAGTGGTTATAAGCTTTACTGCTTTTTTGAAGTTCTGAAATGTGATACATGTTCAAGGTTAATTAATTGTATTTATCACAGCATTAATATCTGTTATCAATTTTACTTCATTTTCATTAGAACCTATTTTTTATGAGTTTTTTTTAACTCTGAATATTATGATTATTGCTAAAATTATTACATGCATGCAGAAGATAGTAATAATAGATTATAATTATAAGAAAGAAAACAAACCGAGAATCCTAATCCCATACATCTATTCAACAGCCAAAAGCCTTATTAACATACTATCATGTGACTTTGAAGTCACTTTCCATTCACCTCCTAACACCAATAGATTTATTAATAACACTAAAGACAGGATCAAACCTGAACTCACCCCTCAAGTTGGATACAAGATCACCTGCCTCCAAAGAAATTGCATGGCAACATATTATGGAGAAACTAAAACCAATATTGCAAACAGAGTAGCTCAACATAAATACCTCTACAACAGGACCTAAACTAAGCTTGAAGGCAATTCAATTTTTGTTGAGAACAAGAGAGCCACTGGCCATGCCTTCCTACCCACCACAGCCAGTGTTATCTGCTCAGAAAGAAATGACATGAAACGTAAAATCAGGGAGGCTTACTACATAATAGGTAACCCTGCAACAATCAATAGAAGAGAGGCCTGCTTTTCACTATCTTGAAAATGGATTATGTAGCACCTTCACATGAATTTGCATAAAATGTGCATTAACATCATTATAGTTCTTAAATAAATTCCAGTATCAATGAATATGGGACTATGAACTGTCCCAAAAGTGCTTGGCAGTAACATTTGGATATTATTATTTATTTTCAAGCACTATTAATAGCGTCAGTATCTGTGTGCAAAGCACACACATATATATATAAATAAATATTGTATATTTTCACTGCTACACTAGGCAAACAAAATTTGTACCTTAAGTTTTATAAAACATGCTGTGGGGTCTTCATTATTACATTTATACTTATGATATAAATTTTTATTTAATTGGAAAAAAATGCATTATATAATCTTGTTTACAGTAGAAGCTTTCATTGCAGTTGATGTCAGTATCATTTCAACACATGTAAAACAGCAATATAGGAAAGAGAATGGGGAATTGTATAATATTTAACTAATATAGATGATGAAGTCTGGGTGATTCAAATGTATCATAGGAGTCATTATTTTAGCTTGAATGTAACAGTTTTTGTTTAAACTTAGAGAAAGAAAAAAACAAGTTAGATAGCTGGTTTGAAGACATAGGATTTCTGAAAATTTAGAATTTTTTACTTAAAAGTTAAACATTAGATAAAGTGCTGAGCTTGATATGGTGTTTTAAATCTAATACTTGGATATCCTAGAGCCTCACTGATGAAAGCCAAATTTAGAAATCAGTCTGGGGATAGGGATGTTCTGAAAAGCTTATTAAGAGCTATTAGCACATTCATTATATAATATAATAATAGTTCATGATGTAAAATAAAATAAAAATTCTTTGGTGATTAAAAGGAGCAGCAGATTGGATCAGTTCTCAGCTAAGTACAAGTAAAAAAAAATAGCTGAAAGCTCAAATATAGATTGAAAAAACAAAATATATCACTACTGTGATATAGTATTATTTATATATCAATCCTTTATTAATGTTTATATTAAAAGAGATCTAAAACATTGCATGTTAAAAAAACTCTTTAAATTAAATTTACATGTCTTTTATTTAGTTTTTACTGAAAATAACTGTCTAATAGCAGTCAAAATATTTGAAAACAAAATTAAACATAAAGTTTAAAAACAAAATAACAGTATTATTTAACTATTTATTATAGACTTTTGTTTTATTTTATTGAAATGTTCTACTCTAACTTCATATATCTGATTTTAATAATCTTATATATATATTAAATACCCCGTAGTTATATAATTTTAACAACATTCCCCCTTTAAATAAAGAAAAGTCCATTCAGAAAAAATTTCATTTTGAATGGGCTGCAAAATTCAGACTTTTATTTATTCAGGCTTTTCTTTATTTAAAGACAGAGTGTGGCTAAAATAATATTGCAGTGGAGTGTTTAAAATATTTTTATAGAGACTTCAGTTAATGTCATGCTGTATATGCATAAAAAAATATACCAGTGCATATTGCTAGCTGAAAATTCAAATGCAAAATGTTCAATTCACATTCCCAAATGTTATGCTTTTTCAGCAGTGCATTCCGTGAATATATATATATAAAGTTCAATTAAGTGTTGTGTTACTTACCCAGTTTTTCCTGTTTTACTCTTTCCATTGTTTGAGTTTGCAGCACGAACACAACAGAAATGTTGAGCAATTCCATAGTGTCCTAGACAGACATAATTTGGGGGACATCTCATAGCCGTGCAACTGAAAGGCAGTTGAGTATATGGATTGATTAGAGGTTGCCCAACTGGGCAAGGAAGAGGGTTGTGTTGTTTATTACCTGCAAATTTAAATTGTAATTCTTGGATAATAAATTGGAGACAAGTATAAAATAAATAATAAAATTTATCTGTTGCGTTAAACAATACATAACAGACATTTATCTTACATAACAAAGATTTGTAATTAACAAAAAAAAAAATATAATTAATAAAAACAAAAAAAAAACACTAAAATTTATTAACATCAGTTAATGCATGACATTTTAGAAAATGATGAAATATCCAAGAACATCTATATTAAATTCAATTAAGTCATCCTTCCATAATCCTCAACTTTTTTTTTGAAAAAGGCAAATCACCTTAATGTATCACCATTTGTTTTTTCAAAGCAGCATAATTACTAGATATTCTTTATCTTAAAATGATCAAATTATCAATTTTTACTTACTTTTATTATAAATTTTATTAAACGCCCATTATTATATTAAGTAATAATTTACTAAGGCTGTAACCTTAGAAATAAGCGTCTGAAATATACGAAGGTATAGAGGTCCCTACCTTCGTATATTTCAGACGCTTATTTCTAAGGTTACAGCCTTAGTAAATTATTACTTTTATTGTGTTTGCTCATTATAGTTTTCTTTAAATATCTTTAATAGTTATATTCAAACTCATCTTCCCTTCTTATTATTAAAATTTGCTACTGCCAACATTCTGGCACATAGCATATGTTTTATTTTAAAATTTAAAGTTAATGTTTTACCAACAAATAAAAGCATAAGACAAACGGGCTGAAGCGTTTTTTTTATTGCGTGCACTTACACACACGTATTAATATAATTAAACAATATCAATTAATACTTGACATTTTAAAAATGATAAAATATCCAAATACATCTATAGTAAATTTAATTAAACATTTTGCCAAAGTCATTGCTTAACTACAAAAATTCCATTTTCTTCATCTTGGAGGTTGAATGATCGTGAGAGAGATATTTCATTACATTCATTATAAATAGTACTTGGAGATTTTATCACCTAATATATATTTGAAATTAAAACTAATACCAGTTTACAGTAAATATTACAAAAAATGTCTAACTAGTGTAAGACAATAATTTAAAAATAAGTAACAAGAATAGGCACTGCTCTTTTTTCTTGTTAATTATTGTCTTATCTTGGGTTAGAGAGTTTTAAAAGATATTTTTTGTACAGTTTTAATCTCAAATATTAAATATATTAAAGTATCGGAGATATTCTATTACTTATATAGTATATAATATCTTTTAAATGCCCTGTAGCTATATTCTTGCAGCCACACTCCCTTTTTAAATAAAATAAAAAAATTGAATTTTGAAGCCCATTTAAAAGGATGTATTTTGAATTTGATCTGCAAAATCCAGACTTTTTTTATTTAAAGGTAGAGTGTGGCTTGAGGGCATTTAAAATATTTTATATAGATTTCAGCCAGTGTTATGCATTGGAGAAGACTGATGCTTGTTCATTAAAGTTTAAAGATTTTCTATCTTAGTATAAACTGAGCACTGATTGTATATATGGGAGATGATGATCTGGATCAACTGACGAGTGCTGGTTCAACATGAAATACATATATTGGAGATCGTTTATCTTTTTCACATATATGTGGCATGTGTATCAGTTGTATAAGATAGATTACATATCTGTAGAAAGCTTGAAAGTCTGGAGTCCCTTCTAATTGAATTAAGTTTAGTATTAGACTATATATATATATATATATATATATGGAATAAAGAATTTTTTTTGAATTTATTCCAGAGTATTTTATATATATAAAATAAATAAAATATCCGTTAATTAAAAACAATATTGTAATTATAATTGAAATAATATTTTTAATGGTTTACAAACAATTACAAACAATCCTTACTTTCGGCTACTTTCTAACCTGCCTCAACTGCCATTAAATTCAAAAACCAAAAGCGGAAGCAAACGTCATCAATTCAAATTCCACATATCTCGTATTTTAATGTTAGAAGCTTGTCGATTTATTAATGCACTTTATTCCTGTTTATAAAAATTGCCTCTTTAATTTTTCTTTTACTATGGTTTCTCTCTTCATGAAGAATTTTCACATTTTCAAAATTAAATTTAAATTTATATTTACATGTTTTTTCGTAATCAAAGAAAAGCGTTGTTAGCGAGAGGTCATCGCACCCGCTTTGCAAGCAAGTAGTTGGTTGCAGCCGGTTGTGGGTTGCTATGACATATGAGAAAAAAAAAGAAAACTGAAGGAGATATTAAATCACCATTATTTTTATTTTTTACAAGCTTATATAACAATTCATGTTCCTTATTTAAATTTAATTTTGAAAATGTGAAAATTCTTCATGAAGAGAGAAACCATAGTAAAAGAAAAATTAAAGAGGCAATTTTTATAAACAGGAATAAAGCGCTTTAATAAATCGACAAGCTTCTAACATTAAAATACGAGATTCGTGGAATTTGAATTGATGACGTTTGCTTCTGCTTTTGGTTTTTGAATTTAATGGCAGTTGAGGCAGGTTAGAAAGTAACTGAAAGTACTTCTGCGGATTTAAGGATTGTTTGTAATTGTTTGTAAACCATTAAAAATATTATTTCAATTATATATATATGAGATAAAATCTCCAAGCGCTGTCTATTATAAATTTAATATATAAATACAAAATATTAATAGATTTATGTAAATTGTTGCCCTATTAATTGAGTCAGTGAAAATATTTAATGTTTATTGAAATTCAATTATTTTACAATTCAAAAGTTTTGTTAGGCAATAATATGTGTTCTCCTAGACAATCATAATAATTATAATAATTATTACGCATTAAAAATTTATTAATGATTAAGTAGAAAATGTTTACTTGTTTTTATCACCCATAGTGATTCATAATTAATAATGATTTATTTTAGGAATAATATCTCAACAATTAATAATTTTTGAATAACTATGTGTTGGAATACATTTACTAAATTTCTGCTAAAAACTATAACATTCTATAAAAGATTTTCATACCCCTACTTGAAATAGAAATTGGTGACCACAATAAGTTGTGTATTTTTTTTTTTTATCAAGGTAGCTTTCTTTGAAATAAACTGATGCAATAGACAAATTATAGAAAAATATTTTTTTGTGTATGGAATGGTAGAGGCATTTATTAAAAATTTCAATGAACACTGTTAATTTGACTTCAGGGTTACAACAATATATTGTTTTCTAACTTTTCATTTCCAGTACAATCTATATATCATGAATTCAATGCATAGATTTTTACTGATAAGAAAATATTAAAAACTTCTCAGATAACATATGATGCTAGTCAAGATGATACAACGTTTTGGGGAAATTAAAAAATATCCCTAAATGTTTATTTGTTTTGCATTTAATAAAATAATTATAATCAAGGATGTTTAAAATTTGAACCAGACTATTAGGATCTAATAGAAATATAATATTTTATTTGGTCCTATAAATATATTCGAAAATAGCAAAAGATGTATTAGTTTATTGAAATTTCTGAATTGTATTAATAAAAACAAATGTTCCTAAAATAGAATTAATAGATGAAGTCTATATGCAATTCCAAAAACACTCTTAATATTAGTTAATATAATTAATATTTGATAGTAATTTAAAATATATTAATTCCATGAAATTAAAATAGATTATATATGGTGAACAAAAAATGTTGTGCTTGCATATTTAATGATCACATTAAGTATTCTATTTTATAATTGCATGTTATTAACATATTACTGATATCTAATAATTAACTCCATACATCGTATTTATAAAAAATACTTAACATTTACATCTCGTTATTCTATTCCTCTTTTCAAAAGTTTTAATATTTTTTTGTTTCTTGCACATTCTAAAAAGCAATTCAGCAGTTTTTACCATATTTTTTCCTCCTATTTAACTGATACTGCAGTAACATCTTGATTCTTTTTGTTTTTCTTGTAACTATTCTTGTTTTATGATCCATATTAAATCTTGGGCAGAAAATGAAAGTGAACTCATTTTTTTATCTTTAACATGATTTATCTTTGATATTAGAGGGCATTGCATTAAATATTTAATGGAAAAATAAATAGAACTAAATCAAAGTTGACATTACAAATTAAAAATTTCATATATGTGAACTTCAATTTAAATAGAATGTGTGGAAATATAAAAATATTTTAGCATAATTATTATTAAAGTTAATTTTAGACACAACAACACTAAAAATATTGAATTAATAAATTTCTTTAAAAAAATAAAAAAGCTTACTTTTCTAAATTAATTACAATAATATAATTTTTTATTGTTCTTATAACATAAGTTTACATTTTTCTAAAATCATAATATAATTTTAAAAATAAAATATATTTATTATTTAAAACAATGATACAAAAATATCTTTAAAACTTTTTCTGATTTATGATTATAATGTAAATAAGTTCTACTCTTTTATGCAAATTGACTTCTGCAAATTAATCTTTGCATTATAAAAATTTTATATATTGACCAAATTCTAAAATAGAGATTTATTGCCATTATATTGAAACTATTTCATATAGAATTATTAAAAAAAACATTGGAACCAAATAATAAAATATCTTTATAAGTAATTTCATGACTGACAATATAAGCAACAGCAGCCCAAATAAATTGATTCTAAAAATCTGGATTAGATTAATATAGCTAGTTTTTGGAGATTTATTGCTTAAAAGACTATATATTTGTCAATGTTGTCAAATTTTATCATTATATGTTATATCACCCTTCTCTGTGTTTACTAAAACTACTACATTTTAATAGTAAATATTTAATATCTTTTTGTCTTACACATGTGCCAAATCATATATCAAATTCAAATCTTTTTACTACTTCTCACTTATTTCATTTAACTAAAGACTTAATTATTTTAAACAATTATTATACATATCTTTTACTTAATATTTATCTTTTCTGATACCATAATAGTATATTTATTATCATATATTTCAAAATTCCATAGATTTTTCAACATTTTACTTACTAAATATTTTATTCTTCTATCTCAATATCTAGAACATTATATGTCTAATATTAAAGGGAAATATTTATTTCAATTTTTGTATAAATTCATGAATAATTTTTCTCATATAATTTTTTTTAGATACATTTAATATATGTATTAATTAATTTATATACCTCTTTCAATTAAAAATTCTTTCAACAATTTTATTCTTATTTATAAAAAGTAACCAATCAAATATTTTTAATTTGCTCTTGATATTTTTATTTTGAAATAATAATCATTCTATTTTACTTTTTATAGCGTATTCCATTTATATATGTTCCTCACATTAATACCTTCCCATTTCTTTCTAAATTTCATTTAAAGATGGTCAATAATTTATGATACTGCATTACTTCAATTATTCAGTCACTACTTTTTAAATTTTTTTTTATATCTACACAACACTCATTTCTGAACATTCTTCTGCAATCATTTTCTGTTCTTTTCTATTTACCTCATTATCATTTTGCATTGTTTTGACCTGTAAATTTTCTCTAATATTCAGCAAAGTAATCATTTTTAATGTACTTATAACTGGATACAGCACTGACTACACTACATTATCCCCTGGATCATATTGGAATCTGACAAGTACTTGAATACCACTTACCCCCACAACTTTAAGTTTGTTTATGTATATAATTTTTAATTTTATAGTATAATTACAGTGTAAAGAGGAAAAAAATATTTAAAAACCATACTATTTATCAAACTCAGGCAAATTGGAATTTACAATTGTTATATTTGTGCCCACACCCTGGGAATAAATAAAATTACAAATAGAAGTATTACTATGTAATGGTCAAACTATATATGTTTCAATTATTTGCATTTATCTCAATTTATACAGGTGCCATCTAACTATAAACATGAGGAGATAGACCAAAATACACACACACACATATATATATAATTAAGAGCATGCTAATGAGCTCTAAACAAGCTTTTTTTATTTATTTATTTTATTATGATAATTGCTAATACAAGAGAAGGCATTCAAATCATCTTTATTTTAGATTGTCCCCATCTCCAGACCGATTTCAACCTATTGGTTTCTTCAGTGAGGAGTTGGGACACTAGATTCAAAAAAACCAATTCCTCACTGAAGAGACCCATAGGTCAAAACCAGTCTGGGGATGGGGACAATCTAAGATAAAAATGATTTGAATGCCTTCTCTTGTAGTAGCATTTATCATAATAAAATAAATAAATAAGTAAAGCTTGTTTAGAGCTCATTAGCATGCTCTTAATTTTACATATTGGTAAATGCAAGCTATATATGTCATGTGACATCTGACTTATATATATATATATATTGTCACCTGAACTTTCTCTGTGCACTCTTTCACTTATTAAACCTCATTAAACTCTTTTTTATTTCAAGTAGCTAGTCAATTGAATTTTATACTCTAGGATCAAATATGCCGGGTGCCAAATTGCAGCTATAAATTGTAATGCCCACCAGAGATCATCATCATTAGCCATATTTAGGATTTTAGAAGATACTGGAGAAAGTAATTAAATTGTCTCTCAAAATAATAATAATAATAATAATAATAATAATAATAATAATAATAATAATAATAATAATAATAATAATAATAATAATAATAATAATAATAATAATAATAATAATAATAATAATAATAATAATAATAATAATAATAATAATAATAATAATAATAATAATAATAATAATAATAATAATAATAATAATAATAATAATAATAATAATAATAATAATGATAAAACCATTCAATCTATGTGGTCTTAATTTTAAACCTAGCATTAGTCATGCAAATATTTTATGATAAATTTATTATAAATTCATAATAATGAGACAACTTTCTTCCACAACTTTATTATAAATATCTGATCTCGAGTGGTAACTACAGAAAATACTATATACGGTTCTCATTTATATCTGACTGGAAATAACTCAGTAATTAACGCAGAGAACTCCTAATTTATGTTCACAATATAACTTATTATTTATATTTAATACTAGATAAAATTTATCACAAATAATCCTCCCCATTTAATTCCATTATTTTATTTTTCGTTCTCAGCATTTATCACTTTCAATAGCTACAATTATATAACACGGAATGTCTGGGTTATGTTTTCTAATCTGAGAATCACTAATCTTATTTCTCTAACACACATATATCTTTCTATCAACTATCAATTCATGATCCCTATTTTTATAATAGTAGAATAATTTTATTATAGTATGCTACTTGACTTACTTGACTTCCAAACTAGCTCTTAGACTAATAATTGAACTGCTCTTTCTCAAGGTCTAGATCTGTCAAGAGGTGCACTTATAAGCGATTACATTGTAATGGATATGATCCCATATATGCGAACATAAATTTTAATACAAGTTCAATAGTGGGAATCACTCTAAACACCGAGAACAGGAAAGAGATTTTATGTCTGCTCCCAATATTCACAACATTACAATGAATCAAAAGATTAAATTTGTTAAACTTAACTCAACTATTCCCTGTCATTTTATTCTATTATTTCTAATCTATTTTTAATTAATAACCTTAATAATTTTATTTTGCTAAAGTAAACTATGGAAGTAAACCATGGACATCAATCAGATAAATCAATCAAAATTTACTTATGAAAGCAAAGTACGGAAACAAATCATAAAATCAGATTATGCAAATTAATGGTCAAAATAAATTATGTGAAAATGGAGTTTATAAAAGTGACTTATATAAAAATTATGTAAATCGAATATAGAAATATTCGATAAAATCTATACTGTAAATCAATCATGGAAATAAATTATCAATATAAAATTAACTATGTGAATCGAATATGGAAACAATATGATAATGACTACTGCAAATCGACCTTGGAAATAAATTATCATTATAAAATAAATAATTAAATTTAAATATGAACTAATATTACCTTAATATAGGTGCTGGATATATAGATTCTGAAGATATTTGAAACATCAAACACAAAACACAATATAATCTTATAACAATAGTAAACTTTTATTACATTAACAATAATGAAAATATTTGAAACTAGGCACTCTTCACAAACCTGGGATTTGAGTTGTCATCATCAGATTTTCAATGATATGGATGGCTGAAAAGTTGGAGGTAGTTGTGGATTAAAGCCTGTCCATTAAAGTACGAAGATTTTCTATCTTAATATAAACTGAGCATTGATTATATATATGTGAGAGAGATGATAGTCTGGACCAACTGATGAGTGCTGGTTTAGCACAAAATACATATATTGGTGATTATTAATCTTTTCTGCATGTGTGTGGTCATGTATATCAGTTGTATGAGATAGTGTGGATAGTTGAAGGGTGCTTGAAAATCTGAGTTCAAATCCTCTATACTTACAATTAACAATAATGATAAAATTAAAATAAAAACACACTAAATTATAATATTGTTACACAAATATATGATTCTGATCTATTCAGGACTATTATTCGAATACATGTTTGAATTAACTGATTTCCTGGATGACTCATTTCTTGTTTTGACCCATTCATTTATTAAATAATTAATTATTAATAATAATAAATACAAACGCTCACACATGGAATCAGAATTCCGTATGTTTTTAGCTTTAAGAAAACTTATCTAGAAAGAGAAGAAAACCTATAAATTTCTACTTCCCTTCTTTTATTGTAAACATTGTCCATTGGACTATTCCAAAATAGTATATTCGTTTCAATTATTCTAACTAGCAATGTAAAATAATCTTAAATTTCTAAATCATTTTATCAAGCAATAATTTTCACCTTTCCAATGAAAAAGGATGATATGTCACAAAATTACCCTACTAATTCTGCAAACGAGTTTAAATTCAAAACCCACACTTTTACATCCATGCTTGTCAGATCTTTATGTTTTTGACTGTACATATCTTTATATGTCAGTATGTCCACTCAGCTTGACAACCTCAATTTACCATCATTAAAAAAAAACCAATACAGATCGGTTAGTTTATTAATTAAAATCCCTGTCATTCTTCATCATACATATACATCTGACTGAATCCTTATCCTTTCAGGGCAACTTTATTCTGTCCCACATAAGAAAACTCTCTTCATATCACACATCACCATGCAGTATTTATAACATGCACACAGCCACATCTTGATAAGGGAAATTAAAAAACAACAACAACAGTATCAACTTCACACTTAAACTATTTGCTTGAGCCAGAGAAAGAGATCTTTTCTTAAGATGCAGAATCATGTCAAGAGCTCCTCTTAGACACCTATTCTCTATATTGGCATACAACATTTTCTACACTTAAACAGTAACTTTATGAATAATTCCCTACCTTAACAAATAAATGGAGTGAAACTTAGTCATCTCCGACTGCCATGGTATATAAATCATGAGACAGCTATTTCCCATCTATTGGGTGGTAGGATAACTTTATGTTAGTAATGACAAGCATTTATAGCTTATATATGCCCATATATACCTTGATTACAGCCTAGATAAATGACAAAGACTAACCAAATCCCAAATCAAAACATATATGAATTATTTCAATTTTAAACAGTCAAACCAACAACATACCTAACATTTATATTAATAACAGATCAACAATACTTTAGCATAATTATGAGTTTTACAATCATCCATTCACTCTTCATATTCACTATTAAGAACAAATTAAAATTTTGTTAAGAATAATAAAAATATATATATCATTTCTCTCTTTACTTTTAAATTTAAATTTACATGAGCATCTATACTTAAATGGTATCAAAATCATTTTTTCTCTTTACTTCAAACATTTTAAACATAAACAAAATATTAAATTAAATAATCTAGTGATTAGAGTGTGACATAGTATAAAAAACAAATGAAATATAAAAAAAACAAATGACATATTATATAAACGAAATAAAATAAAGAATAAATATCAACATTACAGATAGTCTTTTTAAATGTCTTTTCCTTCCACTGTCCATCAACAATTAATGTATTCAGTTCATTTACTTGAGATAGCTATATACTTGCATGTCAGACAGTTATTTTTAATTAAATGTGTATAGAACGCACAGACAGTCATTTGAATTAAGATAGATAAAAAAAAGTAGATAGTTATTTTAAATCAAAAGTGTAGCTGCAGGAGAATTAATAAATTTTTAAAAGAGTTCTATTGGTTACCTTCCATTTGATGAGTTTCTTCCTGGATTTGAATTCACTTTGGTTTCTTTTCTTCTTCTTTTCCATTTAAAGGCTCAAATCATAGACAATAAGCAGTCTCTGATTACTAACATGAATTAACTTTTCAAAACATTACACAGAAGATTGTTGCAGTTGTTTTAAATGAATTTTAAACAGCCAAATAATTATTGTAACATGAATTTCATACCGAAGTTTGACAGTTTTCTCCTTCAATAAATTTGCAATAAGCAGGATGGACAAGTTGTAGCATCTAGTATAAAATGTCTTATCAAAAGTTGACTCATTCATAATTGACTTGAGGAAAAGAAAAATATGCACCATTTATGGATGAATTAGAAATTCATACTTTGGTCTACTATAAAACTTAAATACATTATTAAATTCTGAGAAAGAAAATTTAAAAACTTGGAGAAAAAAAACCTTTAGAGATATTAATTTTAGTTAGTTAGCCCAGTTCTCAATCAGCAAAAGTTCTTCCCCTATTCATTTTCTGCAGTCACTTTTATAGAGTGAAAGAGAGAAAAGAAAACACATGTTAACCCCCCCCCCAGGGTTCCTCTTCAAGTCTAATTAAAAAAATCTCCACTCAGAATGAACAATGACTCTTTTTTTAAGTGTTACTATTAACAACTTTGTCTGATCTGAAACCAGATCTCTTTAATTAACACATTGGTGATTAATTTATGGAAATTAGTCAAAAAAGATATAACTAAAAACATAAGCTTGCTAACCCTTTTTTTTCAAACAAAGGTTACATTCATTTGATCTAAATAATTTCTTATTTAGATTTACATTTTTAATAATTTAAAAAAAATTATGTCAGTTTCTATAAAAGAAAAAAAAATCAAACCCATATATATGTATCACACATACATACCTGTGCAGAACATGTTATAGAAAACTGATTGTTCAGATTATATGAACACAAATATCCATCATAACCTCTTATAATTACAAGCATAAAATCAATTATAATTTCTGATCATCATAAACATAAACATTCACTATAATCCCCTATAACTTTAAACTTATTCTCCAGAAAGAAACTGTTAACCAAAGCTACTGACAATCAATTCAATCCTAATTCTCATCAACTCTTTAGTAATAGACATTCCATACAAACACAAACTGTCTCTATATATGTTGCTTTGGAGCTAGATAGCCATTACTTTCTCAAATAAAGCTTAACTTTTCTTATATAAACATTTTTTCCCACAATTACTTCATTTTATTACATTTGGTTTATAGATGGTAATAAAAAAAAGGCTACAGACCACCACCGTTATATATAATTTTTTTTTTCATTTATTTATTAATCACCAATTAAAATTTTACATTACATAAGACATGTATGCATATCAAGTCTGTTGATGCCATATCCACTGTTTATCCTGATTCTAATGGAACAGGCTTCAAGCTACATGCATTATTGGTTCTTTTAGTTCCTTCTTATCAAAGATTTTATATTCCACACAAAAAATAGCCAATATCCAACCATAATCTAAATGACAAACTCTAATATCATTAAACTGTATTTATTAAAGAAAATATTTCAAAAGGAGTTTTCATTTTACATTTAATTTTACTATTCAAACATATAGATGCCATGTGATCAAATAAGTGGATGGGATCAAATCCAGTACTATCACTTTTCATTTTACATTTGGTCTCATCACTGACTAACATCAGAAAATTACTACAGCTAAGTAAATTTGACTCTATGAAAACATTTTTCATTCTGCACTTTATCTTTCTGTCTTCCCACAACTCACTGCCATTATGTTGCAATCCAAAGAGTAGGTGTTCCATATAATCTATTTTCATTTTACAACTTTTCCTGATTGTAAAACTCATGGTAACTTTCTTAAGGCCTTTATTCTCATAATCACTCTTTGGTTTCTTATAGCTATACTTTGACAGAGTTTTATTAACTATAATTTTTCTTTTCTTTGTATTAAAACTATTTATCAATGGACAAGCACCTCTTCTACCTTATTTTCTTTAACATTCATTTCTAAATCATAAACATTATGATCACTGTCTTTTTCAGCTATTTTACAGTTAAATTTTATTTCTTCATACTGTAAATCCAAATTATATATAGCGTGATTTTGCTCTATTTTAATCCTTGCCTCTTTAATGATATCACTACTACTATATTCTTTTGCTTCTGCTGTCTTACACTCTATATTTGCTAAATGAGCCTCCAAAACTATTTTGCCTTCTTTGCAGTCTACCTCTATTGGACAACATAACTGATCATTTATTTCCTGTCTATCACGAGCTAACTTTTTGTCAATTTTGTGTTTGAACTCATTCCGTAATTGCTCTGCATTCTGTTGCATTTTTGTCTCCAAATCTTCTCTCTTCTCCTTTGTCTGTTCTTTTACTCCTAAATTTAACTTTTCTAATGACTCTTGAGCATCTATACTTTCTTCTGGTGTGCCAACTTTGTCACTTACTTTATTGAACCCTTCTTTTGAACTTTCTGTTGGAGTATCGAAACTTTTCTTCAACTCTTGAATCATTATGAAAAGTGTTCGAAGATCTGTGCTTGAGATTTTAGTTTTTGCTATCTCTGGACTTATGGGAACTAATTCTGAGACTTCCTCACTTTCTATTTCTTTCTCTACACACTCCATTTTCTTTTATTTATCTCTGAACTTTCTGGCTAACTTAAGTATATATTTAATTATATAAATTTAAATAAACTGGTGCACATCTCCTCTCCCTTCCATCAACCTGAAACAAAATCCACCCTCAACAAGCTCTGCATAAATGATCCAACAAATCCACCCCATCCATCTATTCACTGCAAATTTTGACCTTTAAATTCTACAAATGTTTTATAATGTTTTAATATCCAGAACTCCATATACCTTTTAATAATTGATGATAAAATTATGTTTGATTGATTGATTTTCAAATATCATAGATTGATTCACAAAATAAACGTTTCATTTCTATTTTATTTTATTCTATTTTTCCATAGTTTTTAATTCTATAGCAAACAGATTGATGATGATGTTTTATTATCCATCATCTATGCACACACTTAGGTTTGCAATATATATAATATCTGAATTACACTCATAAATCTTTATAGTTTTACTTCCATCCATAGATTATCTTGCGGCACTAAAAATTTAATATATATTTTTAAAATCTATACATTTAAACTAATTCTTATTTTACTCTTTTAGCATCCTCATCCACAGATCATCATCAGGCTTCTGTTGCGGTGCCAATCTTTCCGCTTTACGTATAGCATCCTCATTAACAGATCATCATCGGGCTTCTGTTGCGGTGCCAATCTTTCCGCTTTATATCACCTGAACTTTCTCCGCGCACTCTTTCACTTATTTAATCTCACTAAACTCTCTGTAATTTCAAGTAGCTAGTCAATTGAATTTTATACTCTAGGATCAAATATGCTGGGCACCAAATTGCAGTTATAAATTATAATGCCCACCAGAGATCATCATCATTAGCCATATTTAGGACTTTAGAAGATACTGGAGAAAGTAATTAAATTGTCTCTCAAAATAATAATAATAATAATAATAATAATAATAATAATAATAATAATAATAATAATAATAATAATAATAATAATAATAATAATAATAATAATAATAATAATAATAATAATAATAATAATAATAATAATAATAATAATAATAATAATAATAATAATAATAATAATAATAATAATAATAATAATAATAATAATAATAATAATAATAATAATAATAATAATATTGATAAAACCATTCAATCTATGTGGTCTTAATTTCAAACCTAGCATTAGTCATGCAAATATTTCATAATAAATTTATTATAAATTCATAATAATGAGACACCTTTCTTCCATAACTTTATTATAAATATCTGATCTCGAGTGGTAACTACAGAAAATACTATATACGGTTCTCATTTATATCTGACTGGAAATAACTCAGTAATTAACGCATAGAACTCCTAATTTATGTTCATAATATAACTTATTATTTATATTTAATACTAGATAAAATTTATCACAAATAATCCTCCCCATTTAATTCCATTATTTTATTTTTCGTTCTCAGCATTTATCACTTTCAATAGCTACAATTATATAACACGGAATGTCTGGGTTATGTTCTCTAATCTGAGAATCACTAATCTTATTTCTCTAACACACATATATCTTTCTATCAACTATCAATTCATGATCCCTATTTTTATAATAGTAGAATAATTTTATTATAGTATGCTACTTGACTTACTTGACTTCCAAACTAGCTCTTAGACTAATAATTGAACTGCTCTTTCTCAAGGTCTAGATCTGTCAAGAAGTGCACTTATAAGCGATTACATTGTAATGGATATGATCCCATATATGCGAACATAAATTTTAATACAAGTTCAATAGTGGGAATCACTCTAAACACCGAGAACAGGAAAGAGATTTTATGTCTGCTCCCAATATTCACAACATTACAATGAATCAAAAGATTAAATTTGTTAAACTTAACTCAACTATTCCCTGTCATTTTATTCTGTTATTTCTAATCTATTTTTAATTAATAACCTTAATAATTTTATTTTGTTAAAGTAAACTATGGAAGTAAACCATGGACATCAATCAGATAAATCAATCAAAATTTACTTATGAAAGCAAAGTACGGAATCAAATCATAAAATCAGATTATGCAAATTAATGGTGAAAATAAATTATGTGAAAATGAAGTTTATAAAAGTGACTTATATAAAAATTATGTAAATCGAATATAGAAATATTCGATAAAATCTATACTGTAAATCAATCAGGGAAATAAATTATCAATATAAAATTAACTATGTGAATCGAATATGGAAACAATATGATAATGACTACTGCAAATCGATCTTGGAAATAAATTATCATTATAAAATAAATAATTAAATTTAAATATGAACTAATATTACCTTAATATAGGTGCTAGATATATAGATTCTGGAGATATTTGAAACATCAAACCCAAAACACAATATAATCTTATAACAATACTAAACTTTTATTACATTAACAATAATGATAAAATTAAAATAAAAACACACTAAATTATAATATTGTTACACAAATATATGATTCTGATCTATTCAGGACTATTATTCGAATACATGTTTGAATTAACTGATTTCCTGGATGACTCACTTCTTGTTTTGACCCATTCATTTATTAAATAAATAATTATTAATAATAATAATAAATACAAACGCTCACACATAGAATCAAAATTCCGTATATTTTTAGCTTTAAGAAAACTTATCTTGAAAGAGAAGAAAACCTATAAATTTCTACTTCCCTTTTTTTATTGTAAACATTGTCCATTGGACTATTCCAAAATAGTATATTCGTTTCAATTATTCTAACTAGCAATGTGAAATAATCTTAAATTTCTAAATCATTTTATCAAGCAATAATTTTCACCTTTCCAATGAAGGAGGATGATATGTCAAAAAAATTACCCTACTAATTCTGCAAACGAGTTTAAATTCAAAACCCACACTTTTACATCCATGCTTGTCAGATCTTTACATTTTTGACTGTACATATCTTAATATGTCAGTATGTCTACTCAGCTTGACGACCTTAATATACCATCATTCAAACAAAACCAATACAGATCGGTTAGTTTATTAATTAAAATCCCTGTCATTCTTCATCACACATATACATCTGACTGAATCCTTATCCTTTCAGGGCAACATTATTCTGTCCCACATAAGAAAACTCTCTTCATATCACACATCACCATGCAGTATCTATAATGTGCACACAGCCATGTCTTGATAAGGGAAATTAAAAAAACAACAACAACAGTATCAACTTCACACTTAAACTATTTGCTTGAGCCAGAGAGAGAGAGATCTTTTGTTAAGATCCAGAATCATGTCAAGAGCTTCTCTTAGACACCTATTCTCTATATTGGCATGCAACATTTTCTACACTTAAACTGTAACTTTATCTTAACAAATAAATGGAGTGAAACTTAGTCATCTCCGACTGCCATGGTATATAAATCAAGAGACAGCTATTTCCAATCTATTGGGTGGTAGGATAACTTTATGTTAGTAATGACAAACATTTATAGCTTATATATGCCCATATATACATTGATTACAGCCTAGATAAATGACAAAGACTAACCAAATCCCGAATCAAAACATATATGAATTATTTCAATTTTAAACAATCAAGCCAACAACATACCTAACATTTATATTAATAACAGATCAACAATACTTTAGCATAACTATGAGTTTTATGACCATCCCCTCACTCTTCATATTTACTATTAAGCATGAATTAAAATTTTGTTAAGAATAATAAAAATATTTATGTCATTTCTCTCTTTACTTTTAAATTTAAATTTATATGAGCATCTATACTTAAATGGTATCAAAATCATTTTTTCTCTTTCCTTCAAACATTTTAAACATAAACAAAATATTAAATTAAATAATCTAGTGATTAGAGTGTGACATAGTATATAAACAAATGAAATATAAAAAAAAAACAAATGACATATTATATAAACGAAATAAAATAAAGAATAAATATCAACATTACAGATAGTCTCTTTAAATGTCTTTTTTTCCCACTGTCCATCAATCAATTAATGTATTCAGTTCATTTACTTGAGATAGCTATATACTTGCATGCCAGACAGTTATTTTTAATTAAATGTGTATAGAATGCACAGACAGTTATTTGAATTAAGATAGATAAAAAAACACAGATAGTTATTTTAAATCAAAAGTGTAGCAACAGGAGAATTAATAAATTTTTAAAAGAGTTCTATTGGTTACCTTCCATTTGACAAGTTTCTTCCTGGATTTGAATTCACTTTGTTTTCTTTTCTTCTTCTTTTCCATTTCAAGGCTCAAATCATAGACCATAAGCAGTCTCTGATTACTAACATGAATTAACTTTTTAAACATTTTTAGAAGTTTGCTGCAATTTCTTTAAACAAATTTTAAACAGCCAAATAATTATTATAACATGAATTTCATACCGAAGTTTGACAGTTCTCTCCTTCAATAAATTTGCAATAAGCAGTATGGACAAGTTGTAGCATCTAGTATAAAATGTCTTATCAAAAGTTGACTCATTTATAATTGACTTGAGGAAAAGAAAAATATGCACCATTTATGGATGAATTAGAAATTCATATTTTAGTCTACTATAAAAATTAAATACATTATTAAATTCTGAGAAAGAAAATTTAAAAACTTGGAGAAAAAAAAACCTTTAGAGATATTAATTTTAGTTAGTTAGCCCAGTTCTCAATCAGCAAAAGTTTTTTCCTTATTCACTTTCTGCAGTCACTTTTATAGAGTGAAAAAGAGAAAAGAAAACACATGTTAACCTCCCCCCCCAGTGGTTCCTCTTCAAGTCTAATTAAAAAAATCTCCACTCAGAATGAACAATGACTTTTTTTAAGTGTTACTATTAACAACTTTGTCTGATCTGAAACCAGATCTCTTTAATTAACACATTGGTGATTAATTTATGCAAATTAGTCAAAGAAGATATAACTAAAAACATAAGCTTGCTAACATTTTTTTTTCTAACAAAGGTTACATTCATTTGATCTAAATAATTTCTTATTTAGATTTACATTTTTAATAATTTAAAAAAAATTATGTCAGTTTTTATAAAGGAAAAAAAAAATCAAACCCATATATCTGTATCACACATACATACCTGTGCAGAACATGTTATAGAAAACTGATTATTCAGATTATATGAACACAAATATCCATCATAATCTCTTATAATTACAAGCATAAAATCAATTATAATTTCTGATCATCATAAACATAAACATTCACTATAATCCCCTATAACTTTAAACTTATTCTCCAGAAAGAAAATGTTAACCAAAGCTACTGACAATCAATTCAATCCTAATTCTCATCAACACTTTAGTAATAGACATTCTGTACAAACACAAACTGTCTCTATATATGTTGCTTTGGAGCTATATAGCCATTACTTTCTCAAAAAAGCTTAACTTTTCTTATATATATATATAAATTTTTTCCACAATTACTTCATTTTATTACATTTGGTTTATAGATGGTAATAAACCAAAAGGCATGGGTTGCAGATATAAAAAAACATATTTTGCAGGTTCATCCATGTAAGATTTTAATCTAAAAACTCCAATGTTTTGATTTGATCATATAAGCTCTTAATTGGGAAATGAAAACTATATAATTGTAAAGACATTGTAAACAGTGTTAATAAAAATAGTTGTAGAGGCACTGAAAACTTCACAACTAATAAATAGTTATAATAATAAATAAAAATTCAAAGAAATTTGTTTTTTTTTTTTTTAAATTTCAAATAGGAGGAACTTTATATTTGTCATCATATTTGTTGACACAGTTTGGTCTTTTTAGTATCTCAATAACTTCTGTGATCATTGGTGTAGTTTTTACATCTGGATGGAATACTGGTCTTAGAAAAATCAATATTGTAACTTGAATCCATATCATGGATCAAGAGTGCTGATGTTGATGAATGTTGTTTCACTGCATTAGCATTTTCATCCCTTCTAGAACTGATGTGATGATTACTCATACATACATAAGAAGACTCACAAAGTTTTTAATAAGAAGCATATACTGTCTTTATCAGGGTTTATATACTTTATATAAAAGAAACCACAGGCAGTATTGGATGTATCCTAAAATGCTGATATAAAAACAGCATATGCTCCTTATCAAAAAATTACTAATTTTTTAATGAAGCCTAAAGATTGAATCTCTTTTGAGGCTCAAGAAGTTTATGAAAATTTATGTGGTGTTTATTTTAATTCATCACAGAAAGAAAAATGATAATTATTTCTAAAGTGTTTAAGATTTATTTAATTAACTAATCTTCATTACATTTATAATATTAATACAATTTTATAATCAGATACACTTATCATATTAAAAAAACCCTGGTCTTTTACATACTTAAAAGACAATTCTACATGTGGAAAAACTTATAAATATAATATATTTATTTAACTCATAAGTTTCCAAACATAGATACATGCATATACTTAATATAAAATAATGATGTAAAATAATACTCATGCAGAGTTTGAATATAAAATTTAAATTAATATATCTTTCTACAACAGTAACTATAGAGAATGGCCATTTTAGGATCAAATCCAGATTAATAAAAGTACATTTTAACTATAGAGATAGCTTGTTTTGAGACTGAACCCTAAATCTATAAAATAAAATCTTGAATGATATCTCCCATACAAATACTGAAATATTTTTAATTATTTGATAGTGAATAAACCACTGCACATATAACATAAACTCACCTACACATAATCTAATCTTCAGTAATCAAAAGAAAGGTTAGCTATGAACAAATGACCATGATTGATACAATTAAAGCACTAACTTAATAATAGTAATAATTACTTACTCATTATTTAATGCTTTGATACTTTATAATTTCTACAACAGAAAGGAAACTTTAGTTAACCTGTATACTAATTAAAGAAATAAAGTGAATTTTGATTTTAAATAAAATTAGAATATTTGTGAAAGCTTAACCACAAATGCTTCCCCTTTTTAAATAATAAATTTGCTTCATAATGTTTGTTCAGATTAATATACTCAAATAAACGTAAAATGGTTAGGACAAAGTCTAAACATTTTTTTGGTATAAAACAATCATTTCATGAAGTTTGTTAGAAATAATATTAAAATAAACTTGACATATGTTATAATAAAAGTAACATTTTTTTTTTTTAAATGAAAAACTTATGATGTCTAAATTTCATAGTCATATTTGATATCTTCTCGATGGCAAAAATTAATCAATTCATTTTAAGTAGCTTAATGTCAGATTCCAGGTTCCTAAAGTAAGATTAGTAATTAGCAATTTTTCCTCATATACTCATGTAGTATAATGAAGGTTTGGTGTAATGAGAATCTGGAATTGCTACTTTTTCTTGTTTTTGAACACCCTTATCAAGTTTTACAACATACTTGATTTTGTTCTTGTCTTTAACACCTTTTTAACTATAAAATTTTTGAAAACATTTTATTTGATTAATTTGCAAAACACTTTAATGACTGATTTTTTTTTGGTTTTCTAATCACTTATATAAACAGATTTATTTGTTTTTCTTCTAATTTTTAATTGTGTTGTTTGCAATTTATTCATTGATAAGAGAATGTTTTAATATATTTTATCAGCTTCTCCTAAATTAAAAAAAACATATAATAACTATTATAACTTCTGCATAAATTTATTTAACATATCTTTAATATTATATTTTAAACAATTTGTTGTATTTTAATCAACTCTCAACTATGTGGAAGATCATGTGGTCAATACTGAAATGAATAAGAGATTATTCATTTCAAATTCTCAAAGTTTAAAACAAAAAAATCCAATAAAAATGATTGTACTTATATTGACTTTTCTCTTGAACAAGTGACTCTACAAGCTGTTTATCTATCTATTGGTTATTGATGTAAATTCATTTAACTGTTGTTTAGTGCTGACTTTTATCTGGAGGCCTTTTGATGTATTTACAGTATAAGTTGCTTATATGATGAGACTTATTATGATTTTTTATGCTGGCATAAGACATTTTTAAGTCTATGACATCTAGTAGTTCTGTAACTCTTTCCATAGTCAACCAGTTGTCAGTAAACATGATGTGTTGAATATTAGCAGGCAAATTATGCTTTATAAAATGATTAATACATCTCTCTGATGGGGAAAAAGCTGTAAACATTTTTAAATTTTTTATCTGTGATAATAAAATTGAGCTTTGTCCAGTATTGAATTTGTATTATTCCTGAGATATTTGCTGCAGCAGGTTATTTTAATGCTTCTTACTCCAATAGGTATCTGACTGATGGTACCTTGGGTTCCACCAATCCTGTCTGCACCACTTAGATACCTTGTGACTATAATATTTTTTTCATTATTCATTAAACTCTAAAATGCAAATAGTTTAGCAAATCCACTTAAATAATCCAGAAGATTTTCACATGGCAATCTTTTGAAAGTCTTAACTTGTACTAGTTTGAATACCGATGTTTGTGTTGGTTACAATATTATTTATTATTAAATCCCTTATTGCTATCTATTGGCTAGTCACTAATACATGGTTGATTTCCTTCCCCATGTCCATTTTGAAAAATAGTGTTCTTAAGACTATGACCCATCTCAATATTTATGCTTGGTCCCTTTCCTACAAAATTTAGAGATAACACATTTGAGTGCTCTTCTAATATTTCAGTACTTTATAGGACCTCTTCATCATGCAGATATGATTTTTATAATTTGTCTGCCCAGGTTGTCTTGTATCACTTAAATATTAAGTTTTAATAAAACTTTCATTTCTGACTTCTGCTGATCTTTTTGATATAGCATCATTTTCTCTCTTTATTTATATTTGCTTTTTTAAGATTTATTCATTTCTCCCCCAAACTCTTGCGATTTGATTGCTATGAAATCATGAATTTAAGTTTTTGTTACATGAATATACAATTCTGACCATTACTTTTGTCATTAATATATGTGATATAAAAGACACTACAGCAATATATAATGTAAGCTTTATTTTAGAAAATTTACATATACTTTCAAGTTATCACTAACATTATTACATAATATAATATTTAAATAATACATTGTTTAATTTATTTGAATGGTATGTGTTCTGATTTCATTGCACAAACAGAACATATGATGGATCAAAAAATAATAACATTCAAATGAATAAACAATGGACTTCTAAAATGTAATTTTAATAACTATGGGTAATAACACCAATGCAGTTAAAGTATTCTAGGTTTGTTAAAATAAATATAGAATTATATGCTTTCTTATATAACTCACAAATCACATGCACACACACATATATATTGTAACCAATTGGGTTACATAGTACACCAATAATAATATAGTATGTGTGCGTATATATATAAAGTAAAGGAAAAGTAGAAATACAACACAGAATAAATTTTTGTAGATATTTTTTTTATATTTCCTAAAATAAAATAATAATAAATAAAGGGTTAAATAACTCTGGGTTTAAAATAAAATTTCATTATGAAATTAATATTTAAAAAGATCTGAATAAATATAAATATTGCATTATTATTAATTATTACTCTGATTTTGAAATTTAAAAACACCCTATTGTATTTTTGAAATTTTAATTAATTAAACAAAATTTTTATCTATTAGAAATCCCCTAAGTAAAAACATGTATATGTTTTCAAAGAGATTAGTGAGATAAAAATAGAAACTCTGTTTTTAATCAAGCTGCTGTTATCACCTTAGATGAGTCTATAAAAGGGCTGATAACAAATTAGCTCCAGTCTGGAGAGTGATTTTTGAAGAGAACAGTTTTGGCTTGCAATTTTGTAAGAGTTAGCAGAAGGGCTAGCTGTACAGTTGGCAAAAATATTTTGTGAAGAGTTGGTAACTTGCAGAAAATGGCCATAGTAAAGCTAGCTGCAAAGTTGGCTAAAATAATTATCAAGAGAACTGCCATGAGGATGTAAGAATGCAAGGAAGTGGCTGTTATACAATTCACTGGTGGAATTTGAATTTACAGGGAGGAAAATGAGTCAAGATTCTTTGTAATTCATAGCCATAAAAGTGTTCTGGAAAACAGCTTGCTGACCTGAAGCTTACAAAATCCAAATATATGTGGAACTGACTACAGAAGAAAGAAAAAGGCCAACTATACATGAATTATATACTTTTGCCTGATGATGACATTTGCCCAAATTGACAAAAAAAACAGTTTGCCCAAGATGAATACCAGCTGAATAAAGAAATAATTATACTTATGCTGCTGTTTATCTATATGCAGGGAATCACAAATAAATATGTCACGTATATATACAGTGAATTATTTTATCTTAATATTTTTTAAAATGACTTTTAAAATTATAAAATAATAAGTTAAAGTTAACACAAACAAGTAACTTTTGCTTGAGCTGAAATCTAACAGCAGTTATATATAATAATGAAATTCTAAATAAGTTCTTTGGTCTGAAGTGATAGATATATAAAACGATTTTATTTTTCATTTATTAAGGAAAAAAAAAGAGACATTTTATATTTAGAGACCTTGATAATTAATCAACAAGTACCTATCAAACAAAAGTTGACTTTATTTAGTTTGATAAAAAAAAAGAACTTATAAACTGAAACTAAATTGTAAATTATATCTATATTTTGTTTATACACACATATATGTGTGACATATATGTGTTTTCCAAGTGAATTATGAAAAAAATATATTATTGTAACAAGTTTAAATAGGTAAAAGTCAGTGTGCATATATACATGCACACTCATATATGTAAAATTTTAATATTTTTCTTTTATTAAATGTCAATTCATTTATGGAATATTCATTATGTATTATAAATCGCGCATCTGTACACATATATATGTAAACCATAGTAATAATTTGAATATATTTTATTATACTTTTTGTAAATTAATGTAACAATTTAAATTTTGAATAGTAATTATGTAAATTACAAATGTAATAATTATTTTATGTTTAATTGAAATGTCTTCATCATATGTCATAAAATGCCTGTCTGTTTACGGATATATATATATGCGTTTATAGAATCTAATTGAGAAATATTGTAAAACCATGTAATAACTTTAGTTGTGTATATAATTTTGTATACTTTTCAAAATCAGAGCCTTATCCTATAAGACCTTAATTATCATTTATTTTTAATTTTTCATTAATAATAAACTTGTATTTAATTGTTAAAATTGTATTCCATCATCTCTTGTTCACATACAGTAATAGAGCTTGTGTTCTCTGAACTAGATTCAGACACAGATAAATGGGGATGTGTATTTAGTGCTTAGGGGCATCCAGAGATGATCAATCATCATCCTGGTTGGTGCAAAAGAGGATACTCTTTAAAGCCCATGCACTATTATTTTTTATTTTACTTTAATCTTATTAAAAATTTAAGTTTATAGTTGGCCAGTACAAGTGGCCTGAGCATTGATGATGATCAGCATATTTTAATGTCCCAGCATGATTTCTGATTACTGTGTATTTTTAATGGATGGGCACTAAGCTGGTGCATCCAAGTCATGTTTATATAATTGCCCAAGCTGGCAAAGGCTCAATAGTTACCCTGGTCTACAGAAGACCCATTTCCAATCCAGTCACAAGGTTGACTGCTGATTTATATTTTTTATTGTTCAAATCCAGCCACAAGATGGACTGTTGATTTATTGTACTGATTTGTTTATTCCCATTATTGGAGATGGATGGTTATTTTTTACGAGTATTTATTTGATATTTACTTTTTGATAATGCTGGTTGATATATAATTGATGTATAGTTATTTTAGTTGCTCTTCTGAGTTAACCTCTGATCTCTCAACAATGTTCACAGAGATTCTCTAATCTCATTTTATTCTTAAATATCTCATTACTGATATACTTTTTGTAAATATTTCATTTTAAATTTACTTGGGGTTTATGATGATTTTTCCATCACCCAGGTTCACTTCAGTTTCTCTATTCTACCACCCACCCCATCCTGTTATAATATATATATATAGATCGGAATAGCGTATATATATACATATATATATATATATATATATATATATATATATGGATATTTACATGAATGTAATTTATTTATTTCTATTCTTTATTGAATTACAAATTTATAAAAATATTCAATTCAACATATACAACTTTCTGGAGGAGATTAATTATTATTTGCAGTATGTCAAAAAAATGATAGCTTTTTAGATTTAAATCCATTTAACAACTTGGATTTGAAGTAAAAGAAAAGCTCTTTTATTTCAGAAAAACCCAAAACAAAAAAGTTATTGTATAAATTAATAAAGAAAATTTGTTTAGTTTCAGGATCATCAATTGATAATTGATAGTTTCCTAGCAACATTACAAGGTGATGCGATCTCTGTTTACATGGATATAATTTCTTTATTTATATTATTTAGTAAATTAAAAATCCATGAAAATATTCAATTCATACTGGTTGTACATATTTTGCCGGTTCAAATATATATCATTCCAAAATTTAAATGATATTAGATATATATGTCAATTGATGTAAACTCTATTCATTTCTAAATAAAACTTTCAATATTTATATAGTTCACAGTAGTTCATGATTGTTTTTCCTCAAGCAATTGGAAATAATGTTTGGCTGTGGGTACGACTAGCTGTTACTAGTATTAGTCTTTATCGCAATTTCTAAAATAGATATTATTAATAAATATATATGTACAAAAACTAACACAAATAAAATATAAAAAACAAAAGTAAGGTAAAAGATTAAAAAAAGTACAAATTTGTCCTACTAGAGAAAAGTCAATACGTATTTCACTTTTATTAGAAAATGAAATTTAAGACTTAATTGTTCGAAAATTTCATAAGAAATTCGAGCATCGGAAGCAGCCACTACCGGAATCGATCCTAGGATCCACAATTCCAGAATCCGATTTTCCACCAATGCGCTAAACTGCTCAAGATTTACTTATAATTAGATACATGTAATCAACAGTTGAATGATATAAAATTTGAAATCTATAGTCATTAACTGTATGCGATCTATATATATGGTTTTGCAAAACATTATTTTTTAACTTTACACTTTCTATTTAATAGTAATAAAAAAGTAGAAGCGTACTAGTTTAAAAAAATGCATCAAAGAGAAAAAGGTTATTTACAACTTAAGTAATTTACATTTTATGCCCTTCCTACTACTAAGGAATATTGTGATGTCAGTCTATAACAACAACAACAACAAAATATTTCGAAAGAGTTGCAATCACGTGATACTCATTAAGCAGCAATAGTAATGAATCATTTTAAAAATAAGTATTTTTCACTAACTAACGAATGTTAATTGATAGATTTTTTTTTTTAAAGTAGAGGCACTCAAATATTAAAGATATTTTCGGCAATACTGTCAAAAAATTATGTGATATAATTAGGGCAGAAATTTTTGTTTATAAATTTTTTTAATAATAACTGTATTGTAATCTGAAATTACAATATTGATACCTACCTAAATTTTGTCCGGTTCCTATTAGTGTTAAGTGAAACCATATTACATGAAGAGATAGAAAAATCAGAACGCTTTTCATCTTTGTCATCTACGAAATTTTAGAGGTCAGAGCATAAATTATCTTTCTGTATATAAAAAAATTATCACGTGAAATAAATGTTTATATTTTAAAATGCCAAAAATATACATAATTTACTTAAATTTTCTTTTCTTTAGAGAACAAAACACACAAACATATATAATCTAACCTAATCATACTTCAACAATTAATAATAAAAAAGTTTATTTGTGCTGTTAGTAATTTGTAAAAAGTGTGAGAAAGAATCTAATAATTTCGTCTGTCAACCAACACATCTTATTTATATTAAATGAGAAATATTTGAGTATACAAAAATAAGTTACGAGTTTGTTGAAAGTCTTTCATTTAACCAGATTAGTGAATGAACATTAAGATAAAAATGTAAAACATCTTTTTTATTAAATTATCAACTGCAGAGAAAGGTTTCTCCAACAATTCTTTTAAAAGGAACATTGAAGAAAAAGGCCACAGTTCTCAAGAGCATTACTAACTATCAAGCAATGAGAGTTTGAGTAATTTTTCAACTTTATCTTACTTATTTGCTAATAATACTTAATTACTTATTTATTGATTAATGTTATATGGTCATCTGGGTAGACTACATGCCAGCTAACTGAAAAATGCTAATCTTTTAAAAAAGTATATTTAAACTCAAATTTGAATTCCAGGTCATAGCATGTGCTATCTATACAACGTGAGACTCTTCACCTTGAGTTATTTATGCAAATTACACTTGATTGATAAATCAAACATTGATGTGCCCATTTCAACATCCCCTTAATTCCCTAGATGTATATAGGGATTAATAGACTTAATAAGTTTACAAATAAAAGTCATAATGCAGAGATAGCCTAGTTCTAAATTTTATAGAATACATTTCATACTCACTTTTTAAAGCTCAAGTAAGTAAAGAATTTAAGTAAAGACAGAAAATTACTAATAATGGCGGGGGGAGGGGTGCGTATTTATTATATTGTATTTGATTTAAAAGTTTTCATTTGCATAGGTCTAAAAATGAGTAAGAAAGGGACACCTATTTTAACTAGATGTTATATAAATGAAGCTATGTCTACATCTGCATTATAATAGTTTTCAATATTGTCTGGAATTTTATTAAATCTGTTAATACTTATATATATTTGAAAATAATTAATACAAATGCTCATTTTGTATTGGCTTAAAAATTTAATAAAAAATGGGTATTAAAATGTGTATTAACAGCATTTGGTTATTTAGTCAAGACTGAAAATTACATATAATGTCGGGGAAAAGTCCACAGTTATATATTCAAGATTCTAGAATTAAGAATTTGCCTTCCATGTATCTGACCAGAATTTAAATTTAGATTAAGCTTTGATTTTGTTTCCAGATAGCTGGAGATTTTTACAAACTTTACAATTTTTCTTAGTTTGCTAATCTGTACTAATACAAATGACCATTTAATGACTGATCGGTAAAATATAATTGCTTAAGGTTTTAAGATATTCTTAGTTTGAGTAATGCATTCTTACACATATGCAATAGACTACACAATATGTTTTTAAAAATGGATATTTTAAATGTGTACTTTTTTTGGACATGGTAAAATGATAATAGTATTATTGAGAAATATATTTATAGATATGAATGTTCAGAAGTAATCGTGTTCTACCTGACAGTTTTTTGAAAGAAAATGTTAAAAAGACACTTGGTCATCAGTGGAATACATATCTACTAAAAGTGAGACAGTATGAAGACCCTTATTACTAAACTTAAAATTCAATATAAAAAGATATAGTTAAACTAAATATAAAAAAATTGACAAAAGTATATTCTAGAGTAATAGATAAAGTCATAAAAATATTTTCACTTTTGGATCATTTATCAAAAACAAAAAATCCAGAAATCAAATGTTTCATTAATACTGTATTAAAGAATTGAATGATTTATTATTCACAAGAATTTCCTATGGGAAGTAGTAATAAATCATCATCCATGAACTTTGAACTCCAGATTTTGTCATTCTACCACAGCAATAAATCGTTGAAAAGCAATTGTATAGTGTTACTGGAGATTTTGAAATGAAACGACTGAAAAAATAAAATCTGTGTACAGAAATATATTTTAAAAACTTAACAATTTAATTTAATCATTGGAAAAGTATTTTCATTTTCAGTATGATTTTTTAAGTTGAAGTAATACATATTTATAGTAAATGGTCATAGTCTGAACAAGAGATTAATTTTTCATTTCATTTCCCCTGTTCCTTTCTTTACTTTTTTTCTTTCTTTGTTTTCTCCTTTTATTATTTTTTCTTTATCATTTTTGTTACAGTTCTTTATATCACCACTTTTGTGATTCTTCTATAAATCTTACAACTTTCATGGATAATTATAGATATGAATATGACTACCAGTTAATCAAAAGCATGCTTACTATATTGTATTGTTTAAGTATTGAACAAGTTTTTCTTAGTATACATGATGTACGTATTTATTTTTTGACTTACAATTTTTTAAGAAAAGGTTAAAAAATTGAGTATAGACCTCCCCTGGCACCACTGAATATTTTTCTTGGGAAATTTTATTCAAGAGCCCATTTAGGCATTCTTCACTATAGAAGCTAAATGTTACTGCATATCTGTAAGCAGAAAATATCTGTGGCTTAGTTCTTAATGTATACCACCAGTTTTTGGCCATTCTATGGAGGTGGTTGTGAGTCATTGCAATCTTTTGATCTTCCTTCCAATTATAACAATGAAATATTTTTTGTAAACTTTCTATATGCAGCAATGGATTTTCTTTAACTCAGCATTGAAAGTTCTAATCTAGATGCTGTTGGCAATAATTAGTCTAGCATTCCTCTCTTCTCCAATTTTACTTATTTCTTCTTTCATTGGTCTAATCTGTTTTATCTTGATAATATTCTGCTCTATTAACTATTTTATTCTCACATATTTATTATTTCTTCTGACCTGCTATGTACTCTTTTTGTAATTTCAACACAGTCACTATTATTCTCCTTGCTACCCCTTTTATATAACATCTTGTCTACTTTTTCTTTCATATAATGCAGACTTTGTTGCAATATAGCATTATTTTATGATGGTTTTTTACTCACCCACTCAACAAAAATTTGTATCTCTGTGGACTTGGTTGCCTTCTTATTGGGAGTTAAAACCAAACTTCTATATCATAAAGCTGATTTGAACTTTTCTATATTTTATAAACTAAACTAACTACTTTCCTTTTACTCAACATGCTGATTTCTTTTATATATGATTATTTTTTATTTACATCAAATCATTAATTGATGAACCAATACTCAAACCTATTCTCCATTTCCAAACATATCATTACTAACAATGATTGACCTCTTATTTTATTTTTTATACCTAATTTTTCCAATCTACTCCTCATATTCTATCAATTGTTTGAACAAAATCTCCAATAGGTTTAAACTTGAGCTCCCACATTGGCTATGCTATTTCAATAAAATAACTTATGTAATGGATCCCCTACTGCATTTAAGAACATCATTACTTGAAGGCACCACTATAACTTAGAAATTTATTCAGAATGACCAAATAAACACTAACAATGATGAGCATGCTGACATAAAATAAATTACCTGCCCTGAAACTAGCTCAGTTCAGAGTGTGAGACTGATAAATATTAAACAAATTTTAATGAAAATAATAAAATAATGAGATTAATTAAAATTGCATCTATGAATGTCCTAAATGATTGCTTGACTCTTGGAAGCATTGACAGTTAAGTTGACTCATCAATTAATTACTTCAATAAGGTTAAAATACTCTTTTAATAGTATTTTATATAATAGGATGTACACCTGGGTCTCATTTTACATGATAGATAGGTTCCTAAGAAAACACACACAAATGAAATCGCGCAAAAATAGATGTAACTTACATTGAAAAAGGGGGGATGCAGTCTGTGATTTTTCAAAATTCGCGTAAAAGCAAAGCACCAATGTAAAATTATTTTAAAATTCGCGCAAAAAAAAAAAAAAAAATAAGGAAATAAAATATGACTAATAAAAAATTTCAAATTTGAAAAAAATTGATACAAAACAAACTTTTTTTAACTATAATATTTAATTTTATTCAAAATAATATATTTATATGCATAATTTACAGTACAGTAATTTACATTTTTTTATACACGTTTTAATTATTATTGCTATTTGCCCCAAAACACGTTCATTTGCAAACTAGTAAAAAATCAGATTCTCATGTGATGTGATGTGATGTATTTGGCTTCTCCTTAAATGAAGTTAAGAATATCTCAGCAATTATTCTCACGAGGAAATACAACTAGCGCCAAGATCACTCTCATGTTGTGTTAATGGTTTTCTGTTGATGACGACAATGATTTTATTAATTTTTTATGAACTTAGACTTATGATAATAAAAAGACATTTATTCACCACTGCTGGGAAAAATTTAATTAAAACTAACAACTAAAAATTAAATTCTTATTTTTGTCTTTAATTTCCAATTCCGTTTAAAAATCAAATTTCATTTTACATCACATTAATTTCAAGTCGTCCGTAAGTAATTTTTAAATTGTTAATTACAATTAAAAATCAGATTTTAATTCTGCCCACTGCTATTACTGACCTTTTAAAAATAAACTTGTGGACACTAAATAGTTAATAATTGATTATGTTATTTTTTAAAAAGCAAAAACAGAATGTAATTTAAAATGCAAAATTAACACGCACAATGTTTGAACAAATTTACATTATAATCTTGTAAAATTTAATGTGTGTATACATAAAATGTGGAAATCATGATTTTAATTTCATTATTGCATAAAATCTTACTATTATAAAGCACTGAAAATATTGAAATTACTAAGATGAAAGTAGAATTCCAATAATGTGCTATTACTTTCAATATAATGTAAGTGCGCAAAATTTATTATTTAAAGTAATTGCGCATTATCGGAGGTCGACTTCAGGTGAAACATGGATCGCATAACTTCAAAATCGTGTTAAATAAGTCTGCGTAAAAAGAGATCCAGGTGTATAATTTATATTGAACCAGATGCATTATCTGATTCAATGGTTTCATTGCCAAAAAAACAACAACTTTTATTTCAATGAAATTCTAAAGTTTAAAAAGACCATTTAAGAGTACATGTAATAATGCACACACTCAGTTAGGTTTTAAAATGTCATTTTACTTTTTAATAAATTTTAATTATAAAATAGTTTTCTTTCATAACTTGTTTTTTTTTTTTTTATAATTTAAAAAAGGAATTAAAGTCATGCAAACTTTTAATCTTTAAAAGAAATAACAATTTTTTAAAAAAATAATCCATTCTGAACAAAACATTTTAGTTTGGGAAAGGTTTTGTTTTAATTGCATTCTTGTTTTGATTGTAATCAATTTCTAATTTAATTTAATTAAGAGGATACTTGTTACATTGTAAATAATATTAACCTGGTTGGAATTTTTAATTAAAATTGAGACTAAGATAAAGATTTGCCCTGGTCTAAAACTAATGCATAATTGGAGATGATGCAGGAGATAAGGAGAGTCATATATATAGCCTGGGTTAGGAACTGAACCGAATGCTATTCTATTTTAATCTACTGATTAGTCTTCAGCTATTTACATCTGTTCAGTTAGTTTAGTTTGTTCAACTTTTAGTATGTCAGTCAATATAACCATTTAATAAACAGAATCATCTCTTCAGAATGCCTAAATAAACCTCTATGAAGAATATTACTTATGCAATGCCACACTAAACCAACTCAAGATGAATCCCAGAGCTAAATTATCCCTGATTAACATGCCTTAAAATGTATACAAGAACTGATAAAATAATGGCTCCTGCCCTATGAACAAAATGAAAACTGAAGTCTTCACTGGGGTTCTCCAATTAATCAATTCTTGGTGCCATGCTGAAGGATCTCTGCAGTTTCAAATTTATACCTCAAGATAACACATTTCCATATTCTAATCAGGGTTTAAATCTGTCTAGTCTCAGCTTAATGTTTAATGTTAACTATCTTATATGTATTTGCTTATCATTGTATTTTTATAATATGCCTTAGAATCTTAGTTTTAAGATTCCAAGTTTGTTTTTAGCTATCTGAGAGTATATTGTGATGTTATACTTTATATACTTATTATGCCTCCTATTATGTTACTAATCCTTGCTAAATATTCTGGTGGCATTTGTAATTTCATTTTGCTCACCTTTTCCTCTTTTATTGTAATAAAGTTAATTTTAAATATGTTTGGTTTTCTAGTTTTCCTGAAGTTGAAGTTTTTGTCTATTCTTTTCTAAATTATATAAGATCATAATCATATCTTTTTTGTGTGTCTTGTATGTGAAATCAACCATGAATTGCCTTAAATGTGATATATCATGAGCTGTCCTACTGGCTATATGATGTTCTCTGTCTCAAGACATTATTCCAAGCCAAGAAATGCTTGTGGCACTATTTTGTTGATTTTCTACAAGACTGTATTGTTTTTCTTTATATCTCTGAATTAGGAAGCTAGAAATTAGTTTTTATAAATCACCAACAGGAAGATTCTATTAATTCCCTTTTAAATTGTAAGTGAGAGAACAAACATTGCTGTCAGAGTATTTAATGTTTTAATATTTACTGAACTCATATGCACTCTCTAATAAATACACTTATAAAAATCTAGGTCAAACTTCATATTCTGTTTGCTAGATTTACTTTATTTTGTTTATTGCATTTAATAAAATTTCAAATTAGTTTAAATTATTTTGCTGACATTTGTCTTAGTGTTTTTATTTCTCAACTATCTGAACAATATTCACAAGCTCTTGTTGTCTCGCTGAGTCTAGTCAGTGCAAACCATCATAATCATGCACTTTTGATCACAGTAAGCAAAATTTTTAGATATGCCATGATCTGGTGGTGCCCTCCATGATCAAAGGTAGATTGAGTGACCATTACATACTTATTAAATTTTAGTACAGCCAACATAGGGCTTTGAGTTTAAAGCCCATATGAGATTTTGTTTGGACAATCGAGGAATATTTCAGGTGTAGGAGTCAAGATTTCATAGGTAGGGATCAGTTTGTGTTAATTATGGTGTGGATTGCTGGGGCAGTTTGGTGTAAGAGGTTTTATCTTTTTAATATGATAATAATATAAAACAGTTAAATAGGGTTTTTTGTTTCTTTGGATTTATTGTTGAATGTAAAAAAGTTAAAAAAATAATATTAAGAAGTTATATTTTTGGAAAAGTGAAAATAAAAGTTAGAGTGGGGTTTAAGCTTATTTCAAAAATGGGAGTAGTTGAAAAAGAAGAGTCAGAAACCAGAATGATGATAAAGATGATGACAAAAATAATAAAAGATTGTAGAGAATTCAGAGGCAAAATGAGAGAAAGTAGGGGAGAAAAAATGGGAAGAGTGGAGAAAAACCAAAAAATCATAGAGGTAGACTTGACTAAAGAATGTCAGGAAATAGGAAAGGGAGTTGAGGTAATAAAAGACATAAACATTCAATTAGAACCAAATAGTGTTGAAGCAGATGAGGTAGAAATAAAGTTAAAAATAAGCAAAGATTGGGTACAGATAGAAAGTGTGATGGAATATCTAGAAAATGTAGATCAAGAATTAAAAGGAAACTATAAGTTAAAAGCTGAAAATAATATAAAAGTGTTTCTACAAGAGGCTAAAAATGAGTTGAGTAGAATAACTGTTCATGTTCAACATGGATCTAGAGCAATGAAAATAATTATAAAAAGTTTTTGGAAGATGATTTTAAAGTAAAAATAAAAGCCATCTATAAAACAATCTTATTCAACATGTTCTAAAATACTGTAGGAAATAAATTCTTGCCATTTACTAGTATTGATATTATCAAAGATAAAGTAGGAACATTTGAAGAATGGTGGAGTTTTGCAAGCAAAAGGGTCTTCAGGTTTATGAGGCATAAAATAAAATGGACTGTGAGAGGGATAAAATAAAGAATTATAAGTTAAGAAAAAACAGGAGGATGAAAGTACCCCATTTCAGAAAGTTAATGAAAAGAGAAAAAGAACTGCCAGACAAAGGTTGTGTTCTGCTTTTGGGTCAATGGACAGATTAAAAAAAAATTGTTACCAGATTATGAGACTGGAGAAAGGTATTGTAATAAAATATTGTTTTTAGAATATAGGACAAACATTCAGCTGGTTATTTGTAGGGGGGTTTTGAAAATGTTTAAAGTGTTTAAAAATATCACAGAAATGCTTTTATTTTTTTTTGTCATGTTATGGGGAAATTGAACCAATTGATTTATCCCATTCAATGGTTTCAGTGCTAAAAATAAAACCAACTTTTATTTTAATGAAATTCTAAAGTTTAAAAAGATGACTATTTAAGAGTACTTGTAATAACATCACATACTCAGGTAGATTTTAAAATATGTCATTTTATTTTTAATAAATTTTAATTCAAAAATAGTTTTCTTTTATCGCTTGTTTTTTTATTATAATTTATGACAGTAATTAAATTCAAGCAAACTTTTAATCTTTAAAAGAAATATTTTTTTTTTTTAAAATTCTTTCTGAACAAAACATTTTAGTTTGGGAAAATTGTTTTTTTAATTGCATTCTTGTTTTGATTGTAATCAATTTCTAATTTAGTTTAATTAAGCTGAGACTTGTTGTTACATTGTAAATAAGATGAACCTGGTTGGAATTTTTAAATTAAAATTGAGACTAAGATGAAGATTTTCCCTGGTCTAAAACTAATTCATAATTAAAGATGACATGGGAGATAAAGAGTCATATAAATAACCCATATTAGGAACAGAAAGAAATGCTATTCTATTCTACAGAGTAGTCTTCAGCTATTGACATCTGTTCACTTAGTTTAGTTTGTTCAAATTTTAGTATGTCAGACAATATATAAAATGCGCTAACACGCACATGCATACAAAGCTAAAAACAAATAAAGAAAAGTATATATTATTTTTACTTTAATATATATATTTAATCAAATGGCTAAGCATTTTCAAGGGTCAAAGCCCTCTTATTCATAGCTGTTTTGTAAAAATATAAGAAATTGATTAGGAGCAATGTAAATTTATGCAAATGAAATGGTTACGCATTCATTTCTTGGATATTTTGTAACAAGAGACTTTTCTATTTATTGCATCACCATCTCTAGAGATAAATAGCCTTTTTTTTAAAGATTGTGTCACTGTCTGCTACAAAATATCCAAGAAATGGAATGTGTAATCATTTCATTTGCATAAATTTACATTGCTTCTAATCAATTTCTTATATTTTTACAAAACGGCTATAAATATGAGGGCTTTGCCCTTGAAAGCACTTAGCCATTTGATTTATATATATATATATATATATATATATATATATATATATATATATTAAAGTAAAAATAATATATACTTTTCTTTATTTGTTTTTAGCTTTGTGTGCATGTGCGTGTTGGTACATTTTATATATTTTGATTTATATCAGTCAATATAACCATTTAATAAATGGAATCATTTCTTCAGAATGCCTAAATGAGACTATGAAGAATATTACTTACGTAATGCCATGCTAAACCAACTCAAGACAAATCCCAGAGCTAAATTGTCCCTGCTAAACAAGCCTTAAAATGTATACAAGAACTGATCCAGTAATGTCCCTGCTCTCTGAACAAAATGGAAACCTGAAGTCTTTGCTAGAGTTATCCAATGAATGAACTGTTTATGCAGTGCTGAAAGACCTCTGCAGTTTTAAATTTATACCTTGAGGTAATACATTTCCATATTCTAATCAGGGTTTAAACCTGTCTAGTCTCATATTAATCTTTAATATTAACTATCTTATATGTATTTTCTTATTATTGTATTTTTATAGTATGCCTTGGAATCTTAGTTTTAAAATTCCAAGTTTGTTTTCGGTTTTAGTTATCTAAGAGTGTATTGTGAGGTTATATTTTATATAATTAGTATGCCTCCTGTTATGTTACTAACCCTTGCTAAATACTCTGGTAGCTATTCATAATTTCATTTTGCTCACCTTTTCCTCTTTTATTGTAATAAAGTTAATTTTAAATATGTTTGGTTTGCACATGTTGCAAACCGCAAATTTTTTGGCTGGCAGTTTGTTATGTTGTTATTCTAATTTTCCTGAAGTTGGAGTTTCATCTATTCTTTTCGATTATGTAAGATTGTAATCATATTTCTTGTGTATCTTGTATGTAAAATCTACCATGAATTCCCTTAAATGTGGTATATCCTGAACTGTCCTACTGGCTATATGATGTTGTCAGTCTCGATGCATTATTCTGGGCCAAGAAATGCTCACCAGTGTTGTTTCATTGATTTCATACAATACCATATTGTTTTACTTTATATCTCTGAATTAGTAAGCTAGAAATTAGTTTTTATAAATTTCCAGCAGGAAGATACTATTAATTTCCTTTTAAATTGTAGGTAAGAGAAAGAACATTGCTGTCAGAATATTTAATGTTTTAATATTTCCTGAACTCTTATGCACTCTCTGATAAATATACTTATAAAAATCTACATCAAACTTTCATATTATTTTTGCTAGATTTACTTTATTTTGTTTATATAACATTGAACCACGTGTCAGGGTATATTTATAAAAACTTTAATATTTGTGTTAATATTAAGAATAGACACGTGTATATAATTTGACTATATATAGATAAATCAAATCAAATAAATAAGTAAATAAATGAAAAACTTTTATTGATTTCTTCTAGTGCTTTCAAAGATATAATGTTCATTTCAAGAAGTACAATATTTCTTCATTTTCATGAAGTGCAAATATGCAAAATAGGACAGATTAAATATGCAAATATCAGATGAACATGCAATGAATAAAAAAGATACATTTTACACCATATCTAAGAAATGGCAAGTTTAAATTTTCTGATCCAGATTTGCATATTTAATCTGTCCTATTTTGCATATTTGCACTTCATGAAAATGAAGAAATATTGTACTTCTTGAAAATGAAGGTTATACCTTTGAAAGCGCTAGAAGAAATCAATAAAAGTTTGTCATTTATTTGATTTGATTTATCTATATATAGTTGAATTATATACGCGTGTGTATTTTTATTTTGTTTATTTCATTTAATAAAATTTCAAATTAGTTTAAATTACTTTGCTGACATTTGTTTTAGTGTTTTTATTTCTCATTGTCTGTACAATATTCACAAGCTCTTGTTGTCTCGCTGAGTCTAGTCAGAGCAAACCATCATCACCATCCACTTTTGATCATGCTAAACAAATTTTCCAGATATGTTGTGATCTGGTGATGCCCTCCATGATCAAAGGTAGATTGAGTGACTGTTACAAGTGAAGTATTAGAAGGTTTGATTTAAAAAATATTATGGTTTGGGGAACTTATAAAAGGTGTGTGTGTGTTAAATTAAAATGTTATCAAAAAAAAAGAATGAATGGCATGTAAGAAATAAAGAAAGGATCTGTAAAATTAATGACAAAGAAGGTAATTACAAATGTAATAAAGAAGAAAGAGTCAAAAGAATTTATAAAAGATAGTAAGAAGAGAAGAAATGGTTAAAATTGGATATTTGATTATTGAAGGTGGTAAAAAACCAAAAAGTAGCTGGAATTAAACAAAGCAGTTAAACATGAAGAACTTGAGGTATTAGCAATAGTGGAAACACATCTAAGAGAAAAAAAGCTATACCAGAAGTCTTGGTATTTCAGGATATAAAAAGATAAAAAAGGGGGTGTTGGTATAGGAATTAAAACAAATATTTAAATACTGTTAAGTGTCAAGAACATTTGTAATTTGAGATAAGGTTATAAAGACAAGAATAAATGATAGCCATAGTGTATATGGCCAGTGGAGATATTCAAACTACCATGGAATGGAACAGTAGCACATATAAATACTTAGTTAAGAATACACCTGGGTCTCATTTTATAAAGATTATTTTAATGTGATTTTGAAGTTATGCGATAGATGTTTTTTCTTAATATCTTTTATATTTCACTATATTTATTAGATATCAAGAAATTTAAATTATTAATAACTTATTTTGACTTGAAATACTTTTTTTTTCAAAAATATAACTTTATATTAGCAGCTAATGTGAATATGGCCTGAAGCTGTATTTAGAATCTTAGCTTCTATGTAAATAACCTACTTATACTAATGAGTAAATAATAATAATAGATTTGTATGTATAAATATCGCAATAAATATTCAAAAAATTTAAACTTTTAAAACACATTTTGTTAGATATTAACAGAAATAAATATTTTTTTAGATTTTTAAAATAAATAGCAATGAAGATTTTATTGATTTTATAAACTGAAAATAATCTTTCTAGTGATAATGTATAATCTTTTTGTTTTGATTGCAATCTCATTTTTTTTAATATAGAAATAACAAACCATTAACAGAGCACAAGATTGAAAGTGGCACTAGTTGTACATCATGTTACGAATCTGATTTCTTACTAGTTCACAAATGAAACATTATTGTCAAGTAGCGGTAATGATTAAAATATGTATGAAAAAATGTAAAATTAAATACTGTAGTTAATAAAAAAAGTAAAAAAAAATTGTCTTGAATTAATTTTTTTCAAATATTTGAAATTTTTTATTAGTCATACTTTATTTCATTATTTTTTTAATGCAAATTTTAAAGTAATTTTTCCTTGTTGCTTTGCTTTTATGCTGATTTCAGAAAATTACTGGAACATATTCCCCCTTTTTCAAGGTAAGTTATGTTTATTTTTGTGTGAATTCTTTTGTGCGCATTTTCTGAGGAACCTATCTATCACATAAAATGAAACCCAGGTGTATACAGAATTTCAAAAAAGGGGATAGAAAATAATGGTTATAGAGGATATGAATGGGCACATTGAAGTAATTGATAATGTGGATAATGAGAATGGACAGCTTTCAAAAATTTTTTGTCAGAGAGTGAATTTGAGCAATGTAAATTTATCAAATATTTATGAGAGAAAATTCATATGATTTAGAAGTAATGTATTTTATACAATAGATAATGTATTAATAGAAACATGGAATCAATAAAGTATGAAAAATTAAAATGTTTGATAATGAAAAGAGTATGTAATAGTGATCATAATTTTTTTATAATAGAAATAGTTAGTAATGTGCTGGAAATCAGTAATAAAAGTAGAAAGGATAGGAAAAGATGTGGATGAAAAATGAATGATAGAAGAATATAAAATAAAGTAGAAGTAATCATGGAAGAGTTTGTTGGTATTGAATATGAAAATTCATGTGGAGAAGTAAAAAAGTGGCGAATAGGCTTTTAGCTGAGAATATTCAGAAAAAAAAAAGTAATAAAAAGTGAGAATTAATAAAAGTGCAGAAGAGAGAAAAAAGAATGAAGAAAATATAAATGTGCTATTAAAAACCCAGAAAGTGAAAAAGACATTAATATTAAATGAAAAAAATATTAAAAAAAAAAGAAGTTGGCTAAAATTGATAATTATATAGAGAGAATGAAATTAAATAGTAAAATTATTAGAGTATATTAATAAAAGTGGAAGGGATGGGAATAAAATTTTTTGGAAATATATTAAAATAAAAAATGTAGGGGGAAGAGAAATAGTATTACTAGATGATGAGAAAAAAGAGTGTAGCTCTAGAGAAGAATTAGAGACAATCTTAAATAAATATGTAATGGATATAAAAAGATGTTAGATGTGAAGGACAGAGTGATAATAAACATAAAAGTATATAATTGTGAAAATATTAGGGTTTGCAGATAATGAATTCAATGAAACAAGGAAAAAATTTAAAAGTGGAAAGGCAAGAGATTTAGATGAATGGGCAGCAGAGATGGTGATGAATTTAGAAAATAGGACAAAATTAAATCTATTATCATGTTTTAATAAGATGGCACAGAAGAGAGAATTTTCGAATGGTTGAAATAATACAAGAGTAAGACTATTATTTAAAGAAAAGGATAATAATAGAAATTTAAACAATTATAGACCGATAGTGATAATGTCAGTGTTATATAAAGTGTTGTATATATAGTGGCTGGAAGGGTGGAAAAATGAATGGAAAAATAATATAGTGGGAGAAATGTAAGGCAGTTTTATATTGGATAGTTGTATAGGAGATAATTTATTTGTAGTCACACAACTTATAGATATGAATAGAAATACAAGTGGACAATTATACTTCATCTTTGGAGATATAGAGAAGGCATATGCTAGAGTAAATATAAATAGATTGTGGGTAAGTTTAGTACATTTGGAAATAAATGAAGTTTTAGTGGATCTTATTAAGAGATTGTATGAAAATAATTATTATATGTGTCAATTAGAAAATATAGAATCTGTTACAGTTAAAAGTGGTGTGGGACTAAGGCAAGAATACTCTATGTCACTCATTTTGTTTTTTTATATTTGAGAGAAATGGAGAGCACAATAAAAATACTAAGAAGAGGAGTAGAGATACAACTAATAGATGCAAGGGATTGTGTATATTATCAGGTCTTTTATTGTTGATGATATGCTCTTTGCACAGAAAGTAGGGAAGATATGCCAGTTATGCACAAGGGTGGGTAAAGAGATGAGGATTAAATTTAGTGAAGTAACATCCAAAAGTAATGATGATAAATGCTGGAAAAAAAGAAGAAAAATAATTTATATTGGGGCATTAAAGTTAAATGTGGAGAATAGGTATAAGTATGTGGAAAATGTCTTAAGTAATCAGAGAAATTGCTTGGATGAATGGAGAAAAAAATAATAAATGAAGTTAAAAAAGAAAGAGATTGATAAAGAAATTAACAGTATTTTTATATAATACATATGGTGTACCTAGAATTATATGAAAGGGAGTGGCAGTTGCAAGGTTAACTTATGGAAACGATGTGTTGTGTTTTAGATTACTTAGAAAAATTACAAGGAGATGGAGAAAGACATATATTAGATGCAGATGTGTAATAGGCAAAGGAGGCAATTCAAGAAGAAATGGGATGGTCAAGTTTTTATATGAGAGATGAAAAACTAAAATGAAAATGTTTGGTAGATTGCAATTTATGGATAATAAGCGAATAGCCAAAATAGTATTTAATTGTGTTATGAGCAAAGGACAGGCAACAAGATGGGTAAGAAAGGTAGTATGGTATGCAGAAGATTTGGTTAATTTATGTCAGTGTTCAGTGTTATAGTGGTAAGGAATGGGATAAAATAATAGATGCATTAATATAAAATAGGGAATTGGAGAGATGGAGAACTAGCATGGATAGTAAAAAGAGTTTAAATATAAATAGAAGTAAACAAAATATGGGATGCAAGTTAATTTATGATAATAGCAAGAAAAATCGTTTACTGTTTAAGGTTCAAATAGTATTGTTAGCAATAAAGGAATGTACACATAAACTGAGAAATGTAAGGAAGGTATAGAAAATATAATTCATCTATTAATTGAATGTAAATGCTTACAAACAGAAAGAATGAAAATAAGGACTTTGTGGAAAAATAAATATAAATAGATTATACCCAAAGTGGGTTCTTGGTTTTATGCTGGGTTTGGAAAAAGATAAGAGGATTTAATATAAAGGCCATAGCGTGGACAAAGATAATGTTGTGGAAATGGGATGGAGCAGGATAGAAAATATCGAAAAAACTTAGGGTGGGGAATTGAAAGGGAAGGTAAGGTGGCTAACAAGTTTCTCTGGGAATTGTGGCTGAGCAATTTGTAACTCTGAGAAAGGAGAATATATATTGCATGCATCACATTGCATTACTTGAAGTTAAAATAGATGTTTAACTTTGAAAAAGGTGTAAAATTATGTGCCAAGTTTTTATATATATTTATTATTAATGTATTTATATAGCTAGTGTATATGGTTTTTGTATTATTATTATTTACTATAATTTATATGAAACAACAGCATAATGGACTTCAGTAGTTTCAATTTTTGAGACATGAAATAAAAATATAATCATATATATTTTTGTTTTTTAATAATTATCATGTAATCATTGTGTAAAAATATTATGAATGTTTAGTAACTATATATAAAACACCAATATTTTTTTAATCTAAAGTCTTCTTGAAGTAATCTTGTAAATAATCTCCAAATGAAAAAACAAAGAACTAAATTCATTGAACATATGAATGCTAGACAAACATCATTTTGAGTTTGCTACTGATTAGAAAGTACTGACCTGTTTAAACTTTTTTAAATTAATACATTAAAATTATGTTAATTTTGCTGTCTAACATCAAATGACCATTAAGACTAGAATAATAACTTTAAAAGTTGCACAGAAGTGCGATTTAAAGTGGAAAAATTGTCAAGCGTTGGTGGCCAAGTGGTCAGCACAGCTGTCTTACAAGCAGTTGTCCCGGGGTTTGCTTCCCGCTGATGCTTTGACACATTAAAAAAAATTACCAGAATTATCTCCACAGCAAACACAATTTAATGCACCAAAACGTAAAATAATACAATTAGAGACTGTAACTGTAATAATTTACACTGATGATCTGTGAAGTAATTATTTTTATTAGAGAATTCACTAAGAATCCAAAGTTTTTACAACACTTTTTATAGGTGTTGAACACCTGAAAATTAGACAATTTTAGTCTAATCAATTTTTAATTAGTGAGACTTTTTATAATTTTTTTTTTACTTTACCATCTAGAGAGATAATATTCTATTTGAATATTTTTATCTGAAATAGTATGTCATCCACTTATACATTAATAACTAGGTACAAGACTATTTTAAGATTGGTATATGTGCATGCAATATGTCAAAGATCTTTGTGATTCAATGGTTATAAATCTGCCTAACATGTCTACAACTTGAATGTAACTGAATTATCAAGTAAATTTAAAAATTCTTTTCGTATTATAATTCTTTTTATTTTAGATAACCAACGAATCATTAATAGTTAGAATCTTTCTATGAAAGAATTTTGGATAGCCTTTTGCTATGAGGTGGAATTAAAAAAAATGATTTTCTTTTTATATCATAAATAATTTAGTAAATTATTTTAAAATAAAAGTTATAACAAAAATAAAAAACCCAAAACACCAAGTTGCCCAGCAATTGACAAGTTTATTAAATCGTGCCTTTTCTATCACTACTTCTGTAGGATGAAATGTTGAATAATTCTCTGCTTGTAATAGGATAGTTAAAGACTAGTTTACCTATGTTGCATTAAGTGTAAGAAATATAATTATTTCTAATAAGTGAGTAATTGATTTTATTAATTAGAATACCTTATTGGTGATCAAATGTTTTGATTTAATTCTCTACTAACGAATAAATAAAAAAGAGACAAGAAACATCTTATCAAGCATTGGAGAGAAAATTACAAGTAGCAGAATCCACTAGAAATTATATAATGCTGTTTCTAAATAGTAATAAGTTTTTTAAAATAATCGAATAAAGAACAAAGAGAAATATCGATTACTGGTCTTTCCAATGACAGACAACTTATCACACTGCATATTATTATAAGAAATCTTTTTATTTAAAACTTTTAAATATTGCTCAGTGGTTTTTTTATTTTTCCAATATGATTTATAAATGGTCACTAATATTTATTATTACTGATTAATTAAGATAACTTAGAATTATCTTTATAAATGAAGAATATTTTCCAATCGCAATTTAATTGAATTGATAACCATATCTATATATACATGCACAAAATTATATATATATATATCATTCAGTATTAGGTTAAATATTTTATTATTTTTAAAAACTGTTTATTTACGGTATTACATACCATTACAAATAAAATTTTGATTAATTACATAAATATCTTGTTTACAAAAAAAAAATGATGACTATTATAAAAAAAGTTTTTTTGATGAATAGGCTGGATTTAGATATCAGTTTAATGTGTTTTTTTAGAAGGTCAAATAAAATAATTCGACGCCCCTTCGCATCTGAATTGAAAATAAAGATTGAAACAAATTTGTAAATATTTACTACTTAAAAAATGTTAAATCAGTTAAATTCTTACACTTTGATGAACTTTACACGTCGTCAAGAATATAAATGAGAAATCAAACAGGAAAAGCATTTGTGTAATAGGAAAAAAAATATTTATATGCTATATATTTACTTACTGTAAATTATTATCTAGAGATCTATATATTATATAATAATTACATTTTTGCATTAAACTAACTGATATAGGTTTCGATCTACCTTTCTCTCCAAGATCAAATGTATATATGAATAAATCTTTATAACCTTAATAAAAAAAAAACCAAACTATTCTGACATGCAAAATTTAACCTGCAGAAGTTAAATTTAAAAAAAACAAACAACTTCTTATTTATAGTCAAAATAAGAGTCATAGATTACATGACCCTATTCTCTTAAGCTTGTAAGTTATACATAATGAAGAGTGCCAATTCCTCAACAAGCTTTGTGATAAATGCTTAGCTAGAGAAAGCATTTAAAATATCCTTGTCAGCCCCCCCCCCCCAAGCCGCTGACCATGGTTTCATGCTTTGGCACTCCTCAGAGAGGTGCTAGGATAGGTTCAGACATTAGATCTAAAAATACCAACCCAAAGCCAGCATTTAACTAAAAGTTATCTATTGAGTGGAAAATCTGAAATGTTCAGACACCTACATGTCTTCAAACCCAGCTATCCAACTCAAATAGTTATATGGGGCTGAGAGATCTTCAGTCATACCATATATTAGTAGTCTTAGCAATATAACATCGCACAACTTTATATTCATATTGTATATGAATTTATTAAGTTGGAAGTCGAATTCCAATAATGCACTATTACTTTAAATATTATAAATTTCTATTCACCCACAAATCAGTAAGAGTTTAAAAAACTTAAAGTGAATTACTTAAGTTTAGAGTGCATTTTTATAAATATACCTACTTTCAGTGACCATGCTAAATCAGGGCTTGAGTCTATTGTGTGCCTGATGTTATAATCAAATTTTGAATTGTACAAATCTATTTAACCTATTGCAGAAGAAAGACAGTGTCTCATTTTTAACCATCCACAATCAGACCAATACAACTTATAAATGTGAATCTTATTATTGTGAAGTGCTGAAGATTTTAAGTTGTTGGGTCAGAAATCAAATTCCGATAACACATTATCAGAATTCGACTTTGGACTTAATGATTTTGGATTTTTAGTTCTTTGTAGTAATTAGATAATTTTTATGATTCAAAGATATTCTCATTAACTTTTTAATGTTTTTAATAATAAATACAAATATATACATATATTTTAAAAAATATACTTACAATATATATATATATATATATATATTGTAAGTATATTTTTTAAAATATATGTATATATATGCAAACTTATATATATATATATATATATATATATATATAAGTTTGCATATATGCAAAACACTATGTTTTGCTACTTTAAAATTCATTAATCACTTTTTGTCCATTTTTTAAATTTAACACGTAAATCTCTTTATACTTTTTTAAAACACCTCTTACAACTTTTATTTTTTTTTACTAATGAATTTAGAAACTATTTTTATTACCATACCTAAAATGATAACTTTTATTCTAATACTTATTGTTCCTCGACAGAAGATATTTCCTGATTACTTTATTAAAAATTCCATAATACCAATTGTGACAAATCTTTTTTGTGTATTTTTATTTCAATCTAGCTTGTATTATTTGCAATATTTTCTAATTATTTGAAGTATTCTTGACTTTCTTAACATTGCTTTACCTATCAATAATCTCTCTCTTTCTTTCTTCTTCTATATATAAATTAAAACTTCTATTTAAAGCACTCATATTCCAACCAATGAATAAAGACGTTATTAAAAAATAAATAACTTCATTCCCAAAGGTGTTCTGTTGAACTACTATCATTAGTTGACCCTTTGTCATGGTTACTATTTCAGCTGATTTTTGTTGTTTTCAATGGTTTCTTCATTTTTTCTTGTTCTGAGTTTTGTTCATCTGATTCCTATTAGACTGTCTTTGCTTATTTTGTTGCTGATGAAAAATCGACAACTTCCTATTTTCACCAGTAATTTTTTTATATACATTTGTAGTTTCATCTTTTCATTGTTAAATTATTATTTACTGTTATTTATACTTTTCCTTCAGCAGATTTAGTGCCGGTTTATTTTGAATCTCTCTATGTAAAGCCTAACTATGATGAATTATAATTTTTTTTTTAGCTTTCAAATTTTTAGATGATAATTTCATAATAGACTAACTAGATATTTCTTTGCACCCAGGTCTTAGGAAAATATCAGGGCATTATATTGAATCCCCATATATATATATATATATATATATATATATATATATATATATATATATATATATATATATATATATATATATATATATATATATATATATATATATATATATATATATATATATATATATTATAATGCTTGGAGGCTTACAATATGCTATAAAGACACAGTTCACATAGAGTATGATATCAAAGTGCAATGTAAATTTAACTTTTACTATCACTGCATCAATATAGACCAATTCCAACTATTAGAGAATTAATATTCTTTCATTAATAATAGCTAGAACACTCTTTACTGACTCCAACTAGATGGTGAACTGATTTAACATTGAATCTGCTACTTGGAAAACAATACTAAAGTTTTTTATATCCTGAAATTTTTTTCACGATTTATTCATCTTTTTCATGGCACCCCTAATGCTAATCTAGCAGTTATGTGCATAAGCCATTTTCTATGTAGGTGTTAGATAAAATTGTAATTATTATTTATCAGGAAATATAATTGCTGCAAAGTTAGTGTATCTGACAGAAAGTCTTTAAAATTATTATATGATTAAAATATTTTTGTAATATTGGTAATGAGAAGGTAATACTTTTTGAAACTATAGAGCCATACCACATTTTTAAAAATAATTTATAGAATAGAAGTTTAGTAATCATAATTTGGATTATTGTAGATAGTTGTAAAACAGATGTTGAATTACCACTACCTGGCAAATGGATTTTAATTTGTTTAATACTTTCAACATATTGAATATAGAATTATTATAAGTTGCATGATTTATAATAAAATTTTACCCCTCTTGTAAATTTTTTCTCAGCTTCACTCAGAACTTGATTCATAGATGTGTACTTTGTGTTCTAAGTCACTAATAAAAGAATTACTACCTGGTTTAACATAGGAATTGTTATATATATATATATATATATATATAACAATTCCTATGTATATGTATTTATATTCTTTGTTAGTTATATATATATATATATATATATATATTGTAACTAACAAAGAATATAAATACATTGAAATGATAAATGATATAATTTAAAAAATTATACAAGGATATGCTCCAGTGGTTCATCATTTGTAGTGGAAGAAAATTAAATGTGAAATGAATTTACCATGATAGCTGATATACAATTTATAATTAAATAAGGATGACGCTAACATCTGAATAAGAACATATACATATCATGCCTTAGTTGGGTGTCTATTTGTAACTAATTAAATATGACACCATAGCCCATTTGCAACTATCATAAACATTAATTTAGTCATGCTAATAATGAGATAAAAAAATTATCTCATTTCTCGACACACAAAATAACAAAATGAAAATTAATCACTTTCATCATTTAAGATTTAAAATATTTCGATATTGGGAAGTCATTTGACCAATAAAACATACTAGCCATAGTCATTAGATAAACTAATATTAGATATAGCAACTGAATAAAATTACTGTGAAATCCATTATCTCCAATAATAGGTTCTTTTAACAAAGAATCCTTCTCATTCCTCTTTCCATGTATATAAGACCATTCATGGTCACACACACACACACTGGAGCTATTTATAATAACTTAAAAAAATTACCAAAAAATGCTAATAAGTTGAAAAGGGACTTAATCACTTTTATTCAGTTTATCTAAGTATATGTATTTTCCACGAGCACCACTAGATTGTTTTAAATCTAGATAAATATTACTAGCTCAGTTTAAGTATATTGATGTACAGATGCTATTATGCCCTTATTAATGGCTTCTAAACAAATATAGTGAAGACCATTACTTGCATATATGGCCATTAAACTAGTTACTTAGTTTACTTAATTATTTATCATAATATAATGATGATGATAATGTTTCCAGCCATAGCTTTATAATGAACTGATAACAACAAATTAATCTTTATAAGCATATAGGCCCTTCTTAAAATCATCCTATGTTAAACTGGGTTTTAAATATAATACTCACTAGCATTTATATACATTTATGGTTATTTACTCAAAATACTTTTATATTTAAAACTAGGAGTCAATAATACCAGTGATGATGAATAATCATCATGAATCTCACCACCTGATATTGAACTTTCTATAAACCCCTATTTACCAAACCCATTAATTATGTTAAAGATTGGATTTAATGATTATTATTTATTCAATGATGATGGTGATCATAACTCTTGGGCACAACATAATTTTAGCTTTTTATTATTAACCTCTAATTATTAAAAAATTTGGTTATATGTCAAGCATAATCCTTAAACATCCTTATATATAAATCAATATATTGTGCTTAACATTTATGAGTGATGATGATCAATTAAAACAATAGAATCAAGAGAAGAAAAAATTATAACAATATTTTTAATAATAACTCGGAAACCAAATATGGTATAATTATACTTATTAATACTATTCTTCCTTTTTTTATATAAATTAAATTACTAAATATACAATTGACTCATTTAATAATATAATTAAACAAAATATTTTAATACTATATGCGTAACTCAATAATTTTACATATCTGTTTCTTCCTTGTTACTACATATTTTGAAATAAGTTAGCATAATATGACATTAGAAAAAAAAAATTTCATTGAATGCTTACTTAATACTTTCCCTACTTATTACATATCATAAAGGTAAATTTCATTTATGTAATGTGTGTTTTTTCACTTTCATACATATGTGAAGCCCTGCTTTTCAATTTACTATATTTAAATTAACTATGCTTTTTCACTTTCATGCATATATGAAGCCCTGCTCTTCAATTTACTATATTTAAATTAACTATGCATAACCTATTGTTTGACTGGTTAGTAATAAGCAGTCACACACACACACACCCTGTGATATGTCAACATATATATATTTAAAATGTATACCCCTACATTATGGATTAATACATAAATAACATATAAAAAATATTATTGCAACCTTGAGCAACAAAATAAATGATATCAAATTTAATATGCAAAAATAAATAATAAAAAAACATTATAAAGCATATCTGGATAGGTTGCTTATTATCACAATCAATAACGAACAATAATAAAAAAAACATTTTAGTACTACATTATATAATAATAATAAAAAATCAAAATAATGAAAAAAAACTATGTTTAATGAATTTAAACTGTCTGTGTATTGCCATGTATTATTGAGAATAGCACAATCAATGAACAAACTCTTAATGTTTCTGTATCAAAAGAAAAAAAATAAACTGCTTTGACTTTAAAAATTAAAATTTACTTTTAATAAGTAAATAAGAAAATTTGATAATTAAATTTAAAATTTACCTGATCCATTTTGATTTCTTATTAATGTCCTGAGTTTAAATATCAGACACTTTCCTATTTATAGCTTCCACAGGTTGGTTTGGATTGTTTCTACCATTTTAAAAAAGAGTTATTGGGATACTTTTAGATAAATATGAATTGGTTGGTTTATGTGATCCTACCATTTTAAAACAAGTTATTGTAGATACTTCTTGATAAATCTGAACTGGTTAGTTTGTTTGTTTCATCATTTTAAAAGTTATTATAGGCATTCTGGAGATATATGAAGAAAAACCTTTCTTTTTTTAAAAAAAAATTGATTTATAGATTAACTAAGGTTGGCTGCATGGCTTTATACATATTCCTTCCTGTTCTCCCTCCCTTCAAAGATGATAATCCTTTAACAGGCCAGGAGACAAAAAGAAGCTTCTCGGATAGCATCTGTGGTTGGTTTTAAATTCAGCCATTCTTTGGTTACTATCGACCAGTATATGAGCCCACAGATAGAACAGTGAATTAACCCATAGATGTCGGGTTTCAAGGGATCAGAAATTGGCAATATTAGCATGGCATCCTTATGATTTCACAAACAGCCAAAATATATATAAGTACCATTATATGTTATATTAACAGCTTTTTATAAAAAATTCAATTTAAATCCATCTTTTTTTAAAACTAATTTTACTGTAAATTACTTATATATGCACACATCTTCTTCTATGCTGACTTTAAAACAAGAGTCATATTTTCTTATTTAATTTTTTAAAGAGAGAAACAAAAATCAAACAACTCATTCTGAGTTAAAAAAAAATGACAAACTGCTGCTATCTTTAACTTTTTATTTCTTTCAACTTTCTGCCCATTTCTTTAAAGCTTAAAACAACAGAATATTTGGCCAAAAAAAACTTTAACTTTTTAACTGCTCATCTCTTCATTTTTTAAAACAACTGTCATCAAAAACTGCACATTGTTACCTGATTCTCCTTCTTAAAATTATTAACTGATTGCTTTCGAAAACTGCATATTGTTCAGTGATTTTCTTTCTTAAAATTATTAACTAATTTGCCTTTAAAAACTGGATAATGTTAAGTGATTGCCATTCTTAAAACTATTAACTGAATCTCCTTTTTAAAATTATTAACTGATTGTCTTCAAAAACTACATAATGTTAAGTGAATGCCATTCTTAAAATTGTTAACTGAATCTCCATCTTAAAATTATTAACTGATTGCCTTCAAAAACTGCATATTGTTCAGTGATTCTCCTTCATAAAATCATTAACTGATTGTCTTCAAAAACTGAATAATGTTAAGTGATTGCCATTCTTATAATTGTTAACTGAATCCCAACTACATTTTCTCTTTAGCTTTTTAAAACAAAAAATTGGAAAAAAAACTTCTCTCTTTTTTAAAAATATTGTACCACTCTTTATATATCCTGAATTTCTGATCAAAGGTAATAAAGTATCCTCCTACCAATAGCTGTGATTTGGAGATAGCAATCAAATCTTACACATAGACTGTTTCTGTCATTAACAAAAAGATTAATAAGAAGATTAATAATTATATTTATTCTGTCAAAGTACCTCTTTTTCTCTAGATATCTAAGATTCAGATAATACAAAACAACAAAGCTTGTAATAAAGATAAATGTAAAAATGTTTTTATATTCATACAGCTGGACTCTCACATGTGTTCCTAGTTTATCTATTAATATACTGATCATCTTTTACACCTTCTTTGTTAGTTTGCTTTATTTAACATAAAAATACAGCTAAATAATTTAACACATTAATTAATAAAAAAAATAATAAATCAGTATATTAAATATTACTTCTTATTACACACACTTTCTCTCTACCACTGCTTATTAATTTATCATCTATAAACTATATAATAACAATAATAATACACACACACACATAAATCTCTATATAAAATATTTTTTTTTCTAATTAAAAAATATTTGCCTCACTCCCAAACAAATTTTTTTTTTTTTGATAGTCTCTTATGGAACTACCTTCTTTAAACAATTAATCAACTACTTAATATATATATATATATATATATATATATATATATTAAGTAGTTGATTAATTGTTTATATATATATATATATATATATATAATTCTACCAGACACTCCATCTATTCTGATACAGCGGGCACCACCAGACCACTACGTGTCTGGAAAATTTGTTTACTGTGATAAGAATAGATGATGATGATGGTCTGCGCTGACTAGACTCAGGGAGAAACAAGAGATCTTAAATTGTTTAGACAAATGAGATAAAAGCAGAAAGACAAACGTCAGCCAAATTAAGTTTAAACATATTTCATAAATTTTATTATGAGAAAATAAATTATTAAGTATAAGTTTATGACACAATAAATGGGGGTTAACTCAGGCGTGTACCAGAAATACTAAAGGCAAAGCTATGACAGACCAACTGATCTTCTAATAAACAAATTATAAAGGGAGGAAGTAAGTTTTATTCAGCAGAGGATTCATCCAAACATTGGTTCTCGCAGATACTTAAGCAATACGTCCTTGAAATAGATCAAAGAAACCAGTGCCGATGAGCTTTTCGAGATCTAAACATGGTCAGACCTTGAATGCACTTATATTGGTATGAACTGCACCTATTACTACATTTAAAATAATGGCGATTGATCCACCTCAAGAACAACTGAAAAATAAGATTGAAAGGAAGTAAAACAATTAAAACTGTTGAATCCCAGCCAAACGATTGGCGAAAATTACTTTAAAATTAATAATTAAAGGTCTCAATAAGGGACAAGTAAATAATTAGAAAAACAGTTACATCTGCCCCAGCATTTAAAGAAAATAAACTTACAAACAAATTCTGAGTACACGCTCTGATAAATTTAAAGCACACATAATAAATACAAACAGAAATCTGATTGGAGAGTGCACATGAGTACGAAATATTAAAAGTTTAAATACTCTAGCAGAACGAAAGTGTTGTTCACCTGCAATTTAAAGAGGGATATATTTTATCTTCCTGCTGACAACTTATAAAATTACAAAAAAAAACAATTCTAATTTCCACCTTCAGAGATATAAGAAACAAAATTCCCACCTGCGGAAAATTAGACAATAAAGTCGTCAGCCAAAAGATTTTGGAGGTTTAGCAATAGGGCAAACATAGAGTTTAAAATTAATTATTGAATATTAACATAATTACAGGTAAGCATTTAAAAGGCACGACTGCCAAAGCATTTATAAAAGTCTTACATAAAAATAGAAAACTCACTCGTCACTCTCCAATAAACAAAAATTTGAAGCAACTTGGAATCTTAGTGGAATCTTAAAACTAAGATTCCAAGACACACTACAAAATATTAGAAAACACATCAAATATTAAATATGAGGCTATATAAATTACTTAAGCTTATGAATACATATTTATGATTAGACTGAGCAGAGATTTAATGAGAATTAATTTACCCTGGAAAGAATAAAAACGAAAATAGTTACCTTTCGGTAAAAGCAATGTTCACATAGAGTGCACACTATTATTTTAGTTCATTTTCAGGTCTTTAGACAGCAAGGTAGATGTAAAGAGGTTCCAGCTTTTTTTAGGTGTTTAAGGCATTACTGGAGCAAACTTGGAAGTCAGGGATTCATCTTTTGTTGAGTTAGCAAGCCATTCAGGTGGTGATAACACATATAGAATTTTTCATCTTGTTGCAAGCAAAAGTATTTAATAACAGCTGATGTCCTTTAAGAATTTAAATGTCTGCACTGATATAAACTTTCACTTGAGAAACAGCTTGTCTAGTTACGAATAATGAATTAACTGACCCTCCAAATTTTCGGGGCTATTTATATGTTGCTCCATTTCCTGCGAAACACTTTCCTTGTTGTCCAATTTCTACACCATAGGCAGGGCAAATATTAATCTCCCACTCAATCTATCTAAGAATTCTACCCAGGGATTATTGAAATGAAAACAGCTACATAAAAATCAAATCTCCACTTTTAGAATTGTTTACAATAATTAAAATAAAAGCCACAGGAATGTAATTAGCTAGGTTGCTTGTTTTTAATTAATTGATTTAAAGTAAAAACAAACGGTATATGAAAACTGAAATAAATCGATAAACATTAAAATGATATAAACGCATGTGTATTTTGATACATGTATTCTTTTTAAATAATAATAAAAATTTAAACAAATAAGATTTAACAAAAATTAAGTTTAGTGAAAATTAAAAACTTATCAAATTTCAATCAGGTTCAATATATATATATATATATATACTTAAATACAAATATGATTACAATATAGCCTAACCAGAAAGATATTATTTATGACTATTCTCTCTGGACTATTAAACAAGTATTTTTTCCCATATATTATTACCTACTAATACCAGAATAACTTGCTAATGGACTCCTGTTTCTATTGATTAGGGGTCTACTACTTTCAATTAGATTATTGGAGGTATTCCCAGGCCTACTTATGTTTGGTTTGCTGGGTTTTGTGTGATAGTGTCAGCCTATGCAAGGATTGACATGGACGTCTTCAGTGATTCACCTTTCTTATGAGCAATGCAGGTATTGATCAAGCTAGCATCTGCTTGTATTCTCCTAGCCACTCTTTCTCCAAGTGTCACAATTAAAATTTAGTTTAGTCATATTTAACCAAATTCAGCAAGGTCCAACAATAGTATATAATTTTAGCTATTAAGTGTACAAAAATGTCTGCTCTCTTACTCTCTCTTTACAGATCTCCTTCCTCCCAGAATAACTTTCTTATCTTGATCTCCTAGTTCGAAATTTCTGTTGTTCATTGAAATGTCAGTAGATTCATTTTCATACCTTCTATTTTCTACTTCTTACAAAATGTTCATAGTTTTTCTTTTTTAATATTTTTTCACAAAATTATTTTCTTATTTACATATTGTATCTTTCCTTCCCTTTGCATAATTATACACATGTTTCACTCACTCAAATGTGTAGTTTCAAGAGAAGATTCTTATCTTTTTATAAAGCTAAATTTCTCACAAACTTCAACAAAATTTCCTAAATGTCAGCTTTTAAATTATCTGACTCTCCTATTTATTTTATCTTTCTTTAAGTTCTTTTTTTCATATAAAAATAAATTATATGATTTTAAGATTCTCTCCACTTTTATTATTTATTTTCCAAAATGTTGACTTTTAAGGATCAAAGATATGAATCTCGTAGTCTTCCTTTCCCTATCTTTCATGTAATCAGTACAATTAATTTCTAATGAGTTACATTCCTGAAATCAATTAAAATGATTTTGATTTGAACATATTATGAAATTTGAAATAGATTTGTTTTCACTTCTACATTTATTTTAATATTTTAAGTATTATTTGTTATTTCCAACAAATTCATATTTAATATTATTTGATATATTAAATATTTATATATGTGTGATCACAGTGAGTGTAATCATCACATTACATCATTCCCAACCTGTGAAGAATTTAATGGATCAAAAGCCATTCAATTCTTCACTTCATTATTATTATTGTTTAGATATTATAATAACAAGTTTCATAGAGAGACAATCAGGCAATTACTTTTCCATTCACTTGATCACCTCAGATCTACCAAACCAATTTAATCTCAGCTTATACTGGAAATTATGAGTGAGTTCTATTCAGCCACTTGACTGTAACTACAGGTTTGAGCCCACAGGATACATCTGCAACCCAATTAAACCTGTTCATACACACCACATTAACTTTTATTGACCTCTGGATGATAATTTTTAATCATCACATCGAGGTGTATTCATAACTGGAGTTTTTCTAATCCAGCTAGTTCACTGAGTTCAGAACTACTTCTGAAGTTTTATTATAAAAGGGATTCTTTACCCATATAGTCTTTATATTTCTGTGACTCCTTAACTGGAATTTCTTATCTGATGGGTCTCCTTGTAAGAACAGATTCTTTAGCTATATATTTTTTGTATCCTAACATTTTGTACACAGCATAAACTCACCCACATGATCATCTACATCCTGAGATAGGTTACTATGTACTGATATGATCCATATCAAAATGACGGACCATACACACTCTCTATTTGTGATATATCCTTTTCTTGTATGTCCTTGAAACCGTATGTTCATTTATTTTCTCTCTCCTTTCTTGTTCTTTTTCCCTTTCCTTTTTTTGAATACAAGTCCTTGGTCATTAATCTTCATTCTAATGTCATTTCAATCATCATACTGTTGAATTGGCCTTATCTTGAGGTTGTTTTTCCTTCCAGAATAGCCTTAATGATCGACCATTATATGTTTCCTTTTCTTCAATTCCCTGGGCTATGATGAAGGTGTTACTTTTGGATAGTGTATGGTCCATCATAAATTTATTGGAACTTTTTAAATATGTTTTGTGCTGGGTGACTCATGGGATGCACCCTCACCATGACTTCATCACCTATCCTGAATTGGTTATCTGCATTCTTTAGCCTTTGTCTTCTTAGCTCACCTATCCTCTTGAGCTGGCTCCATGCATGCTCTGTGTCACTTTTCATATTTATTGATTTGGCTCCTCTGGGTAACCTACTGTCAAATGGGCATGGGATGTTTTTCCCAAAATATAAGTAAATGGATTTGAAACTTTTGGACTTGTTATTTACCCAGTTGATCATGTTCACTATACATGGCATTTTCTTTTCCCACTTTGATGATCATCGGATGTGTATACACAAAATAAATGCCTTAGCTCCCTCATGACTTGTTCGCATGGGTTCAACTGAGGGTTGCAGATTGACATCAATATGTGCTTTATTCCATGTTTGTCGATTCATTTCCTCCATTCACTAGATGTGAATGGAGTCCTGTGATTTGATAACATCCTGGTTGGGATTCCCACAGTCTTAAAATGCTGTTGTTCTAGTACCTTAATGGTTCTTGGCATTGGCTTGAGTAATGATATGCTGCCATCAATTTTGAGAAGAGGTCATATGTGACCAGGAGGTAGGTACTGTCTCTTATTAAAAGCAGGTAGGCAGTTCGTAAAAGTCAATGGCTAATATATAGTTCAGCTGATAGGCGTATATGGGCTGTAGTAAGCCTACTCCAGATGTATTAAGTGGCTTAGTTCTAGCACATGTGGCACATGTCCTATTAATGCTGGCAATGTTAGCATGCATCCCTGGCCAGTAGAACCAATGACTAATCCAACCTTCCAATTTGTTTGCCCCATAATGCCCATATGTTTCATGGATGTATTAAATAAGCTGCTTTCTCAGGGCCACAGGCATGATGATGCATGTCTTCATTTTTCTTTTGAGTACCCACTGTAGGAGCCTTCCCTTTAGGCAGAAGTAGTTCCTTCCATAGAGTGTTTCCCTTGGTTTCTGATACTGGTTGATGCCATAAATGGTCTATCACTTGTCTGCTATCACCATCCTTCATTTGGTGTTCTTTTAGATTATGCCTCTCAATTGCTATCATATGTTCTCCACACATCTCAGTTACTGTGATGTATGATCCTTCACATTTTATGTGTTGATTATTTGCTACTGAGTACCAACTAAGTATATCGGCCACAATGTTCTCCATTCCTCAGCAGTACACAACTTTATAGTTAAACTCCTGCAGGAAGAAGCTCCATCTCAACAACTTACTGTTGGCCAGAAAACTTGAGACTTCTATGGTCAGTTAATACCATAATTTCTGAGCTGACCAAGCATTGCCTGAATATCTTGAATGCCCATATCATTGCAACAGCTTCTTTTTCCCATCACTGTATAATTAAGCTCTGGGCCTTTCAGCAAATGGCTGATGAAACAAAGTACCCTGTGTTGACCTCCTTCATGTATTTGAAATATCATGGCTCCTAATCTAAATCTGCTATTATTGGTTTGCATGAAAAACATCTTACTGAAGTCCGGATATGCCAACATATCTTTTTCAAAGAAGCCTGCCTTTACTCTTTGAAAGCTACAATCGTGAGGGTTATCCCATGTCTATGGTGTTTCCTTTTTCAACAACTGAAATAGAGGCTCCATCTCTATCAAGAACCTCTATAGAATCGATTATAAAAATTACACATTCCCAAAAATGATTTAACATGTTTTCTGCTCCAAGGAGTAAGGAAGTTCTAGATAGCCCTGATTTTCTCTGGATTTGGTATTATTCCCTTCTCACTAATGATATAGCCCAAAAACTTGACCTCAGTTGTAATTGCATGACTATTGTTCAAATTAATCCTGATGCCCTTCCTCTCACATTTCTCCAGAAAGCTTTTCACCTGTTCAAAATGTTTCTCCATGTTCTCCAATGCAATCACAATGTCATTCACATATATCATGATGGAGTTTTTTAGCTTATCATCTAATACCTGTTCCAAACATCAGACCAGCCCTGCTCTGCTATTTCTTAATCTGAACAGAATCCTATTGAAATTGTATGCACATCCCTCGAATCTAAATGTGGTGTATTAACGATTTTTGGGATGCAGCTTGATTTGCCAGTAACTGTCCAGCAAGTCAAATGTAGAAAATACCCTCTTCCCTTTAAATCTTGTGAGTAACTCACTTATAGGTGGTGAGGCATTAATGTCCAGAATGGTTATTTTCTTTAAGTGTCACACATCCAAACATAACTGGCGGGATCCATCTCTTTTTTTCACAGTCATGATAGAATTATGAAATGGGGCTGAACACTTAAAGATCCCCCCCCATTCAAAAATTTTATCTATCTGCTCCTCAACTTCTTGCTTGTACTGATATGGTATAGGTATGCATGAGCCCGATATGGCCTAAAAACTTGATACATGCTGTGAATATTGCATCATATCTTCTATGGTCTCATCCATTCTTTTGCTACTATCTGTTGCCACCTTCTCACAAAATTCTTTCCAACATTTTTTTGGTAGATTCCTCCATTTTTTTTCTCCCTGTCCTTCCATTCATTCATAAACTGTCACTGCTCCTCTCTTAACTGAATAATCATACTCATCAAATCGCTCAAATCTATCTCATTTTTTGTTTCTACTTGCTTCATCTTCACCATCTCTGTCTTACTATTGTCCTTTTCCAACTCTCTCAGTTTGTTCCCTTAGGTATCCATTCTCATTTGCAACCTTGAACACATAAATGTCTACCAATTAACCTTTATTATATTTTTCACTTATTTCTATTTGTTAATTTTTTTTTTTTTAACGATTGACATTTGGTATGCTAGCCAATACTAACCACACTTGCTTGAGTTCATCCCTTTGCCTTCCTGCCCTAGTCTCATTTTCAAATCCCTGCTATGTCTGTTTCCTGATGATTACCATCTACTTTACTATGTATATGATTTCTTGATAACTCTATTTCCTTATGAATTCCTTAAAACAACACACATATATAGTTGATTTTATTTTAACTGATATAATTTGGATCACTATGTTTACGATTCACCGATAACTCTATTTCCTTATGACTGCTTTAAAACAACACACATATATAGTTGATTTTACTTTAACTGATATAATTTATCTCATAATGTTTACAATTCATTGATAAATCTATTTACTTATGACCGCTTTAATCCAAGACCTGATTTATTGATAAATCTATTTCTTTATGACTGCTTCAAAACAACACATGTATATAGTTGATTTTACTTTCACTGATATAATTTATCTCACGATGTTTATGATTTGTAATATCCGCACTTACGACTGTGCCAAGGTTATAACTGCAAGTCATACTGTGCGGTCAGCAAATAACGTTATACAATTCCCACGCTGTTCTTTTCCAACAAAGCTCTCCAAAGAATTGGTCTGCCACGAAGCTCTCCAAACGAATTGGTCTGCAACGAAGCTCTCCAATGAATTGGTCTGCAACGAAGCTCAGCCACAGATGCTCTCCCACGAATGGTCTGCACCGACTGCCCTCCAATGAATGGTCTGCAAGCGGAGGCTCTCCAAATGCATGGTCTGCAACTTGCTACTGTGTGACTGCTCTCTACTGCTCTCTATATCATACTGCTCGATGTTACCGTCTTCTTATCGCTCTCTGACAACTGCAATGATCAATCAATGCACTGACCAATAAGGTAATGTCTCTTATCTAGAAACATTTGTAATTAGCAAATATTTCTAGGAATTGTCAATCGCCATTACGTCAATGCACTAATTAAATTCCTCAGCTATCAGAGCGCGATCTAAAAACAGCCTTACGAATAAATTCTAGTTTTTCTGGAGTGGACAATGTCTGCCATTTTTACAAACACTACAACACCTCCCTCCACTCCAGAAAAACCCTTGTTGCAATTCCTTGATGTTTTCTTTTTCTATTCCTACTTGGCTGAAATTTTACTCAGAAATATGCGATTATGCGATTTAACAGCTGCTGAAACTTTTTTTTCCAATTACATTAGCTTCTGATGTTAATTGCACAAATGTTTTATTTCCAAACTTTCACCAATGTTAACGTTACTAATTGGGACTGTCATTTTCGCCCGGTTTCTCCGTCTATGGCTAAACTTATAGTTCAATGTATTCGCTACTCCCAGGTTCCAAATGCAACTGCGCCATTGTAATATCCACACTTACGACTGTTCCAAGGTTATAACTGCAAGTCATACTGTGCGGTCAGCAAATAACATTATACAATTCCCATGCTGTTCTTTTCCAACGAAGTTCTCCAACGAATTGGTCTGCCACAAAGCTCTCCAAACGAATTGGTCTGCAACGAAGCTCTCTAATAAATTGGTCTGCAATGAAGCTCAGCCACAGATGCTCTCCCATGAATGGTCTGCACCGATTGCCCTCCAATGAATGGTCTGCAAGAGGATGCTCTCCAAATGCATGGTCTGCAACTTGCTACTGCGTGACTGCTCTCTACTGCTCTCTATATCACACTGCTCGATGTTACCCAGTCTTCTTATTGCTCTCTAACAACTGCAACGATCAATCAATGCACTGACCAATAAGGTAACGTCTTTTATCTAGAAACATTTGTAATTAGCAAATATTTCTAGGAATTGTCGATCGCCATTATGTCAATGCACTAATTAAATTCCTCAGCTATCAGAGCGCGATATAAAAACAGCCTTATGAATAAATTCTAGTTTTTCTGGAGTGCACAACGTCTGCCATTTTTACAAACACTACATGATTCATTGATAAATCTATTTCCCTACAACTGCTTCAAAACAACACATGTATATAGTTGATTTTACTTTAACTGATATAATTTATTTCACTATATTTCTGTGTTCTTTTATAACATTTATCTTGATAATATCCAGTTATATAATTGCAATGCTATTTTTTAAATTCTTCCTTTTCCGATTTGTAAAAGATAGCTGAATAATTCTTTATCCTACATTAAATATAAAAAACACTTCAAGAGTTTTTCAGCTGAATAATTCTTTATCCTACATTAAATATAAAAAACACTTCAAGAGTTTTTCATACAGTTATTTTCCTCCTTCCCTCTTTTTTTCTCTTCCCTTCTACACATATGACTAGGAAACACATATATAAAGTATGATAAAGTGAGAAAAAAAACCTCTCCATCTCGCCTTCGTCTTTTACCTGACATGTGATCATGAATTGTACAGCAAACAATCCCAGTCTGGCCTCCAAAATGTAACAGAATTCTGAATTAATTACCATCTGTTACCACAAGCAAAGAGAACATATAGCCATAAACAAATTTATATCTATACCCGATCGAACCCACAACAATATGAGTATTGCTACAAAGTTATGTTTCCTGATTGGATGTTTCTCGACTACTGTAATCAATATAAATTTACCCCACTTGCATAAATTTATAAATTATACTGGAATTATTATACATGTGCTGTATTACTAGAACTAATGTCTAATTTATTATAAGATAAGCCCTACGAGCAAATTACTCTAATTGACATGGTGAAGACAGTGAGATGAAACAAAAAGAACCATTCATTGTTACTCATTATTTAACATAACAAAATAAAGTAAATACAAATAAAATATAAGATTTAAACACACAATAAAATCAATGATATAAAGAAAGTAAGTTATATGTAATTCAAAGCATTAACACTAATAAATAAAATCATTCTCAATGTATTTAAATGAAACTAGAATTAGACTCTCTTTCTCCTTCATAGATTACTTGATAAAGTCTACTAAATATTTAAATATAATATCTATGAGTGCAATTGCCTTTACATGCATGACATATAAATTCAAAATTTAGTTTACCTAGGATTTCTTGATGTTGGGTGATATTCACTTTTTTAGGAGAGACAGTTGTTCTTGGGATTCAGCTCTGACTCTTAGCATTCAGTTTTCTTCCTCCATATTATTGGTGGCTTCACAATGATGGTATACTGATGACAGGGAATGTGAATTATTGGGCAGGCACTAGAGCTGCTGTTACTTCATGGGAGAGGTTTGACCTATGAGCAAGGTGGGTATGGATCAAACTAGCATCCATTTGTGGCCCCACCATTCATTATCCAAGCTTCACCATTGAATATAGTTGAGTCATATTTGCCAAAGGCAGCAAGCTCCAAAAATATTATATAATTTTAGCTATCAAGTGTACAAAAAATGTCTGCTCCCTTACTCTCTGTTCACAGATCTCCTTCCTCCCAGAATATTTTTCTTATCTTGATCTCCTACTTCAAAATTTTTTTGTATTGTTCATTGGAATATCAGTAGGTTCATTTTCACACCTTTATTTTCTACTTCTTACAAAACCTTCATAGTTTTTCTCTTTTTTAATATTTTTTCACAAAATCGTTTTTTTATTTACATATCAATCATATCTTTCCCTCCCTTTGCATAATTATACACGTTTCACTCACTCAAATGTGTAGTTTTGAGAGAATATTCTTATCTTTTTATAAAGCTAATTTTTTTACAAACTTCAACAAAATTTCCTAAATGTCAGCTTTTAAATTATCTGACTCTCCCTTTTATTTTATCTTTCTTTAAGTTCTTTTTTTTATAAAATTAAATTATATGATTTTAATATTCTCTCCACTTTTATTATTTATTTTCCAAAATGTTGACTTTTAAGGGTCAAAGATATGAATCTCGTTAGCCTTCCCTCCCCTACCTTTCATTTAATCAGCACAATTAATTCCTAATTAGTTACATTCCTGAAATCAATTAAAATGATTTGATTTGAACATATTATAAAATTTGAAATAGATTTCTTTTTACTCCTATGTTTATTTTACTATTTTAAGTATTATTTGTTATTTCCAACAAACTTATATTTAATATTATTTCATATATTAAATATTTAATATGTGTGATCACAGAATGTGAGATCATCACAATATATATATATATATATATATATATATATATATATATATATATATATATATATATATATATATATATATATAGTATATATATATATATATAGTAACCCTCCCCAAGACTTCTCATACCTTATCTGACAACAAATACCTGGGGCACCAATTCTATTGGTAATAGAATAAACCACTAGTCTTATCTTGCTTTAAATTATTAATGACAATCTTATAATGCTATCTTATCCTAGATTATCTCAGTTGGAGGCTACAGAGATCTATAAGGTGTAAAATGCATACTAAATATGGGAGGAAACATTATGATTAATAGGAATAAAACATTTATTAAGTTTTAGAATAAATAGATAATTGAAATTGGCAAATTTCTACCATTTAAATTTACAAGTTATAGTTTAATCTCATCTCTGCCCATCATCCAAATGAATTAAACAACCTTTACTGTGATATAATTAAATTAATAAAATAAAGATGTAATATTAATTAACTCTACTGTATGGTAAGTTAGAATTAAATACAAAATAAAATATAACGCTATTTAATCTCTATTGTACAGTAATTTGAAATAAGTAACTAAATTAATATTTAATCTAAATTAATAAAGGAATATCTCAGTGAATTAATTTATTGTATGGCTTAATTTTAAATCTATACCTTACAGCAACTAATAATTACTATCATAAAAGCAATGACATATTAAGCATTATCCTAATAAAAATGGTAATAGTTAGATAATGAAAAAAATAGGGTGCATTTTGATTTCAATAACTGAGTAATAAAATTTCCAGAGAATCATTAATTAGTCAGGCACTTCCTATAGTATTTGGATCAAGAAAGTAACTTCATCAGATCTGAACATGTTCATCATTAAATGATGGAATAGTGCAATCATATCATATTGGATATGTAAGTGTGTGTGCATGTGTGGAAACATAATACACAAATGCATGACAAAAAGAATTCTGAACAAATCTTTTAAATAAATAAAACATTTATTACAAGATAATTAAATAAACATTTGGTTTTCTAATTTATGCACATATACATGTCTTAGAATAATTACAACATCAGTGATTGAATAGTCTACAAGAAAATAAATAATACCAAAATAAACTTTCTGATATTTTATTTCAACATATGCCAGCTATCAGTTCATTTTGATAAGCTTATGAAAAAAACATTATAATACAGAACTAAAATAATAAAACATGAAACTAAACTTCTTGGTATTTTACTTCAAATATACATACATTACCAGTCAATTCTGATATGCTTACGGAAAAGAAAACTTTATTTAAACACCACACCAGAATAATTAAACATAAAATTATTTTTTGTATTTTATTTCCAATATACTCAAGCTATCAATCAATTCTGATATGCTTATGAAAAAAAACTCTATTAAACAATGGCATTAATATAGTAAAATATGAACCTAAAATTCTTGGAATTTTTTACTTCAAATGCACATCAAAATAATGTGAGAGGCATTTAAATTTATGAGTAAGCAGTCAAGCTATCCTTCATAAATTAAATAAATAATTTTATTAAATGGCTACACTTTCTTTTCTTTTGCTTGCTCATTCAAAATAAGGAGAATTGATGGTATAAAACCTAAAATAATTAATATATGATTTGAAACAATGATTAAAGAATTACAAATCAATGATGGATTTTCTCCATACCTTCCACATTAATAATATTTTATGCATGAATCTGAATTGTGCTACCTGTTATAAAATAATTAACATAGCTAAATCCAATCAGTTTATTTATGTAATTAAGATACAATCCATAATATGGATAATGCCCTGGCCAATCAAGCATTAACACTAATCACTTCTACCTTTATTTTTTTTTATCAGCAAACTATCTTACGCTTGGCTATGAATAAATAATGGGAAAATATTCCACATAAATACATGAGGAATAAAAAGACTTAACTCCAATACTTTAAATAACAAAACACAGTGACTCCCTAGCCTAATTCTGAAAATTCTAGTGTGGAAATTGTCTCATCACCAAAAAACAAGGGAAATACACTACTTGACTTCACATACTATAATTATCATAAAATACAACTATCTAATCTGGAAAATATAATCCACTCATGACAAATATTCAAATAAATTAAGGGAGAGTTCTCTCAATCCCTGACAATACAATATATAGCATAAACAATTTTTTTCTGCATAACCACTAAATACATTTTAATATAAGCATAAAAAATAATAAATTCACTCTTAAATAAATCTCTAACCCTTCCACTTCTTTTTGGCACATCACATCATCTGAAACCAATGAAAATTAAATTATTTCTACATTCAATTCAACAATTATATAAGTAGATTAAATAACAGACAGGTTTACAAGCATAATAATGCATAAAACAATTTCAAACCACATTCAATAAGAAAATATTGTAATGGCATTAATTAATAAGTTATATAAAAATGAATCTCTCATTCCTGACGAAGTATAATATTTTAACTTCGAAATATAATAATTATTACTAAATAATTTTCAATATTTCTAGCAAAGCAAAGACAAAATAACTCTTTAGTATATTTGGCACTAGCCCATAAATTGAAAGAAAAAGTCTGGTTTGGAACAAACAACAAATCTTTAAATTGGGAGCAGAATAATTATTAAGAAATGGACCTCATAACTTCTTAAAAATGCAAGGATAAGATAATAAATTTTATACAATTACCCCTTTTCAAAAACAAGCTGTTCATTCCTTAATAACAAATAGATATTTCTATTGCCAACAGTGCATATAGAAATACATGTACACAATAAAAAAAGTATACTAATAACTAATTATCCAGTATAATATTTCTCCATATTATACTTTTCCAAGACATTCTTGAAAAATGAAATAATAATTAAATAATACTAAAAATATAAGACAAATAATTGGTCTACCTATCTATCAATGCTAACAATAATAATAATAATAATCATTAAAGTTTTTATTTTTTTAAAGCTGGAACATAAAAGTTCATTTACAGTTTGTAGATAACATCTTGGTCATGTACAAAATGATGATGACCATTTGTATAGCAATAAATATGGAAAACATATAACAATTTCCTGCAGGGAGACAAATAATATTAATTGGATCCAATTGGAGAGCATTTCAAAGTTTTTAGTGATAGCTAATGAAACTGCTGGCAATATCACATATGAAACTTTTCATTAGGGCAAATAAATATTTAAAACTGCATATATTGAGCAATAATTCATTATTTAATTCATTACACATGTTAAGGCATTTGTTTTAAATTTTCAAAGTCATTTACTAGGCAAATAACTACTTAGTTCATAAAATCCTTTCTTGATAATATACTTTAATAATAAAAGAATCAAATGTAAATGAGGAGCAATAATAAAATGCAAATATCAACATCTAGTTTCCATGCTCTCCCATTCATTCAGTTATAAGTACATTCAGAGATAAGTTAATAATTCATTAATTATATGTCACACATTCTGTTTATTATTTCTAGAGTGCAAATGGTTAGATATAAATTTTTATCAATAAGAATAATAAAGCAGGTTATAATAAGTTATCCACACACATCCTTCTGCTTAAACTAGTCTTTTATAGCTAGTAAAAATATCAATAAAGAGTCTTTGAAATGTTTTATGAAAAAGTTCAGCATAAATTTTCCAGAATAAGAGTAAAATTCACACATTCCAGTTATTACTTTAATGTTAAAAATTAAATCTAGACAAATCAAACTTATAGTATAGACAGACATTTCAATTGCTTCTTTAATATTAGAGATAAAATTTAGGCAAAGTAGATTTGAAATATAGACAAGCATTCAATTATTTCTTTAATATTAGAAATTGAAATTAGGCAAAGCAAATTTATAATATAGACACACATACACATTCCAAATGATGATTTTAAATTTAAATTAGTCAATTAGAATTGTAGAGAAGATATACTTGTTTTTATAGTTGTTTACATCTGCATTTCAATTTTTATTTTCTTCAATAGAATTTCTGAGCTGTTTTCATCCAGAAAATTAATAAAAGTTTTTACTTTTAAACTTGATTTATGGAAGAACCAAATTGTAGAAACAAAATTGTACTAATAAAAACCTTTTATGAAGAGAGAATTGTTGAAATCAGAAAAGCCAACCTTTTTATAAAAGTATCCCCTTTTATATCAGATTATTACCTAAGCATTTGTTTTTCCCACCAATCCAAGATCATTCAAAAGTTTAACTTTAAAAAAAGGTTACTCCTCCCTATACTGATATAATTAGTTACAAAATATGCAAGAACTTTTCTCTCTTGAAAAAGAAAAAAAAACATCATTTTGTCTTTAAAAAAATTATTAATCAAATTGAACTAATAATAAAAAAATTCTGCATTTCTAAAGTAACAAACAAAAATAATTATTTTAGCAAATAAAATAATTGATAGTGTATGTCTGTTTGATAATCCACTGGTCCAGTGATCTAGTAAATTATTTACAATGTGATTAGGAAATTAAATATTTTGCTGTGAAACATGATATTTGGTAGTTTAATGAAGTACATGAATGAAAAATGAAGTTGAAAGGTGAAACAAGCATACCTGCACATCCATAAATGCTGTAACACAAGTACTAAGCAAGTCTAATCAAAATGAAAGTTTCTATGATGATGAGTCAAACACACTGCACTAATTGTACTATGGATTGAGGTATTAAAGCAAATAAATCAGAAAAATTATCTAAACAAATACCAATACTGTCTTGCAGACAAATAAGACAAACTTGCATCAACTTAAACTAAACTGACAATTCCTGTGACAAGCCACCCCCCCTTTTATCAATTACTCACTAAAGCAAAATATTAAATATCTCAAATCTTTCAAATTATATCTGCAAGTGCTTTTAAACATGGTTTTAGGTCATTAATAAAAAAAAAATTAAAATTTCAGGTTATTTCATTTTGTTAGTAGATGCAATCAGCTGTTACTGATACAGTGCTATTTACTGACAATTTAAAGCTTCTGGTGCCTGTCCAGAAGGTTACTATATATATATATATATATGTTCCAGTGAAATTTTTTATATATATATATATATATATATATATATATATATATGTTCCAGTGAAATTTTTTCCTTAGTAGTAGCTTATTTAAATTTATTTTTTAGGTAGAAATCTAATTTAAATATACTATCATTTCATATTTATTATCATCACTAGCAGCAAATATATACGAATATATCTATTTTAATTTCAATCAAAAAAAAGTTACAGAAGGTAAAAAGTATAATGTTAGGAATGTAAATTTGAAAAAAATTACACTAATGCTTATCTAGCATGTATTAAAAATGCACCTACAATCACCTTATTTTAGTTAAACAAAGGTGAACGATGTCATGAGAATATGGGTGGCCATTTCTCTAAATAATTTTTTTTCACATTTTTAAATTATAATATTCTATTTCTGTTGAGGCCATTATTATATTGAATACTTGTTTAATTAAAGTTAATTTTGATTATTAGTTTATTATTTTTATAGAAATGGTTTTTTAAAAAAAATCAAACATTAAAAACCAGAAAAATAATGATTTCCTTATTCCAAATCTCTTTATGTCATTATTTGATTACTTAGTGAAAAATCCCCACACAATTGGTCTTATAAACACTAAGACTCTTTATATAAATATATGTATATAATATAAGTAAACATCAATTAAAAGTAATCCACTTACATGTATGTATATAAATAAATATAATAAAAGCAGTTGTTTTGAGAAAAGGCTCATTTCAATGACTAACTGTGGTAGTTTTTTCCGCTTAACATCTTCCTCTTAAAAATGAATTATTGCAGTTAATATTGAAAATATAAGACAATATAAAAATAATACATGCAATTAAGTTGAGATGAAAATAAAAGCAAATAAGTTCAAACCCAACGCTGAAAAGAAATAGACAAAACTCGTATATACAATTGTGATATTTTTTGAGATATACTTTTAACATATGTACAATAAGCATAACATTATGAATCTATATTTTAACAGGAATTTATTTTATATTATACATTTTAAAATTTGACTATTTATTCTAGTCTAATTACTTGTTATTTTATTTTTATACAAATCATATAAATGTGCAATAAGATTTTTAAAAGACCCATTACAAAAGTAGTGGAGTAAATATGACAAATAATTACATATCAATCATACCCCTGGTCAGACTGTGATTTAATAAAATATTAAACTGACAGCCACCTTTCCAGACCAAAGTAGCTCCCTGGTTGCACGAAACGTGAAACATCTCATGGGGATATTTATAACAAATTTAAAACCCAGGGTGCCATCCAATACTTACACTGGAACCCATGAAATGTCATTAACATGTTTCAAGTGCTTGACTCATGTCTAGTTTTTAACATGAGACTGGCTACACATTTACTTAGATGAATGGAGAAAAAAGAAACAACATCAATAATTTAAACAAATGTATTAAAAGATAATAATTATAAATATAATGACAATAATAAAAAGAATTAAATATAAAACACATAATGAATAGTATACCTTAATAAGTATGCATGCATATGGTTATGAATTCTATTTCAGATAAAATTAAAAGGTTTTTATAATGATGTCAATGAATAGTTACCTAGGATTTATGCACAGTTCTGGAGTTTATTTGTCATTCAAATACTCTCTCTGGTTTCATAGGTGTTTTAAGCAGTTCTTGTTTTTTGTACATAGGTTTACACAGTTCCTGGTTTTTCTTTATATGTGGATGATCACCCTTTTTCACAGATCTGGTCAGATTCTTGGCAGCATATGTTTAATATAACCGAAGCTTCTTGGTTTCTTGTTCTACAGCATGTGTGGTTCACTTAATTTGGTAGGGCAGGTTGAAACATTGGCAGAAGGCGAGTTAGAGTAATTTACCACGGCATTTTGCTAATGGCACACGGGAGTGGAGGAAATGGCCAAACACCAGTGTTCAGTTGTATCCACTCATTCTCTTTAATAATTCTTTAACTGAATTGAACTCAAACTCAACTAAAACTCTTACTAAAAACTGAAGACAATAGAGGATCTTTATACTCTCTGACTCCACCCTTGCTCGAGTTTCAACCGTTATAAATACATTTTATCTTAAAAGAATTTTGATTAAAATTTATATTTTCTATTTTAATTAGAGACATTAGAATTAGAGAGATATTGTTTAACTAATCAGTCTGGAATTTTAATCTCCAGAGCCTGATTAGTTTTGTACAAACTATTTAATTTAATCAGGAGAACTTTTTATTTTTTAAATTAAAAATACCCTTTTTAAAGAATATTTTTGACGGATTATAAAATAAAAGTATATAAGAGAAAGACAAGTTATAATTATTAATTAATTCCTAACATCTCTAAATTTTCCCTCTATTTTAACTTCTAGCCCTTCAAACTATTAAATTACGATTATTTTAAATTTTATATATTTTTTAATAATAAAAAACAACAAGTGAATTATGTAACTCGTATACACACACTTGCGCAACGTGTGTATATACATTCTGTTACAATATATATGTGAGGATAAAAGAAGCTTTAATCTTTACCATCGCAGAACTAAATCGTCTTCACTAATTTTTTCATAGAGGAACAAAGACTTATATAATTGTTTTTAAGTAAATGCAAGTGTATTTGTGTTTCTATATATGCAAACAAGTATTTATATCTACAGAAAATAAAAAAAATAAACAAATTACTCATGTAAAGATATTAAATGCAATATTTACCCATAAAATGCATTTATAGTATATATATATATATATATGAGTGTACATAATTTTTGTAAGTGTATATTCATTTCAAAATTTTTGCCGTTTTTTATTTTCTGTTTTTATTATTTCATTCTTTTTTTTTTTTTAAAAAAAAAACACTAAATATAATTTCTGAATAATTTTACGGATTTATTTTAATTCATATATTTCTAACGCAAAAAAAATATTTCCGGTAAATTTTTAAAATATAAAAGCAGATAAATTTTATTTCAATATTTGATATAAAGCATAAGATAGTTTGAGCCGAAATATGAAATTACTCTGCCTTTTCGTTTTGATCGTAGCTACCGTAGCTGATGGTAAGCTTCTTATATAAATATATAATCTATTTTCTTGCTATATATTTAATTAAAGAACTACGTATTCAATACCTGTATTTTTTGTTATTTATTCTTCTAATTAATACTGAAGTATTATGTGAATATTCTATTGTAAACCTTCTTTATGTTATCACTATTTATTTATATTTAGTATATTCAAATGTAGATTTTTTTGGCTTACGTTATTTCTTTTATATTATAGATTTAGATGTAATTATAATCAGAACTTTATTTTAAGTTTTCTTTTTAAAATGAACCCAGTAATAAGTTAAGAAGTTTTGTTGTTATTCCTGTTTTTCTTTAAAAGGATATGTGGAATTGAATCTTCAATTATGTTTTTGTCGGCTGTATGTATAACTTTCCTTTGATTATATTTAATATTTCAAAATATACTTCTTTCAAAATGTAAACATTTTTTTATAGAGTGATAATAATAAATCTCTTTCTTCCAAAGAAAATAAAATTTTATAGTGACTGTTTTAATTACCACTCCATTTTAATCATTACTAGTACAACTACTAAAACGCTACAACATAGAAAGTACCAAAAAAGAATTTTGTTAATAATATGTAACTTTAAACATTATATATTCTTTCCAAATAATGTGTTTCTCTTCTATAATAACCCTGATATATCAATATGTTTTAATTCATCACTTTTCAGATAATTATAGATGCATCATTTAAAAACTTATTTTTTCTGTTATGTTTTAAAGGGAGAAAATGTTTGATATAGAGTGAAATACGTATTCTTTTATAGTAAGTCATCTTTTCACAATCTATCAAGTTTAAAAAAAAGAATGACCTTAAAATTAGTATTTTATTTTGTAAAAATATAAAACAACTAACTGCAGAATTATATAATAATCCAAATTATGTGTTCTTATATATATATATATGTTAAATGCTTCTTTGTCGCGTCTCAAAATATACAAAAAGATAAAAGTTTATATTCTCCAAATATCAGATGGGAGAAGGGTTAAAGATTATATTTAAGTTGTAAAATTTAAAATTTTGTTATTAAAATTTTGTATTTTGTAATTTTTAAATGTGCGTGATGTAAGATATAAGAAGCACATATACGCAAATATGTGAAACTATGTTTGTAAATCATTTTGTAAGAAAAAAGAATTAAAGAGAAAATTGCGTGAGGTTTATGAAAGGAACGATGTTTTTTATTAATTACCTTGATCTGTTATCTATTGTACTTATAGTAGGCAGAGTTAACATTAAATTTGAAAGTAGTGTCAAATATTTTTTTTAAAAAGGTAAACTTTATAAATAAATTACTTATCTTTTTGTATAAGATTATTTTAAAACTATAAAATAATGCTTAATCTACAAATAAAATTTAATCTGTTGTAAGGAAAAAAATTAGACATTGAAATAAAAGTAATTAGTGAAAACGTTAAGAATTTAATTAGTAGGTTAAAAATATTAGATTATCTAGAGTTATTTTTAATAATGCTGATTCTAAATATTTCCCCTCCCCTCCAAAAAAAAACAAAAAACAGCTGGGCAAATAGAAGAACTACAAACATTTTAGCTGCATTCACTATTCACTCTTTTCTTCAATTCCTGCGTGAACATAGATTATTATTATTTTACTCTTTATGTGGTCAAAACTTCTAGTTATTTCGCCGTTCGTCACTATATAATTTTCCTAAGAAGAATCTACTGTGGTTACCTGAAACTACCATGCGATATGTTTACGACAAACCAAGCAGTCACCAGAAAAATGAAAGGACCAACTAGTTCCAGTGTTTTGGTAGATAATATGTGTGTCCTAAAGGATTCCAATGACGAACGTACCTTTTCCGGCATAACTCCAATTCCCACCATAGTATAAACTACTGATCCAACCGATCCTGCTGTTTTATTGTTCAACTACCTGGATACTGAAGCTTCTCTCTCTCAATTACCCACTAAAGGAATGAAACGCATTTGAACACGTACTCCAAAATCCAAAGTCTGCAGCATAAAAGTCTCCCGATAAATTTTAGAACTTTATTTATCCAGTAATCTAGTGTTCGGTTTAAAATAAATAATTTATAACTAATATGTATAGTTAATATGTTATGTTTTTCGGTAATTTCCCTCTACGGATGAGTTTTTTTTCTTTTCTTTTAGTAATTAATGATCGTTGATTAATCATAATTCAGGTTATGTTTATTATTGTCGAAGATTTATTGATTTCTAATTCTTCATTACTTTATCTAACTCATAGATAATTTTCTCAGACTATTAATGGAATATTTTATATAAATACACATGTAAAAATCATTATTTACAAATTTTCTGTAAATTTAAAAAATATTAAAGTTTTTTATTGTCAAAGATTTACTTACTTTCTAATTCTTCATTATTTCAATTAACTCCTAAAAAATTTGTCTAATTATTTCACTCGCGTATTTTACATAAATACGCATTATAAATCGTTAGATTTAAAAAACAATTTAGTGCTTTAAGTATTTGTTTGTGCAATTGACTTTAACTTATGAAAGTGTTTGCATATTATTATTAATAGATTATTAGAAAGTTGTGTGTGTGCGATACATATTTGATTTACTAGAGCCTTTGTTACCCTTGTCTTTGGCAATTACATCTCTGTCCAAAGAATGATATATATGATTTTAATGTATTTTTGAATAACGGTCTGTCTTTATCTCGCCCTGGTTAATGGCTATTAGTGCTTTCCATTTAATCACCACTACATCCAGTGTGAATTTAAAGATTAGAGTCACTGTAGGCAAAGTCTCCAACAAGTTACGATCTCTTTTCTCAACCTTTAGAATTATCCGTGTTACTTATTGGAGGTAGGACAGTCAGGGTTATTATTGTAGAAGTTGACTTATGAATAACATCTCGTTTATTACTTTTATATTCTTCGTTTTCGGCGGACAAAGTCGGCACACACAGGTATAAGATAAAATATAAGTCTAAATTAATTAAGATCAAAAATTTATGATTTCAATATTAGATCGTTAAAGTAAGTGCACTTCCCTTTAAAGAACTATTGAAGTAAAATTATAATTAGGATTCAAATATATTTATTAGACAATAATAAATTATGTTTAGATCATTTAGCAATAAAATCATCCGTAATTGAAATTAATCAATTTAAAAAAATATATTTTTTTATGTTATATTGTCGTTTTAGTAATTAATAAATATTATTTTGCTTATTTAAATTTGCCTGATATCAATTGCTTAATAGTTATATGCCTCATATTCTAAGCTGAGCTAGAGACAGGAGCAATTATCAAATCAAAATATGTTCGGATTCTCATAAAAATAAATTTTCCAAACTAGTAGTCTAGATTTGGTGCCCTCAAATGTTTGAATGTATGTGTCCGTACAATGCACACACACACACACACACACATATATATATATATTCTTATATTTTATTCTTACTTCAGTGCATCTTTCACGTTATCGCAATCATATTACAACCATCCATTAGCCCAAATATCAGACCAATTTCTTTCACTCGGGATGCATTTTTGAAACACCTAGTTCACTATACATATTTTACATACACATATTCAAATAAAATTCATACTGTTAATAGCTAAAACTTAAGAAATGTGCCATAGATGAAGAAAGCAAATGAAATAATGACTAGTTTTTGACTAACATTCTATTATATAGTTATTACAAAGTGTTAATGAATTTATGATTTATATATATATATATATGATTAATATGTATCTTCCGTTGAGTGCTTAATTCATTTTTCTAAAAATATTAAGACATCAACTTCACAAGAATGCACCTTGCTAGATTGCATACCTCTTGACTAAAAAATGAATCTTTTAGCGATATTTTAATGCATTAATTTATCAATTTTCTTTTAACTTCTTTTTTAATAATCTTGTGTTAAGTAGAAATGCCTCTATTTATGACAAGATTTTTAATTTCCTATATTTTGACTTTTAATTGTTTATTATTTTTAGTTATTACTCTTTTATCAGCTACAGTATTTTGTTAAAAACAATTTCACTGTCAACTTTAATTCGTTATCATCTTGCTACATTACAGCTAAATTTTTATCCAGATTTTTGCACACAAAAAAATCCCATTGATGTGTAATCCTTCTAATTACTAAAAAGAATATTGATTTCCGGTTAATATTTAAAAAAAAACACACTTGCTATTTGTGATATTTGCTTGAGTTGCCATCTGTACTTATAAAATTCTTAGTTATATAATATCATTAAGGTGATTTAGTATTGATTGGTAATATAAAAAATATACATCACTTTTTAATCAAAGTAATGAAAAGCAATAGCCTATCAGACATTTGTAATATGGTTTATACTCTTATATATCTGGATGAACTAGTTTGGATAAAATAAAAAAATCAGACATGAAATAAATATGATTTAAAAAACTATTATTAAAAGATAAAATCCATCACAATAAAATCAATTAACAGCACCTACGTGTTTAATAAATATAGAATTAAAATATTTAATAAAATATAACTAATGCATTTAATTAATTATATTAAAAATAATTCTGAATGTATAGAGAAAATTAATTACTTTTTTTGAAATTTAACATTTTAAAAATTTTTTTTACTATTTTTTTTAAAATTAAAAACAAAATATTGGCATCAACAAGGACTTTGAGCATTTCATCATCAGACTTTCAAAGATGAGGATGGCTGAAGAATTGGATGGAGACGATTGAAGCCTATTCATTAAAGTGTGTAGAATTGCCATCTTAATATAAACTGACACTGATTGTATATATGTGTAAGAGATGATGATGGAGTCAAATGATGAATGCTGATTCAACATGAAAAACGTATTGAAGATCACTTATCTTTTATTGCATTTTTGTGATCATGTGTATCAGTTATATTAAATAGAGTGGGTGACTGAAGGGAACTTGAAAATCTGGATTCAAATCATCTTTAAACAAAATTATTGTAAATCTTTTTTTTAGTGGAAATTATATTTGTGCAATACATTATCTCCTTAATGTATATACTGAAAGTTAAAATAAATAAAAATAAACTCTTTCACCTTAGATTCTTTATTAAAAGTGGTCAAAATACTTTTAAAAAAATAATTATAACATACACCAAATCTTTTAAAAACTTGTTTTTTATTTTTTTGCCACCAAAATGAAATATATATTAAAATAGATTTCCAACGTTTCGACTATTTCTTTATTTTTTTCTATAGTCTTTTTCAAGGAACTAAAAATATATAAAAAGGAAAAAAAAAAATCCATAAAAATTTTTAAAACAAACAAAAATAAAAATCTTGTCACATGTACATACAAAGAGGAGAAGAAATTTGTGAAAAATTTATGGTGATTTTTGGAACAAGGGAGAAGGAGGATCTATGGTATATATAAGTATGGTTTTGGAAAATGGTTTTGAAGATTCTAGGAAGCAATATTTTTTAAATTTGGAAAATGGTGTTGAAGACTTTAATAAAGAACTTTTTAATAATAATATAAATTATAATATCAATGATTTGTTAAAACAATTAAAATGTATTTTAAATAAAAGGGTTTTAAAGTACACTATACAAATAATTAATAAATGGTTAAAAAATAAAATGAAAATTGTTAAGTTAAATATGGATATTAAATTTTTAAAATTTTGTTATGATAATTATATTTGTCCAAATTTTATAAAACTGAATGTTTTTGAAGATATATTACATAAGGTGTTTTTAAAAAAATTAAAAAGAAAAATTTTAAAGGGTTATATTATAAATTTATATAAAAAGAAAAAGTGGATGTTAAATGATATAAAAAATATGTATGGGAATTTAACAAAATTAATTACATTTAATGAAGAATGGTTTTTTTAAAAATTTTTTTATAGGAAAATGTTTTTGTTTAGAAAAAAAATTTCAGATAGACATTATAAAAAAATTCAAATATTAATTATTAAAAATAATAAATGTAATAATAATAATATTTATTACAAAAACTATATATATAATAAGAAAAATAATGATGGGGGTAATAATAAGCATAATTTTGTTATTAATTTAACTGATACAGTTTTTAAAGAAGAAGGAATAAATGTTTTAAATAAAGGTTTAAAATATGTTCTTAAAGAAAGATTAATTACTATGGAGAAACAAATTATAGAGGTTAATGCAAAAATGAATATTTTAAAGGATATTTGTTGTAAAAAAATAGATGAAAAAAATATTAGAGATAATGTGATAAAAGATTTAGAATTTTTTAATAGTAAAATAGAATATAATATAAAAAGAAGTTTTGAATATAGGAAAAATGTTATTGGTTGTAATAATGAATTGAAAATTATAAAAGACATTAAAATAAAATATAAGGATTTGACATTTTTAAACGGAGATAAATCTAGTAGTATGGTTATTATGTCAAAGTTAGAATATAATTTAAAGATGTGTAAATTATTAGATGATGTTTTTTTAATTAAAATTAATAAAGATGAAAGTAAAAAAAAGAATAAAATTGTAAACAAATTAATAACTGAAATGGAAGAAAAAGGATATATTGAAAAGTTCAAAATGAAACAATTGAAAAGATTAGATATAAAATGTGCTAAGATTATAGGTTTACCAAAGGCTCATAAAGAAGGAATTCCAATGAGACCCATTATTTCATGTAAAAATACATATTATGAAAATATCACAAAATGAATATATATTAATGTTTTTAAAAAATATGAAGATTTTAATAAAAATGAAAGTAAAATTAATAATTCAAAAATTTTTGTAGATAAGTTAAAAATATTTTTGGAAAATAATAAATTTAAAAATATTACATTTGTAAAATTAGATATTGTTAATATGTATTTAAATATTTGTCCAGAAGATGCTATAAATTATATTATGGATTTATACATAAAAGATAAAGGTGATAAAATAAAAATTGATTGTAATTTATTGTATGAAATTTTGGTTTTATGTTGTAAAGATTTGGTTTTTAGATATAATGAATGTTTTTATAAGCAAAAGAAAGGTTTATGTATGGGAAATTGTTTAAGTGGTTTTCTGGTGGATATATATATGTATAATTTTGATAAAAAATATTTTAGTAATGGGTTTGGTCTTGTTTTTTATTGTAGATATATTGATGATTATTATTTTACTGTTTTTAAAAGAGATTATAAAAAATGTTAAAAGGTTGTTAAAATATATAAATAGTAAAGATATTAATATTAAATTTACTATGGAAAAAGAAATAGGGGATGTATTGAATATATGGATATAAAAATAAAAATTTTTTTTTGTTGATTTTAATTTAAATATTGAAATATCAGTTTTTAGAAAGAAAACTTTTCATGGTTTATTAAGTAATTGGAATTCTGACTTAGATAAACATTGTAAAATGAACATTATTAATAATAGAATAAAAAGAGGAATAAGAATTTGTTCTAATAAAAATTTGTTAAATGAATAATTAAATAGTATAAAAAAAGAATGTTTATTAAATGATTACCCTTGGGATGTTGAATTAAAAAATTTTTCAAATAACAATTTAAATAAAATAAAAAATGGAGAAAAATTAAAGAAAAAGTTTGGTGATGATACATTTTTTTTATAGGTTTTAAGGTTCAAAATTTAATTTTTAAAAAGATAAAAAATTTGTTTCATGGATTTATATTTTAGTATTTATCCTGTATACAAGAAAAAAAGTAATTTATATAATTTAATTAATAAAGGAGATTTTGTTGATTTTTCAAATGTAAAGCAAGCTGTTTATTGTATAAAATGTATGGATTGTTTAAAATATAATGGTAAAGATATATCTTATGTGGGTAATACAAAGAATTTTTTTAAAAACAGATTAAAACAAAATTTGTCAGATAGAAATTCAGCATTATATTTACATAAAGAAAAATTTGGTCATGTCAATTTTAAGATTACCCCTTTAGAATGTATAATTAAACAAAAAGAAAGATTTGAAAAGGAAAGTTTATACATAAAAATGTTAAATCCTGTTCTGAATAGGATATTATAATGTAAAGGAAAAGATAAGAGAAAAAATATTTTGTGAAATTTAATAGAATGTTTTTGTTTTTAACAAGAAAGGAATGTAAAAATGTGTTAATTGAAGATAAGATGATAAAAAACTATATTTTGTCACAATAAAATGTTTATTTAAGCAAAATGTAAAGTTGGAAGCTGTTGGGAAAAGAAATCATAGTAAGAAAAGAATATATTTGCCAAAATAGTATGTATATGTGACAGGATTTTTATTTTTGTTTGTTTTAAAAATTTTTATGGATTTTTTTTCCTTTTTATATATTTTTAATTCCTTGAAAAAGACTATAGAAAAAAATGAAATAATCAAAACGTTGGAAATATATTTTAATATATATTTCATTTTGGTGGCAAAAAAATAAAAAACAAGTTTTTAAAAGATTTGGTGTATGTTATAATTAATTTTTTAAAAGTTAAAATATTTTTTAAAAAAAAAAAAACTATTAAAAATAAACTTTTTTTAAAACAATTTGTTAAGTAATTCTATATATGTACTAAGACAATAAAGCCAATTACTTAAAGCTTTAATAGGTTTATAAATGCAGATGTTAATAATCAATTCTTAAGCTATAAGGTTGAGATTGTTGATAGCTTAAGGATTGATTGTTATCATTTCCATGTAGGTATTGAAACCATTATGTGTCTCATGGCAGACAACAACATAATAGTGTATGTGCATATAGAGAAAGAGGACACTCTGAGGAAGGTACTTGATATTGTACTGAAATGTCAGCATTTAGCTTTTTCATTACACGGAATATCCCACAAATAGTAATAATAATATTTTATATATATATATATATATATATATATATATATATATATATTATATACTTTCAATATATATATATATATATATATATATATATATATATATATAAAGTTGAAAGGAAAAGTAGAAATAAACTCAGACAAAAGAAATTGTGGATATTTTCTATATAAATAATTTTGAATTTGAATTTTTTTTATTATAAGTTAAACACATTTAAAAAGGTCTAATTAATATTTTAATTCTGATTTAGAAATTAAAACAAGCATGTTTTTATGCTATATTCGATATACTGGTAATTATAAAATTCCACTATCTATTTTAATTAGCAATTTTTTTTTGTAATTAATGCTTGTATAAAATATTTTGATAAAATTCCACAAAGTTGTCTTTCAAAGGATTAAAGTGAATTAAAAAGATTCATTAACTTTTTTCAATCAAGATATAGAAACTTATTTTTAATTATTGTATTTTTTAAATTCCACCCTGACTATAAAAGTATTGGAAAAAAAATAGAGTTTTTTTTAGAATTGAACAGTTACACAGAAACTACCATGAAGATATAATTGGAGAAAAAAAGAACAAGTCCAGCAGCTGCTGCATAGTTTATTATGGTAGAGTTTGGATTCACATAGAAATTAAGGGTCAGAGTTCCAGTGTTCCATAGCCCTAATGTGGACTAAAATGGCTGACTTGCTTAAAGCCTATCCAATCCTAGACTAAATGGAGCTGATTGAATGCTATAAGTCACCAGATTATACTTTTCCCCAAAAATGATAACAAGCCAGTGTACTGTTTTAAAAGGGACAAGCTTACCAAGAGAGTCTATCAGCTTGCTGAAGAATTAGTTTATACATATGCTATTTTATCTATATTCAAAATATTCAAAACTATTCTATCTATCTATCTATCTATCTATCTATCTATCTATCTATCTATCTATCTATCTATCTATCTATCTATCTATCTATCTATCTATCTATCTATCTATCTATCTATCTATCTATCTATCTATCTATCTATCTATCTATCTATCTATCTATCTATCTATCTATCTGTCTATCTGTCTGTCTGTCTGTCTGTCTGTCTAGAGTCTGTCTGTCTATCTATCTATCTATCTATCTATCTATCTATCTATCTATCTATCTATCTATCTATCTATCTATCTATCTATCTATCTATCTATCTATCTATCTATCTATCTATCTATCTATCTATCTATCTATCTATCTATCTATCTATCTACCTACCTACCTACCTACCTACCTATCTACCTACCTACCTACCTACCTACCTACCTACCTACCTACCTACATACCTACCTACCTACCTACGTACCTACCTACCTACCTACCTACCTACATACCTACCCACCAAACCCAACCATCTATCTATCTTTCTATCTATCTATCTATCTATCTATCTATCTATCTATCTATCTATCTATCTATCTATCTATCTATCTATCTATCTATCTATCTATCTATCTATCTATCTATCTATCTATCTATCTATCTATCTATCTATCTATCTATCTATCTATCTATCTATCTATCTATCTATCTATTTACCCACCCACCTATCTATCTATCTATCTATCTATCTATCTATCTATCTATCTATCTATCTATCTATCTATCTATCTATCTATCTATCTATCTATCTATCTATCTATCTATCCATCCATCTATCTATCTATCTATCTATCTATCTATCTATCTATCTATCTATCTATCTATCTATCTATCTATCTATCTATCTATCTATCTATCTATCTATCTATCTATCTATCTATCTATCTATCTATCTATCTATCTATCTATCTATCTATCTATCTATCTATCTATCTATCTATCTATCTATCTATCTATCTATCTATCTATCTATCTATCTATCTATCTATCTATCTACCTACCTACCTACCTAGCTACCTATCTACCTACCTACCTACTTACCTACCTACATACCTACCTATCTACCTACCTACCTATGTACCTACCTACCTACCTACCTACCTATGTACCTACCCACCAAACCCATCTATCTATCTATCTATCTATCTATCTATCTATCTATCTATCTATCTATCTATCTATCTATCTATCTATCTATCTATCTATCTATCTATCTATCTATCTATCTATCTATCTATCTATCTATCTATCTATCTATCTATCTATCTATCTATCTATCTATCTAATGTTTTCACAGTTGTATGATGTAGATAAATTAATGGAAAATAATACATGGTTTAGCCCCAAAAAGTAATATATATATATATATATATATATATATATACATGATTTAGCCCAAATATATATATATATATATATATATATATATAAAGTAAATCAAGTAAATAGTTTTATATATACTAAGAATGATATTTTAAATAGTTTCTTTAGTGAAAATGACATTTAAAATCGATAATTTAAAAGTAAAACAAGTAAATAATTTTGGCTTGAGCTAAATGTCTAAAAATAAAAAAATAATTCATAGAGAATTTTATATTTTACAAAAGAAAAACTAGACTCCAAAAGTATTTATATATGAGAAAACAAAGGAACTTGCTAGAATATTTTTTTAAAGATGTTTATAATTAATTAACAGTAACTGGTCAAAAATATATTACTTTAAAAAAAACTTTTATGAAGGGCCATCAAAGAATTTAATAACTGGTTCATATTATTTTTTATATATATATACACACATATGTGTAAATTTTATGTATACTTTCAACAGGAAATTAATTGTGAAAAATATATTTTTAATAATATTATTATTTTGACAAATTAAATTATATGATATAAATTAGTGTATGCACACATTTCCATGCACACTTACATATATGTTAAATCAGTCATTAATTATGAATTATAAAAAAAATGAATTCCATTTTTAGGTTTATGACAATTCAAATATGTTCATAAATTATTATATCACATGTCTATGTGCTGATTTATATGTGGGTTTACGTAAACTCATTATGAGGTATTTGTAAATCATAATGTGATAGCTTATTTTTTAAATTATTATATGGCAATTCTCATATGTTACTGCATGTCTGTATGCTCATATCAATTTGTGTCAGGTAGATTATAAAATTAGAAATTTTTAAAATTATTTTATAACAATTAAAATATGTTCATAAATTATTTTACCACATATCTGGGTGCTGAGATATATGTGTTTTATATAAACCCATTATGTAGTATTTGCAAATCACAATTGATAGCAAATTGTATATTAATCAAAATCAGAATGCTGAATTTATATTTATGACATATTTGGAAGACTTTAATTTCATTTTAATTGTTATTAATAAACTGATACTTCATTGTTAAAATTATTCCAGTAAACTTACTTAATCCTAAATAGTTTTAGAATGTATGTTGAATCATCTCTTGCACACAGTAACAATTATAGAGCTTTTGTTCTCTGAGCTAGATTCATGGATAATGGTCTGTTATATAAAAGGGGTTTATAGTATTGATTATGGACATCCAATTGATGATGATCCTGGATTGGTGCAAAGGGTATATCCTTTAAAATTCATGCACTACATTTTATTTAGTTTAGTATCTATTAGAAATTGAGTTTATTGTTGGCCAGTACATTAATGAAATTAAGTGGCTAGAGCATTGACGATGATCAGCATGTTTTAATATCCTAGCATTATTGTTTTTATTGTTATATATTCTGATGGACTAGCAGATAAGTGTGTGTATCCAAATTAAACTTTAAATAATCTGCCACAAACTCGCAAGAGCTAAATAATTAGCCTGGTCTATAATAAACCCATTTCAAATCCTGTCACAAGATGAGCTGTTGTTTTACATTTGTATGTTTGATCATTCATAATAATGAATGATGTATTCTTGTCAGTAATGGTGGTGGACTTATAGTTAGCATATTTATAGTTAACTTATTTATAGTTAGTTAGCTGTCCTGATCTTACAGATTGATCTCATTATCATTCCTCTTATTTATTCATTTGTATTTAAATACATTTAAATTTTGTAATATCTGATATTAATGATGATCGGTTTCATCACTTCAGGTTCACCACTAAATTCTCCATACCATTACAAATGGCTACCCAACTGCAGGCTACAAAATTGCCATTCAACATGATTTCAAATAATGACACCTGAAAAAAAAAGTATGCATTATATGCAGAATTTTAAAAATTACAGTGAAATATGTGACCAGTTGCAAAAAGACATCCAAAAGCCCCATGTGCATTACAACTGGGGAACATAGCACATAAATCAAGAATGCATGTCAAACTGGCCCAATTCTCTAATCATGGTAATGGAGGTAAATAAAAGAGAACACACCAAATAATATTTAGTATAGACACACATGAGTGTGTTAATGTTTCACCTACATACATATGTAACACAATAAAAATAGACATAACAATAGTTACAAAACAAAATATAGTTTAACAAGAATTAATTCATCACATAACATTCATTATATAATTTCTGACAATTTAATATTAATAATCCTTCATTCATAGCAGGTCATTTATACTTAATGATGTCTACACATTTACCAAAAAACATTCAATATATTTAACTAGGTTTTAACTTGGATGAGACATTATCTATTTGTGACAATTTGGGTAGTCTTTCTTTCATGGTTCACTGGCTTTCAAGTTCATGGTTGTCCTTGCATTCTTCATGGCTGGCCATTTGGTCATCAGCTATGATTTCTTTTTCTTTTCCAGAATTTTGGAATGGTAATAGGACAATATATGCAGCAGAGTCCTATATTAAGGGTGAGACATTGATAACAGGAGAAAAAGACTGATGGTGATGAAAGCCAGAAAACAAAGTGCAAATGGGAACTCCTGTGGTTTTCATAGTGCATGGTGTTGCATAGTCATGTAGTAATTAATGATTCACAAGCATGACTTCCTCTTAATTTTCAACACAAAATTTTTTAACTAATTGACCGCAACTATCAAACAGGCCATTTTTTATACTTCCTTTCCTATTGTTTACTTTTATTCATTTTGCTTTTAATTTTTAATTAAATGATTAATCTTATATTTTCTTAGATTCATCTACTATCTTATTGGGAAGGAATTTTCCAAAATTTAATTGCATTTCTGCTGATGAGATAATTTACAAGGATTACTTTTCATTCATTAATTTATTGTCTATTTCTACTTTGAATTATATTTTAATTTATATTATATTTTGATGTTAAATCCTATTTTTTTATAAGATTAATAATTTTTTCAAGGTAAAAAAAAAGAGAGGGGGTTCTGAATCTTAACTTAAATCAGATTTTTTACCCTCCCTTGTAATTCAATTAATAAAACTGTACTAATGATCTAATTGCCATTTTAATTTATTTTTTAAAATTCTTCTCTTTCATTTATTTATTTATTTTTATTTCAAACTATAAACATGCACATTTACTGCATATATATGTATTATACTATGTATATTGTACCGGGTGCATTCGTAAGATGATCTAGCATACTCTATTTTCTAGGTTTAACTGGGGTTAAATCTTATTTATCATAAATTTATAATTTTTATTATTATATTATGTGAATAGACCAGTTCTTTGAGCAGAGGGGAGAATACCATCGATAGCAGAGCCCTCAACAATACCCACAGTCGGACTGAGCTATGCAATGCATAACACGATCACATTTTCAGACTGTGGTTTCACCTTGACTGCTAGATTCAAACCCCTACTATCCAAGCACTTTAGTTCTCATAACTAGTTGGCACCTGAAGTCTATTTCAAAACAAATAAATGCTTGAATAGTAGGGGTTTGAATAGAACAGTCGGGGTGGGCCACGATCTGAAAATGTGATCATGTTATGCAATGCATAGTTTGGTCTGACTGTTGGTATCATTGATAGCCCTGCTATTGATGGTATTCTCCTCTCTGCTCAAAGGGCCAGTCTGTTCATGTAATATTTATAAGATAAAATTATAAATTTATGATAAATAAGGTTTAAACCCAGTTAAACCTAGCAAATAGAGTATTCTGGATCATTCATAGGAATGCATCTGGTACAATTGGCTTTTCCTAATGTAGGGCAGAACCTCATAAATGACAGTAATTAAATACTTTGCTTACTGCTTAAGAATAAAAATTTAAAGAGATGCTAAATTGTGTAATTGAAACTAATAGTCGTACAGTGGTTTAATTTTAAACAAAGAATTGAACGAAACTATTTTTTTTTCTTTAAATGAAAAGAGATTTTGATATTTATGTTATTTAAAATAAATTATTCCTTTAAATGAAAAGAGAAAATTAAAGACAGTTGGATATTTTGGGTGGAGTTAAGGCATTGATAATGGGTAGAGAAAAAGGACATGAGGATGGAGTCAGTCGTATGTTCTGTTTTAAGAATAAATAAACAATAATATTTTATTTCTTAATGCAAAAAGATAATATATATTGTTTTTAACTTTATTTGTGGTTTAAAATTAATAAAAAAAATAAAGAAGTACAGCATAACCATGGATAAACAAATGGAGCCAAAAGAAAGCCTGGTATTTTTTAAAAATCCCCAGTTAGTGGAAAAAGAAAATGAAGAAATATCTGAGATGTAGATGATGATGAAAATAATGATGAATATGATGAAAGTAATGAAAGAGTTTAAAGCAGAATTGAGAGAAGAAATCAAGCAAAGTCAGCAAGCTATTAACTTTTTAAGGGAACATGATCTTCTCAATGACAAAGTCAGTAAAAAGCCATGTACAAAGTGTGGCAACAGCATAGTCAAAAAGTGGAGAAAGAATTATAATGGAGACTGTATTCCCACTATGCACTACTTCAGGTGCCATACTACCTGCTCTATTTATGCAGAAAATTTATTTTTTCACCACACCCATGCAAGTGGCCACATTGCAAGTTGATTGAGCTTATGCAAAATATCGGAACTGCTTTTTTGTTCATAATGGTTTGCTAAGCAGAACAGTGGTGAAGATGGCTAGTGAATCTTTGCAACTATAACTGCTTTGATTTTTGCAGGAAAGTTTATTTTCACACTGTATCTGTTGAAATGAAAAGATAGTTGATAAAGACAGAACAAGAATCTATTCAGATGGAAGAAGTGAGGTTTTCCAGCTGACAAAAATATAAGAAAGAAAGATTTCTAAGCAATGATTATCCATGTATGAGTAATGATAAAATAGTAATGCCACTTAATATAAAGAACTACAGGACCTGAATTTATGGACCGTGGGATTGTAGATTGAAAACATACCCTTCTTAAAAGATAGTTGTTATTTAAAAGATCAATAAAATTTGAAATAAAGTAGCCCTTGAATGAGTGATTTTATAAGACATTTAATAGGGGGTCAATTATACAATTTATCCACATTAATATGGTGGCATACTAATAAAAAGGAAAAGAAATAATTTGCTCATTCGATGACTATCTAAGCACACTATTATAATAAAAGACAAAGATAAATTATCAAAATAGATAAATATCAACTCAAGGATAGAGAGAAAAGCACGCAAATAGGATTACAAATATTTTATAGAATTATGCAGTTTTATAATAAAAATACATTTAAAATTAGCTAGCATTAAAAGGGAGATACACAAGACAAGAACTCTTGGGTTAATTGAGGGTATCTCATATAAATTGGGCAGTCCATGCACATTTTTGACTTCTTCGGTTGACGTCAATTGGAGGGTTTAAGGGAAGTTATGTAGCATTGACCTTGATGTTGCAGCTTCTTGGTCCATGATCAAATTTGACACAGCAGTGGTAGTTTACAATAGATACAGATATCTGATGGTATGATTTCACAGGTTGGCCATTTTCTCAAACAGGAAGAGAGCCTTACTGCCGGTTTCTACTCAGACATTCTGCTTTCAATAGGAAAAGGCTGGTATTTTACAAATTTCTCTAATGGTATAGTTTCACTAAATTCAGCTGTATTAACCTCTCAAAATAGTATGTTTAGCTGCTAATTCAAATGAATAAATTTAAAATAATATCTCAAAACTTTAACTAAGAATAACTCTGAGTCAGAATGGAATCAGCATCAGAATAGACAAGCATAAAATAAGCACAAGTAAAGGATTGGATATCAATTAATAAAATAGTCTCTATATATACCAACAGAGCTTACAATAGAACTACCCTGTGGCAGTCACTCTAGAAACAAAAATAGATGCAAAAATAAAAGCTGCCTACTTATCTCATCCAAACATCTGAAAACAGGGATTAGTAATTTTACTTTTAAGATATTCAGATTAGAACTTTGTTTTAACTTATTTTATTTAAAATACCTGAGTGGACATCTGTTGTTTATCTTATGGCCAAATATTTAAGCCACTAATTTATTTTAGAAATTTAATTAATTAAGTCTATTGTTCTCTTCCCAACTCTCATTTACTTTTTACATAAAATTTGTGGGGCGATTTTTATTAATCTAAAAACAACAAAATTATTTTATTTTTAAATTCTACATGTTTAAATCTATTTACGGTTAAATATTATTAAATTGTCTTGCATTGGTGGTCGAGAGGTCAGCGCGACTGCCTTGCATTTGCAGGCAGTTGCCCGGGTTGCGGGTTCGCATCCCGGCCGATGCTATGACACTTAAAAAAAAAAAAATATTATTAAATTAAATGAAAGCAAATATTAGGAATGCAATATTTCTCAAATTAAATAGATTTAAACAAAATAAATTTTAAATAACAAAATAATTATAAGTTTTAAAATATATTATCGCAGTCCATGTGTAAATTTACTTATATGGCCTACTTTTTAAAATGAATATATATACATGCACATACTCACCTTTTATAAATTATTAATGTTAGGGTTTTGAGATTATATATATTACAAGCATTTATACATTTCTGATCTAATTTAGGTGGGATTTTGGCATATAAGCTGCAGTACAGACACACTACGATAAATTGGCATTCAAAATAGGGTATAAGTGTACGAAAGAAGTGAGAGAAGATGAAACGAAGATTTGTAAAGCAAATCTTGCTGTTTCAATATATATATATATATATTATTTGAAATTATTATTTCATTTGATATTTTATATATATATAAGACATATTTTGCAGGTTCATCTACGTTATATATATATATATATATATATATATTGTAATGGATGGGAAAAACCCTTTAGGATGGTACACCCAGAGCCTTCTTTACTTACAGGTCCTATTACGACTCAGGGTTCTAACTCAGTGTAGACATTTGCCTTCAACTCTGCTCAAGGATGGATTTAAATAGGATGGCAATTGTATGACCTTTATATAGATCCTTAATGGTTATTGCTAATAATATATTAAAAATCTGTATACATGTATAATAGCTATTCTGGTGAGTGAAGTATGAATTATGCTTAATAATCTAGAGACCAGAGAAACAAAGATTTTAACTTCAAACAACAAATATTTATTAAGAAATCGGGGTTAAATTTATAATATTTATGAATTAATAAAATATATACATGGATAAAATAAAATATTGATTTGTCTTTACTACAATAAAACTAGCTGTGTGAAATAAAAATTATAAAATTATAGTGCATAATGTACAATAATGTATCAATTATTTTAAATATGAAATTATATTACTAGATGTCCAATTATCATTTTGTTTATGTCCTTTAAATGTATCTCAAGGTTATGTCCATGAATTGCTAATTTGTGTTTTGTATAGTTCATTCATAAACGGTTATTCATGCAAACAAGAAAATGTATTTATATAAAATTACTTATTAATTAGTTTGATTTTAATATATTAATTGTCTAAGAAATGTAAATATTTAAGATCTTACCTTTTGTCTTTAAGTCATTGTCCAGTTTAATTTAAGCATTCAATTACACTAATATTTGATTTACAAACATATATAATATATTTATGTATACCTTGAGTTGTGTATTTGTATTTTTCTCTCCCTATAAAAATCTAAACAAATGGGTTCTTTTTAAAAAAAATGTTTGCTACAAATAAATAAAAGGGTGAGAAAAATGTATAACCCAACTCTCAGTATACATTTAAAAAAAAAAAAAAATTTAAAGCGTAAAATTAAATGAAATTTCGGAATTCCTTAAAAACAATAGCAAGTTAAATTTTCAAGAGCAGCTTCTATATTCTTAGCAGATAATGTCTTTCTTTTATTCACATATATTAAATCATATTAAACATTCCAAGCATTAACAATTGCCATGACGAAATCGAATTCCCGAGCATTTGATTTTATAGCCATCGCCTTTCCAATTCCATCTCCAGATCATTCCATGCTGATTTAAACATTAAATATACCAATGAATATTATACTCCATCACCTGCCAATGAGACCAAGAATATAGAAAGATCCGCTGACACTTAATTAGCAAAATTGCATCGTTAGATATTATTTACACACGTATAAATTGTTAAATATAAATCTTTTTCCAAGGCTTGCATTATAATATAAAACGAATGCTATTTCTATGCAGTTTTTATTTATATATATATGAGATGCAGGATAAAGATTTTACTTTAAAAGTAATAAAAATTAGTGTTAATAAAGTTCTATTTCATCATTAGTTGACTTTATCTTTTGCAAGAAACATTTTATAGTAATTATATTTTTGACAATGATAAATAAATATGAAGCTCTTATAATTTATTTGAACGAACAAAAGTTCATCACACAAACAATGTTTTTTTTTCCTTTTTTAAAATATTTTACACTAATAACTAATGAAATTCTAAATATTAAACAGTTTATTTTTAGTAACGAAAGGAAATCATAATAACTAATATAATAACAATTAAAATATTCTTATTCTACAACTTTACTTTCACGTATTCCACTTGAACAAAAAAAAACCAACCAACAACTAACAATTCCTCTGCTTAGTTTTTTTTCATGTTCCAAAATCAACAAAGATTTACTCTCTTTTTTCTCTTTTAAACAAAAGAAACGTGGTTAATAAAATTTAATATGAAATATTTTCTTTATTATTTTTGTCACGTCATGATTTAAAATCTTACACATTTATGTATAGATGTGTGTATGTAGATATTTTATTCTACATTTAATAAAAAAAATAAATTAATGGTTATGTTTGTATATATATATATATGTATGTCTCCAAATATCTAAAAAAAGTATGTTTTAAAAGTTGTTATTCCAAAACATCAGTTACTTATTATTATTTTTTTTTATAGGGATTGGGCATCACCTTACATTTCCCCCATCCTTAGAAGGTTAAAATTTAGACCATTATCAAAATTTTAGCACATAAACAAAGGTTTGGGTGGTTATCGTGTTGGATAATTTTATTCTTTTTTAAATAAGGAGAGTTCTAATGCTTTCTTACTTATTTTAATTCACTCATTAATATACATTTATTTATTTTTATATATATATCATGTTTGTTAGATTCTTACCCTTATCTCTTTCATCTTAACATTGAATTGCTGTCATCATTAACATTGTTCCTATTATCTTTACTAGAATTACTGACTATATGATGGTTGAATATCCTGAATTCGACTGGCTAATTGTCTCTGTTCCAGAAGGCACATATTTGGGTTCATCAGCCTATATCCTGCTCCCTGGGAGTCTTATTGGATTTTTATAAGAGCTGAATGAAATATGGGATACCCACATTGTATGAGTTAATTCCCACATCTCAGCCGATTCTAAGATACCTCAATAAAATGTTTCAACATTAATTTGAGTGCATCCTCATCACATCTATCTACTCTAGCCATTTACTCATGAACAATGTTCTTTCTCATTACAATATACTTGCATATACCTATTTACATTTTTTTATAAACTCTTTTTTTACCTACTTTAATCATGATCATCTGTTTATAAATAACTAAGTTTTTGTATTTAGCAGTTCTTCTTGACAACCACTGTATGGCTTTAATATCTGAGCATTATAACTTTCTTTTATTTCTCCTTCAATATTTAACCAAAATGCATTTGGGCCAGCTTGTTTCAGAATAGCATATGGTCCAGCATATTGTTGACAAAATTTATGATAAACATTATCCATTGGTTTACTTGGGTTATGTGTTCTCACAAAAACCTTGTCTCCAATCTTAAAGTGATGTCTACTTTTCTTCATATTCTTATTTCTAAAATTAGATTTATTAATTAATTGTTGGCGAGCCATTTGAATTTTAGTTTTGATGTCATAGTGATGACATACAATTGGAGGTTGGTATTTTACAAATAATGAAGGAATAGGTTGGTTAAAATGTAGTTGGATGGGTGCGAATCCAGTAGATTCATTTGTACCCCAATTTATGTAATTCACTACCCGTTCTGTCTGCTTCACCCACCCCCTATCATCTACATTTTTATAAGATTTAATAGTCAAAAGTAAACTTAACATTTTTTTTCTTTTATATATGTATATACTCACTTAACATTATTTACAAGATTCAATCATTAAGAAAGTCCAGTTTTATGTTCCAGAGTCACAATCATGAAGTCTGTCCCTTAATTTGTGTCTTTCTCTCTTTAAGGACTTTCATTCACATATTCAATAAATGTGAAGGAACCTTCATAAGTGTTGCAAAGCTTATGGAAACTGGGACCTTTCTGTTTTTTTGCAGGGAGTATAGTTGATTCCAGTATCATCTGGCAACTGTCTATGACTTGGTTATCTTCCTTCTTATGAAGAGACTTGTGCCATAATACACATTTAAGATGAACAAGTGTATCGACTTCATTTGTCCTTTCAAAGTTGGCTTCACTAATGGGACAATTTTTTTTTGTGAAAAGCCTTTGAGCATATGGTAGCCTTTCTTTGATTTTGCTACTATGTTCATGAACCTTGTATTTAGAGCAAACTTTATGTTCTGTACATTGGATGTTTGAATTAACTTGTTTTGCTCGATCATCTAATGTATTAGTTCTCATACTCTTCATGGGCAGGATTGAATCAGCATCATTCCAATATGTTTTTGGGATCGCTCCTCCCAACTTAAAATTGGTGGAATAATTTTCTATTATGTCTTCAGGTACTTGCTGAGTCCAAGTAGCAGAAGATTCAAATTTCAAGAGAAGTTTTCACAGTAAAAGAATACTTAGTACTTCGATTGGATTCAAAAATGAAAACAGGTAAGTTCTTTATATCATTAATATCACTGCTTATACTATCCATCCTATTATTAATATCATAAGTTTTAGCTTCTATCTTATCTATATTTTCCTTTATCTATCTTTGTTTCCAAATTACAATTTATTTTGGTCTTCAAATCATCAATATCAGTTTTGGTTGCCATAGTAACCTTCATATTCTCTATCTTATTGGATTCCTAGGCTTGGTGAACCTCCTCAATTTTGCTTTCAATTTGGATGATAATGCTTTCTTTAAATTCAGTATATCGCTCTTGACACTGCAAGTTCACTATATTCATCTTTATTATCATCTCTTCTATATCTTGTTTCAATTCCCTATTACTGTTATGCACTTTATTTATCTTTGAAGATAACTGTTCCATGTCTATAGAAAATTTCATTTCAATGCCACTAATTCTTTTCTTAACCTCCTCATCCAATTTGTCAATATTTTTCTTTAAATCTTCTCTTAAACCACATATATCTTCTTTCAATCTAGTTTCTATTTTGTCACTATCAACCTTGGTTACCATGTTGCTTATTTCAGCCTTGACTGTATTTATTTGACCACTCATGGCATCCATCTGACCACTCATGCTATCCATCCGACCATTCATCTGACCATTCATGTCATTCATCTGACCACTCATGCCATCCATCTGACCCAATAATGTTTGGAGCATCTGCATCATGGCTCCACTATCTTCTGTAACCTGTGTTAGTCCAATTCCAGGTGATTGAGCAGACTGTTCATTTGAGTCTCCTTGAATTTGAGATATCATTTGTCTTTCCTCTTGCATTGAGAAAGAATGCTCATCTCCAACTATTGATCCCCTGGACACATTTATGTCTACTGATTCTACTTGTTCCATATTAGGATCATGCTTGGCTTCATTGCCACTAACATCCTATGGCTTTACATTTAACTCTTTATTCATATCTGATAAATACCTACCACTTCTGAGTAACATACAAACTAAACTAATACTTTTCTTTAAAATATCTACTCTATGGCAAAATTATTTCTTTTTATATAATATTCTATAATATGTCATAGAATCTCCTACCAACTTGTGTCATCTCATGTGATTTTGGTTACCTTAAGTATTTTACGTATTATTGGAATTAATGCTGGTTTGATATATTTTGACCTTTATCTGCCTCACTTATCTACTCTTACTAGATTCTTGATCATATATTTAGTTTTGGTCTCTATTTATCAATTCATACTCTCACTCAGAGTTATTTGAACTTATTGTTGATTGCCTAAGTTACTTATATCATTAAGTTGTCACACCATTTAATCCATAGGGTTATATAATATATAGTCTATTAAGTGATTAACTAAAATATGATAAATTAGGTTATACCAAATTATTTATTTCACATGAAAAATATATAATAAAATATGACATACTTACCTCTTTAAAGCTCAACACATTGTGTACCAAAATGTAACAGACAAAACTTTTTACATACAGTGAACCTAAGTACTTGAGCTTATCACACTGCATGCCAAAAATGTAACAGACAATAAACTAGAATTAATTTAATAATTGGCTATTATGAATGTGACATGATAATCAACTTTCATTAAGTCTATATATGCTGGTGTACCTATTATTCAGGCTTCACTGTTCTTGGTGTCAAAAATGCAACAGTATGTAGTTTGTATCTGTGTGAACTTAAATTTTCAGGCCCAAAACATTGGGCACCAAAATATGTAATGGACCAGAAAAACCCTTTAGGATGGTACACACAGAGCCTTCTCTACTTATAGGTCCTATTATGACTCAGGGTTCTAACTCAGTGTAGACATTTGCCTTTAACTCTGCTCAAGGATGGATTTAAATAGGATGGCAATAATATGACCTCTATATAGATCCTTAATGGTTATTGCTAATAATATATTAAAAATCTGTATACATGTATTTTAGCTATTCTGGTGAGTGAAATATGAATGATGCTTAATAATCTAGAGACCAGAGAAACAAAGGTTTTAACTTCAAACAACAAATATTTATTAAGAAATCGGGGTTAAATTTATAATATTTATGAATTAATAAAATATATACATGGATGTAATAAAATATTGATTTGTCTTTACAACAATAAAACTAGCTGTGTGAAATAAAAATTATAAAATTATAGTGCATAATGTACAATAATGTATCAATTATTTTAAATATGAAATTATATTACTACTTGTCCAATTATCATTTTGTTTATGTCCTTTAAATGTATCTCAAGGTTATGTCCATGAATTGCTAATTTGTGTTTTGTATAGTTCATTCATAAACGGTTATTCATGCAAACAAGAAAATGTATTTATATAAAATTACTTATTAATTAGTTGGATTTTAATATATTAATTGTCTAATAAATGTAAATATTTAAGATCTTACCTTTTGTCTTTAAGTCATTGTCCAGTTTAATTTTAGCATTCAATTAATTAGTTTGATTTTAATATATTAATTGTCTAATAAAAAACAATGGCAAGTTAAATTTTCAAGAGCAGCTTCTGTATTCTTAGCAGATAATGTCTTTCTTTTATTCACATATATTAAATCATATTAAACATTCCAAGCATGAACAATTCCCACGACAAAATTGAATTCCTGGGCATTTGATTTTATAGCCATCGCCTTTCCAATTCCATCTCCAGATCATTCCACGCTGATTTAAACATTAAATATACCAATGAATATTATACTCCATCACCTTCCAATGACACCAAGAAGATAGAAAGATCCTCTGACACTTAATTAGCAAAATTGCATCATTAGATATTATTTACACACATATAAATTGTTAAATATAAATCTTTTTCCAAGGCTTGCCTTATAATATAAAACGAATGTTTTTTCTATGCAGTTTTTATTTATATATATATGAGATGCAGGATAAAGATTTTACTTTAAAAGTAATAAAAATTAGTGTTAATAAAGTTCTATTTCATCATTAGTTGACTTTATCTTTTACAAGAAACATTTTATAGTAATTATATTTTTGACAACGATAAATAAATATGAAGCTCTTAGAATTTATTTGAACGAACAAAAGTTCATCACATAAACAATGTTTTTTTTCCTTTTTTAAAATATTTTACACTAATAACTAATGAAATTCTAAATATTAAACAGTTTATTTTTAATAACGAAAAGAAATCATAATAACTAATATAATAACAATTAAAATATTCTTATTCTACAACTTTACTTTCATGTATTTTATTTGAACAAAAAAAAACCAACCAACAACTTACAATTCCTGTTGCTTAGTTTTTTTTTACGTTCCAAAATCAACAAAGATTTACTCTTTTTTTCTCTTTTAAACAAAAGAAACGTGGTTAATAAAATTTAATGTCAAATATTTTCTTTATTATTTTTGTCACGTCATGATTTAAAATCTTACATATTCATGTATAGATGTGTGTATGTAGATATTTTATTCTACATTTATAAAAAAATAAATAAATTCATTCCTTTATGAATGTATGGTTATGTTTGTATATATATATATATATGTGTGTGTGTGTGTGTATGTCTCCAAATATCTAAAAAAATTATGTTTTAAAAGTTGGCTGCCTATTTAATTTTTATACATGTTATTCCAAAACATCAGTTACTTATTATTATTTTTTTATAAGGATTGGGCATCACCTTACAATATATATATATATTGTATCGGATCAAACCACTGAACCACTTACTTACACGTATATATGTTTTGGCTGGTTTCAAACTTCTCCATAAAACATTTACAATCTTGTTTACTTATAAATGTTACGTGAACGAACCAGCACGTTCGAGCAAAATGGGAGTTATTATTGATAGCTTTAACTATCAACAATGGCCCACCTTGGCTGCTAGATTCAAACCCCTACTATCCAAACACTTTATTTGTTTTGGAGTAAACTTCAGGCGCCAGCTATCTATTCAGAAGAATAAACAATGTATTTGGTCAATAGGCTCATAATCCAACGCTCGAAACACTCCCAAAAACTAGCTCAGTCAAATTTTATTCAATAATAAAATATAGAAAAAAAAATTGGTAGAAGAGATGGATAAAAGGAAATTGATAAAAAGAATTGACTGACAAATAAAGTTTAATTTTAAAGACAATTTATTAACTAACATAAATTTACTAAATTTAAACATCTTTATAATTTTTTTTAAAACTAATACAACACACGCACATTTTAAATAAACACATTATAATATATATCTTATGAAAAGCAAAAATAATCTTTGACATTTAAATTATCTAACATTCACAAACATGCACATCAATAGTTCATTTTATGCATGCTTATAGAGTTCAAATTACTTGTCTTTGTAGGATTTACGAATTACAGCGGTGGCTACTATATATAAATGAGAATACGAAAATGTTTCACCTAGGATTTTTGGAACGTGGATGAAGAACTTCATTTTCTTTAATTATTGCTTTAGGTGAGAATATTTCCAGCCGGCTGGGACGTTTTCTTGAGGAGTTTGATTATTCTTCATGATTATTATTTTTGGAGACAGTTGAATATTTGATGGAGGATTTCTGAGCTGTTAAGTAGACATTATTTCATGGGCAGGTCTTGCTGATCTTGTTGGACTAAAGGGCTGAAGTAAAACATATTCCCAAAAGCTGCTCAACACCACATTTCTGTTTCTAGATACATAATATAAACTGCACTGTTATCTGAACTGAAACAAGACTGTCACTGGAAACTAGGCTGAACACACTCATGTCCGATAAAAATCTGGCTATTTATATATGCAAAGTGTTTTTGTTTTAATATCCTACGGCAAATATGTGTTGTCGAAATTTCATTGATAATCCTTTGACAACGTGTTTTGGGAGATTGTTTAATTAGTAATAGACTTCATAAACATGTTATTTTATATCTTTATTAGTAGCCCAACACTGGTGTGGTTTTTTAAATCTTTATTTAGCTTAATAGCCATTGCTGTGTTTTCCAAATATAATTTTCATTTATTTATAATATTTAATACTGATACATTTATTTTACATTCGCATGCACATATATAATTTTATTCTACACATCAAAACTAGTTTTAATATTATTTTTTTATTCAATTCAAATGAAAAGAGATTTATATTTTGAAGCTTTTAATTTATAATAATAACTCTCTTTAACTTTTATGAACTCTTAGTTTTATCTTTTCTAAACAAAATTCCCCCTCACCCCTTTTAATCAATTATTTTCTAACTTTTATTTCAAACTCTTTTACAAAGATTTTAATAATTTTTTTTTTATTAGACAAAATTATTTTTTATATATGTGCCAATTTGGCCTTGGCACAATATATAGCTTCACAAAACTGAACTCTTAATATTGTACTTATATATTAATATATACATTTCAAGAAATTTATTTTTTCACTCCATGTTACTATATACAAACATGATCTGAGACTAAGTTATATATCCTGTGTTAAGTTAAAAAGTTTCATTCTTGGAACAAATTACACTGAAGGCATAAGAATTTCTGGGATAACTTTATGTACTGATATGGCTGACTAACTATTAATTCATTTAAAGTCTTAACTATTGTTTGATAACCAATTTTTATACCTATATGTTTTATTTACAGATTTAGATTTATTTTATCCATGCCCTGGACCTCCACTCAAAAACTCTAATACTAATAAAGACGCATGGTGTGCTTTCCCATTTTCAACATGTCCAAATAATTACATCTGTAACAGTAGAATAAGGGATCGTCCCTCAACATGTTGTCCACCAAAGGAAGGTGTAAATCATTTTCCAAGTAAGAGGTTTAATATTTTTACAACAAAATAAAATTAAAACAATCTAATTATTTTAATTTAAAATTTAAACAAATGTAAGGTTAAATTTGTCAATATTAATTTGTTGAAGTATTTTTTAAAAAATAATTTTTAGATAATGTCTTAAGGGTTACATCTTGGAGATCTTATATATATATATATATATATATATATATATATATATATATATATATATATATATGTGTGTGTGTGTGTGTGTGTGTGTGTTTATGTGTTGAGAAGAGACTGTGGGTATTTATACTCTATTAATTCCTAGATTTTTTAAGCATTTTTCACTTTGGTTAAAGTTTTGTAAAGTCCATTTCATAATTTTGAATTGATTTCAATGTTGAAAACAATTAAGATTAAAGCAAAATAAATGTAGAGGAGAAATGTCTTAATTGAGTATATGCATAAATAAAAATCTTAATTTATGTATGCTATCTTTAGAATTTAAATCTCCATACAAATATATATATATATATATATATATATATATATATATATATATATATATATATATATATATATATATATATATATATATACGAATAATTTTTCAAAATAGTGTAAAATGAAAAAAAAATCTGATCATTAGTTAAATTTTATCACCAAATATATAATTAATATAATAATTAGTTGGCAGATTGAATTTTAAGGCAGTGAGTAAACAATTATAAAAGGTTGAAACGGTGTTTGATGTGCAAAGCAATAAAGAATTAATTAGATAATTAATTATTATATTATAATTTATATTTACAAATATTATTTTTGTAATAAATTAGAAAGTAATCATTTTTTCCTCACCAGCAACATTAGTTTATCACTAGCTATGTAATTATGTAGAAGAAAATTAACCTTCCAACTTGTGCTGATGTTTTATTGTATAAATTTATGTGCACTCACCATCTGTAGGAGTTTTAAAAACACAAATGAATTACCTGTGCTTACAGCTTAGCATGTAATCACCTCTATATCTAATGCTAAACTATTAATTTATGTACATTTTATACTAATATATGTTTAATTGCAGAAAATTAAAAATGACAAACTATTTCTCTCTTGTGACATATCAACAAAATTTGTACAATTCAGTTTTGAAATAAAAATATCATGCACATAATTAATTAAGAACAGTCAGTAAGCATTGACACGAGTGATTCATTTATGTTTTTAAAAGTCTTACTGACAGGTGAGTGCTCATAGGTTTATACATTAAAACAAACAGTGCTGGTCAGAAGGTGAATTTTTTTCTCTATAATTAATTATTATTTTTATTTATTTATATAACTATAATGTATATTAGAGCTATGTTTTAAATTGTAATAATAATTAGAGATCACATCCACTGCACATGCGCTTTATGGATTTAAACACTTAACACTTAATGAATACTCTTCTTTCCAAATGCTAGATAAAGTCTTCTGATAAAATAGAATAAACCACTCTATCTTTTTAACCTAATGGTATATGCATAGGCAAATCTTAATCATTAAAAAATGAGAGCATGAAGATTCATTTTCACTTCATTTGAATATATTTTAATGAATGACACTTGCAAAATTTTTACAATTTACTAGACGTCATTATTAGATAAAGTATTAAATATATATAATGAGTTACTTATTTATATAATGCCATGTTTTAAAACTATATTAATAAAATAAATTGAAAGTGATTATTTAATATCTTCACAGTCTCACTTCCAAATGCTTAAGATTTGCCTATACATATATGCTTGGTGTAAAAAGATTTATTCTTTCTTTTCAAAATACTTTATCTTGTGTTTGGAAAGGAAAGTATTCATTAAGTGTTTAAATCTATAAAGCGTATGTGTAGTGGATGATCATCAATTATTATTACAGTTTAAATATATAGCACTATATAAATAAATAACTCATTATAAATCTTTAATATTTCATTTAATAAAGACATATTGTCAATTGTAAAAATTTTCTGTCATTCATTAAAACATAGTAAAATGAACTGGAAAGTGATTATTTAATATTTTCATACTCTCCTTTCCAAATGTTTAAGATTTCCTATGCATATACGCTTAGGTTAAAAAGATAGAGTGATTTACTCTATTTTATCAAAACACTTCATCTCGCATTTGGAAAAGATAGTATTCTTTAAATGTTATGTGTTTAAATCTATAAAGCGCATATATAGTGAAGTGATCTCTAATTATTATTACAGTTTAAAAACTTAGCACTATATAAATAAATAATTTGTTATATATCTGTAATGTATATGCTCATAAATATGAAATCTTCAGACATTCTATATCAGACATTTTATGTTATGTCTAAGTCTAACTCAGTGTGCAAATTATGTAAAAAGATATACAAATATATATATATATATATATATAATAAAAAGTCAGAAGTCATATGACTTATATATCGCTTGCACTTACAAATATGTAAAATTAGGAGCATGCTAATGAGCTCTAAACAAGCTTTTTTTTTATTTATGATAAATGCTACTACAAGAGAGGACATTCGAATCATTTTTATCTTGGATTGTCCCCATCCCCAGACCAGTTTCGACCTATGGGTCTCTTCAGTGAGGAGTTGGGACATTAGATTAAAAAAACAACTCAAGCAAAGCATTTATCTAAAAGTTAATTGTTAGAAGAAGATCTGAAACTTTTAGACATCTACATGTCTTTAAAGTCAGCTCTCCAACTGAAAAAATCATATGGGCCTGAACTTCATTCAGATACTCCATATATTAGTAGGCTTAGCCATTATCATGCTCTTAATTTTACATATTTGTAAGTACAAGCTATATATAAGTTATGTGGCATCTGACTTTTTATTATTACTATTATTATTTTGCTGTTGGGGCTTTGGCTAAATTAAATGGCTAAGCCTACTAATATATGGATTATCTGAATGAAGTTCAGGCCCATATGATTTTTTTAGTTGGAGAGCTGACTTTAAAGACATGTAGATGTCTAAAAGTTTCAGATCTTCTTCTAACAATTAACATTTAGATAAATGCTTTGCTTGAGTTGGTTTTTTGAATCTAATGTCCCAACTCCTCACTGAAGAGACCCATAGGTTGAAACTGGTCTGGGTATGGGGACAATCCAAGATAAAATGATTTGAATGTCTTCGCTTGTAGTAGCATTTATCATAAATAAAAAAAGCTTGTTTAGAGCTCATTAGCATGCTCATAATTATATATATATATATATATATATATATATATATATATATATATATATATATATATTGTAATGGTAAGTGTGAGTTTAACCAAGCCATGTGATAAGAAAACCATATATAAGGATATTTTACTTACCTACAGTTGGTTAATTAATTCCATGGTGATAATGATGATCCAAGTTATGAACAAAAAACAAACATTAATACAATAAGAATACAAAAATAAATAATTAAATAAATTAGTGCATTTGGACTACATTTAATTTATTTAATCATTTAACACACACACAATGTTTGCATTCAATATTTGAACTCAGCAGAAAGAAATTTACATCTGTATCTTCACTATATATTTATTAAAGTGCATGAGTAGGTATTATATCACGAAATTACCACTTGAGTGCCTTGGCCAAATAAGATACTCTGTAATAACTATCTTTCAGCCATCCTGATAAATTTCACAATAGAACAATATAACAGGGATTATTATACATGAAACTAATACAATTAATTCTTTGTCTCCAAATATCAATTAATTGTATTATCAACAAGTGGAAAAAGAAAAATGAAGTCTAAGTTTAATAAATTAATAAATAATTTTACTTAAAACAAAATTCTAATAAAAAGAAAGAAGAGTTTTGCATCTGTATGATGACACACATGAGTGAAATTTCTCATGATATATTTAAACTGACAAAAAAATTATATATTTTTTCCTGAGTTATAAAAGTGCACTTAATTATACATTTTAAATAGTCCTTTAGTATTCTTTTTGAAGGTAAATTTATGGCAATGATGATTTTGTTTCTATCATCCTGTTTATAAAATAGACTAATTTAGGTAAAGAGGCAGCATGAAAATTCTTTGGAAGTTGTTATCTAAAAATTTCTAATAAAAATGCAAAAATAAGTTAGACAAATAATTTCTACAGATTTAATATGTAATGAGAGTTAGAAATTACTGCTAATATTATTTAGAGTTCTAATAAAGATTTTACTAATTGGCAAGTTATAAACAATTTTTCTGACAGTATTTCTTAAACTAAGACATAATGTTAATAGATTAAGACTAAGTCTTGTGAATTCTCCTGTGGTAAATTATTATCTCCTTGAGAAATGATAAAACATAGGTGTTACTAGTCTTCCAAATGTTTTTTTATAATAAATAAAATAACTTGAAGCATGTATCTACCTTGAATTTTTATTGAGCCAAGCGTTCTTATGTTTACTTCTATCCATACAAAAAAAAATACAAAAATATCAAGTCAGATGTCACGTAAACTAATTTAAACAAGCTTGGATTACAAATGTTATATAAAGAGCCCGCAAATAAGCTCTTAACATGTTTTGCAGAATATCCCTAATCTTAGACCAGTTTCAGCTACTGGCTTCCTAGCACCTCTCTGAGGAAGCCAGTAGCAAAAATCAGTCTGGGGTTAGGTATAATCTGAAAAGTTTGTTAAGAGCTTATTTGTGAGCTCTTCATATAATGCTTCTATCCATATATAAAATTGAAAACAGAAAAAAAATATTTTTGACAGAAAAGTTAATTTAATTTGTAACATTCCAGTTACACCAAAAATATTTAGTTATAGTTTTATAATAATAGAACCTTATAGCTAAGTCTAAAAAAAATTTTTGGCAAATGCATTTCCTTATGTAAATGTCCTTATTTAATTTTTTAAAACATTGTAAAATATTATTTTTTATTTGAAATAAATAAAAGATTTGATTTTATTTGAAAAAAATATCCGTCCCCTTTTTAGACATTTATATCGATATGATTGTAAACCACAATTTCAAAAGTCTTGACATATGTATATATAAGTTTATTTTTATGCCCCATTCACAATAATAAATTTTTTATTATGTCTAAATTCTATTCTAAATATTTACTTTGCTAATTAAATGTCTGTACAGACATACTTTCATTTCATACAAGTAAGCAAGTAAAATATGTAATTTAGCTGATCTGAAACTCTTTCTTTTAGCAATGAAAAATAAATATTGATATATCATTATACCAAAGTTAATGTAGCTACTCACTTTCCAATCAATCAAATGGATTTAAATGACAGTTTTTGAGTCCCATTTCTTTTGGGAAATCTAAGCAAAATTAAAACACTTCAGGATAAAAAATGAAGAAAATTATTTTAATTTTAAGCTAAACACCCCCCCCCCGTTTTTTTACATTTGGTAATGTACATATATATATATAATCTTTTTACTCTACCCCAAAAAATTTTTTTTTTGGTTGATATCAATTATACTAAACTTTATGAACAAATATTTGAAAATTCCTCAAAGGAAATTAAGGATTTAACTTCTTGAAATTCTATAGTATCACCCTATATTATCTGTATGATAATCCTGAATGAATTATCTATTCTTATTTGAAGGTTGTTTAAGCTTCTCTCTTATAGAATTAATATATAAAAAACAACAAATAGAGTTTATTCATTCATAACACTAACTACAAAAACAATTTAATTAAATATAATATTTTTCTCTATCTAATTTATGATTAAATAAGTTTTCAAAGTTCTAGCATTACATGGCCTACTATATTTTCTGAGGTATAATCATAAGGTTATTTTAACACTCATTTTATTATTATGTGGGGTATTTCATTGTTGCTAAAAGAAAATTTGAATTTATGCTTTTGTGAGTGACATTCTTGGGAAGATTTAATTAACACAAAATTATCAACTCTGAACTGACTTGATTATTGAGAAGCTTGTTTGAATAGCTTATTATTCATTTTAAACAACATTTCATCAGCATTTTATCTACTTTTACTACGATCAATTTCCTCATGTACTACAGGAATTGGGGGTATTTATTAGTATCAGATCATTGTAATCATAATGCAGAGATGTTGAGGTAATTTCTGTGGACTCACTTTGAGTTAAGTTCCATAATTAATAATGTGCTTAATTGTATTTATCCAATTCTATGATTATTTTTTAAATGCACTTGAAATAAGTAATTACTCTTTCGTAACCATTTCACATGGATTTTATTGAGGGTTTCAGATAAAAATAACTCATAATTTATATTTTGAATCTCTAATCAATTAATAGAAACTGATAAATTTGCATCACTTTAGTAAAATTCTAGTTGCTAGATTTTGTACCAATTATGATAAAAAAATATTTTAAAAATAGTTATTTATAATCAATAGAAATTTATACCAACATTAAGATGGAAGAGGATCATAGAAATTTATCGATATTTTAATTTGGCTCTCTAGTTAAGAAAGACTGTAACTTATCTTCATAATATTGGGGAGTACACATAATTTTAAGGCAACTTTCATATAATTTCAAATGGTTTAAGATAGTATAATACATTCCAGGTCTATAAAACAGTGTATGTAAAAGTGGTCTTTCAGATGAGTAGTTATGATGACAGAAATAATTTAGGGCTATGTGCCCCCTACGATGTTTGATTCTGTCAGCATATTTTTTTTACTTCTACCAGAAAATGAAATTGAAAAAAAAAAAACAAAGGAAAAAAATCAATTTTTTTAAATGAAAACTTAATTTATAATCTTCCAATTATGGCAATAATATTTATGTTATGGTTTTATAACAATAGATTTTTATAGGTAAGATTAAAATTATATTTCAGTGGATGCATTTTCTGGTTTATATTATCTTTTTTTAGTTTTTTTTTAAATGCCATGAATTTTTTTTTAAATTTAATGTAATTAAAATATTTTATTTTATTTCAATAAATACCCTCTCCTCCCTTAAACTTTTATATCTATTTGATTTTAAAATACAATTTCAAAAATTAACTCATATATGTTACATTCATAATAACAATTTTCTTATTAGAGCTAAATTCTACTCAATGCTAAATAAAATTTTTTTATTATGTTAAAATTAGATTCTAAATATTTGGTTACCTAAGTAATTGTTTGTACACACATACTTTCAATTTTTGCATTTATGTAAGTAAAATATAAATATTTGAAATATATGCACTCTTCATATACCTGGAGCCTAATTGTAAATATAGGGAATTTGAACTCAGATATTCAAGCACCCTTCAACAATCCACACTCTCTCATACCACTGATACACATGACCACACACATGTAGAAAAGATAAATAATCACCAATATACATATTTCGTGCTGCTCATAAGTTGGTCCAGATTATCATCTTTCACCCATATATATATTCAGTGCTTATTTTATATTAAGAACAAACCCTCATACTTTAAGGGACAGATTTCAGTCTACTCCAACCTCCAAATCTTCAGCCATCTATATGATTTAAATCTGACGAGGGAAAGCATGGGATTTGATCTTTTCACAGTCAGATTTCAATAGTATGGATGGCTAAAGAGTTGAAGGTTGAAATAGATTGAAGCCTGTCTATTAAAAGTATTTTCCATCGTCAGATTTGAATGCTATGGATGGCTGAAAAGTTGGAGTAGATTGAAACCTGTCCATTAAAGTATGAAGGTTTGCTATCTTAATATAAACTGAGCATTGATTCTATCTATCTATCTATCTATCTATCTATCTATCTATCTATCTATCTATCTATCTATCTATCTATCTATCTATCTATCTATCTATCTATCTATCTATCTATCTATCTATCTATCTATCTATCTATCTATCTATCTATCTATCTATCTATCTATCTATCTATCTATCTATCTATCTATCTATCTATCTATCTATCTATCTATCTATCTATCTATCTATCTATCTATCTATCTATCTATCTATCTATCTATCTATCTATCTATCTATCTATCTATCTATCTATCTATCTATCTATCTATCTATCTATCTATCTATCTATCTATCTATCTATCTATCTATCTATCTATCTATCTATCTATCTATCTAGATAGATAGATAGATAGATAGATAGATAATTAGATAGATTAAAAGATAATCTGCATATTTAGGATTATATAGTCTTTATATTCCATTTATAATATTGCCATTTAAAATAAATTTTCATAATTAGTTAATTTATGCCTCCTGTTTTCTTTTTAATTTTTCATTGATTAATTAAAAATTAGAATGTAAACTTTAGGATAAAATATATGGATAAAAGAAAAGAAGTAAGTGAAAAAAAGAATTAAACAATATTCCAAAAATATAATGTTTATTTAATGACATAAAATTAAAAACAGTTTGAGGGTTATAAATAATAATATAAGCTGGAGATTAATATGCATGAAATTGTGTTTTATATTCTACAGAGTTAAGTTAAGAACTTACATTTAAAAAAATAATTAATATCTATAGAAGAGACGTGTAGTACTTTTTTTGTAACATCCAGTTATATATAACTTGAAAATATTTTAGATTCCATTAGTCTTATGATTTTTTTAGATAGGCAGACTATAGTCAACTCAATTTGCCATGCATTTATCAAACCCAGTAAATAATACCGCTTTCTTCACTTTCCCTCTCTGAGAGGCTGTCTGAGAGATCTTCGTTTTTACATATGTTATTTGAAGGTTGTTTTTTAATTAAATATAAATATTTTATTTCATATACGTTATCTATATTTGCAAATTTTTTTTACTTAAGACTACAGCAAGATAATATCTTGTCATATCTTAATAATTTCTGGAATTTTTATTACACACACACACACACACACACACACATATATATATATATATATAATGATAAGATTGATATACAACAAATGTTTGTATCTTGACTGTCAGTAGATATAACACTCAATTAAAAAAATAGTTGATTTAAAAAATATCACTACCCTCCAGGAACAATTCAGATCTGAAATATATCTTGATTAATAAGATTTTAATTTTTTAAGCTATAACTCATATTTATGTGAATGTGATTGAGTGTGTGGGTGTGTCCCTGCATGACATTTTGTATTACAACAAATTTTTAACTTGTAAATTTTCATAATAAATTTAAAAATAATTTCAGATCCAGCGCAGTCAACCCATAAATGCGGAGCAGGAGGCGATCCTGCCACAGACCATGGAACAAATAAAATTATTCATTGTTCTGGGGACAAAAAAGAATGTCCATTCAAACTTCTCTGTGGAAATAAGTTCGGAATGAATGATAATTTTTGTTACTGTCATGGAAACCTAGGAATACATCAGTCTGCTTCTGGAATAAAAAAGTTAAATCTTAATTAAAATTTATTTGGTTATTGGTTTGTTTATATAATTAAAAACACTTTAATGTGTTCTACTAATACTATAACGTGTTTTTGTCTTTTTTACTAAAGTTTTCTTTATAAAAATAATGATGTACTGTATAATTATGATTTATTCTTGTATAAATATTAACAAATTAATTAACTTCTGTTTTTCTCACTCACTACATATTGAAAAAAGTCAAAAATCTCATCATCTTAAAGCCAGAACCATTTTTGTTAAGAAAACATTATATTTATTTAATAGTGGAGAATGAAAAAGATTGGAAGCTCTTAATTTCTAATTTTACATTTCAACCATAAATTTATTATATATACATACTGAAATGACCAAGGTCTTATAAAATAGCATACTTTATAATAATAATAAATAATATAATAGGTTTTTCTGAAGGTTTGTGATGATGGTGTTCTAGCTGTATTTTTATATTGGACTATTACCATCATCTAATATGTGTGTTGAATGTCTTTAGAAAAGTTTAAATTTTATTTAAATATTCCAAATGCCTTCAACTGTTAGTAATATCACAGAAAACAGGTTAGTATATGCACCAACTGTTAGTAATATCACAGCAAACAACTGTTAGTAATATCACAGCAAACAGGTTAGTATATGCACAACGTTTTGAGAGGTATTTTTCTCCCCTCTTCTTCAGGTGTTGATGGCTTTATCAGTGACAGTACTAACATGGAATCCAAACCTGGGTCCTTAGATTCATGTTTATTGAATTTTAAGGTAACGTTCTAACCAACTGAGCCATCCTGTCAAAGGCAACAGTATGTAGTAATTTCATATACTTATCTATGAGGTTCATCCTGATTTGTCCACTTTTCTCCTTAGAGCAAAGTTAATTAGTGGTTTCCACACATTATGTATAGTCACACTAGGTTGGCTTATGGGATTTTTTGCCATTGTCATGTGAGCAGCTTCTTTACATTTTCTTCTTTGTACCTTTTCTTCTTTATCCAATATTTTTGTATTTTCCCAATCGAACTTATGTTCATTGGTACATACATGGTCTGCTACTTTAGACACATCCATTTTCTCTCTTCTAATCATCAGTTTATGTTCTTGCAAGTGCTTTTGAATGGTATGGCTGGTCTCACCAATATATGTTCTTCCACATTTAAATGGTATTTCATAGATGCACTTTTTTCTTTTCAGTTTAGGCTTTGTAGATGTTAGAATTCCTCATAGTGTGGTATGGCTCAAGAAAGCTGTTCTGATATTATACTGATTGCAGATTTTCTTTAATTTGTCTGCTATTTTTGGAATGTATGGGTACACTACAGTACCAATAATTGTCTTTTCTCTTGATGGTTCCTTTTGTTGTCTATTTAATGTTTTCTTAATAACAGCTGATGGATAACCATTTTTCATAAGAGTTTGTTCTATATTGTGAGAGTGCCTTATGAGCCTCACCTAAAACAATTTGTGTTTCTTTGTGAATTTAACTGTGCCTATATTGAATCAACAGATATAAATAACATACACCTATCTTAAGCTTTTCATACATCAGCTATATGCATAAACTAGTTAGTATTAAAAGAATAATTCTAAGAATGAATAATTCTAATTTATTTATACACACACATAAATAAATGTTTCTAACTAATAGTATTTTTTTTATTAACAAAAACTTGACATTGACAAAGCCATAAGTTATCATTGCATTTTATCAGTTGAAACAAAGAAAATAAAAGTTAAGAGTTCATTGCAAATTGTACATTTTAAACAATAGAGAGTGTGAGCATGATTGTGTAAATATGCTTGCAGAAATTAATCCAGTATAAAAATGAACTAATATTGTTATAACAATAATCTTCTATTTAGTTATCAAGGCAATAACTACATCTGTAAATTTAAATGTGTTCGAATTTAGAACACATTTAAGAAAAAAAGAAGATTCACTATTTAAAAACTGTCTTCAAATAATTAATTTACTTACTTTTAATATTATAAAGAACTATAAAAAAATAATCATTGAAATTGACAAGGTTATAAGAGTTATCAATGTCTTCGAAATGAGTTTTCAAAATATATGTTTAAGAAGACAAAAATTTATAAAGATGTTCTTTGGCTAGACAATTTATGCCAAGGATTTCTGCTGATGTTTTAAACCTGAACATGTAAATTTATTCCTACTTAATGCCTAAAGTATAATCATCATAATTTCCACTAAAAAAGTTGCCTTAATAATGGAGTATTATATTGAAGAAGATTTTAAATATTGTACTACACAAATATTTAAAAGAATGAATATTTGGATTACCTCTTCGAAGGATGATCAAGGAACTTTACCTTTCAACATTCATCATCATTTTATTTCATCTAAGGAGGAATATGAAACCATTATTCTTTCGCATCTTGGAATACTTCATTGTGCACTTTAATAGCTCTTAAACTTTATTTCTTTTGTGGATAATTATATTTACGTGGAGAAATTATTTCATATATGAAATTGATTTTAACAGAATAAGTGGAGAACTGATAACTTGAACATTTTATTTTTATTTATTTAATAAAATTTAGATGTTGATATTTTGATATATACTCTGATGAAAGTGACGGCTGACTAAGGTAAAAGTTTTTTAATTATTTCAATTTGGAAATAAGTTTTATTATATTCCAAATTGAATCTTACCTGACAATTATCATAATTTCTTTTTAAACATACATAATTAATATCAGAATACATTCTATTATTAATCTAGTGTGAATGGATGTTATCTTATATAGACATATAACACACACTGAATCATTTTAATGACACAATATGTAGATTTATAATGTATGGAGGTATTATTTATTGTACACATGATTTTAAATTATATATATGTAAATAATTATATTATGTTTTTTTCTGAATGTTAAATAGTTTATTATTGTATTTAAATATAAGCACAGATTATAATTTTAAATTTTAATATTTTTTATTATTTATGTGATATTTTTGTTTCTATTACGGATTAAAATGTGTTAAACTTGATTTTAAAATTAAACAGGTCTCATTTGTTTATTTTATTTAGTTGTTTTATAAAACCAATAATTATAAATCTACATACTCACGCATATATATGTTGAATCAACTTAGTGATTTAATATTTATAAAAAAGTTATATATAGCTTATACTAAATTTATCATTACTATGGGATATTTGTGGAAGTGCCTGAAGAGAGTCAATTGCAATTTCTACTCTGAGCTCAAATTCCAAGAGTAACGAGATTATTAATAGAGGAGTGGATTGGATTATATTTTAAATCAGATCATCCATGGCATTCTATAAGAAGACTCAAAGTCCGAAGATAGTTAGATGCGATTTCCTCGAGCCCTGAAAAGGATCGTCCCATTATAATATAGATCTTCTCTTTTTTCAGATCACCAGTTCCTGAACAAACTTCTTTTGCTCTGTTCCACAGTGATAGTATAACTCCATGTTTTGTGTTTCTGGTGTGATTAGATGTATAGGCTAGGTATTTTTTTTGTATGTGTAGGTTTTCGGTAAACTGTAGTTTTGATTTTGTCATGAGGGAGTCTTGTCACAAAAACATCTAAGAATGCCAATTTTTGTTCTTGTTCTGGTTCTATTGTGAATTTAATTGAAGGGGATATGTTGTTGATGTGTGTCCAGAAAGTTTGTAGCAATGCTTCACCATGTGGCCATAGAGCAAATGTATCATCCACATTGTGAAGCCAAACTTTAGGTGGATATGGAGTAGTTTTTATGGCTGTGGTTTCAAGTTCTTCCATGTAAATATTGCTAATCAGGGGAGACAATGGTTAGCCCATAGCCATTCCTTGATTTTGTTGAAAGAATTCTGTGTTATATTGAAAATAGGTTGTTTTTATACAGAATGTTAATCATGCCATTATGCTATTAATAGGAAGAGCTGTTCTGGTTTGTAAACTATTATCATCATTTAATCTGTAATATTACTAACAGTTAGTGCATATACTAACCTGTTTGCTGTGATATTACTAACAGTTGAATGCATTTGCAATATTTAAATAAAATTAAAACTTTTCTAAAGACATTCAACACACATATTAGATAATGAAAATAGTCCAATATAAAAATACAAATACAATAGGTTTGTTTAAAATATTTAAGTGAAACTAGTAAATTATATAAATCTTGTTAAAATTGTTTCTTTTATCAAAGATTAAAAAAATGCAAGGAACAGAATTGCAAAACAACTCAGTAAAGAAATATATTTTCAATAATTAAATTTAAAATAAGTTTAAAAAAGATTAAGCCTGTTTTGAGATGTGAGATTCAAAAACAAGAAAAAAATTCAAGTAATCTTATAAATACAGTGTTTGAGAAATTCAGTCAATTAAATAATAATAACAGTGTTTTTAAAATTTATGTAATTAAAATAAAATGAGTATAAAGTGTTGAAAATAAAAGATTATCAATGATGTGAAAAACAAGATCAAATGCATTAAAGCAATATGCTATAATGTACTTTATGATTCTCCTGTCTATGAATCTTGAGGTTTAAACATTTTTCTTTATTTTGTTAGAAATTCTTTTGAAAATAGCTTCATCAAATTCCATAAAAATCTAGTTTAGATTTCAGTAGTCAGCTATTGTTTCTTTATTACACAGTCTTCTTAGCTAGAATAAAGCAAGGATTCTCATTGCCAAATTTTAGAAAAAAAATCTTTCTATATATATATGTTTTTCCCTCTTGTTTTAATACCTTTGATCTTATTTTATTTTAATTACATAAATTTGAAAAGCATCACCTCTGTAATTAACTTATTTTTAAATTGGAATGCAAATTTAAAATGGCCCCTCCCTAAAATTATTGTTGCAAAAAATATATTTGTTATAATTATCCCATATTAGATATATATGTGTGATTATGGTAGGAAGCTTATGATATTAATAAATTGTATTATATTAGGTGAGGGTTGGCCATAGGTAGGATGATATCCAGGGTATATTAAAGGCATCACTCTGTGACAAATGTCCCCAATAATAAAACCTATAATGAAAGATTAATGTTTTAAAATTAATCAAAAATAAATCTTGAATATTTTGCAATTCATTACTATTGTTTTCCACTGCATGTGTGAACTAAAAGAAGAATGATAATTTAATGCAATAATCAATTATAAAAAAAATTGCCATAAATTTTCATGAGCTAATCTGTACTGTAATCATCTTTAGGGAAAAGAGCATTATATTTTGTCTGATAATGATAATACTTTGTAAATAAATGATTGATTGTTTTTTGTTTAAATAACGTGTTAATTTCTTCTTATATAATATTGTCTGATCTGCATACTTATTCTACATCCTTTTTAGCAGAAGCAATTTATGTCCTACATGATCTAGCTAAATATTGCAAACAGTAGCTGTATATTGCTCATCATCATCATTATCATATTAAAAATATTTTCAAATCTTATTTAAATATATATGTGCTAATCTATTTCTTGATGTTAAGTGTCAGATGGTTTTTGAATAAATGAAAATAAATGTAAATAATTTAAACACACATAAGATGACAATTACAATGTAGTACATCATTTTTGGATACCCAGAGTGAGAATATAAATGTAACTATTGCAAACACCCATTTTCCAGGGTTAGATAAATGGCATAGTTTACCAGATAATTTTTTTCCTCTGTATATTGTAATTATATTGGAAAAACAAAAAAAATATATAAACAAGGCTGAAATTATAATATTTTAAATCATTTTCATCATCTATCATTAAGTGTTGAATGCCTATAAAATTTTAAACTTTATTTAAACTTTTCCAAATATAAACAATTGTTAGAAATAACACACAAGTTAATAGATAACATAGGTTAGTATACTACACAGGTTAGTAAATTACACAACATTTTGAGTGGCATTATTTTACACTCTTCTTCAGGTTGTTGACCTGACCAATTACAATGATAATATAGAAAACAAATGTACATCTTTATATTCTTGAATATTGTAACTACTAACTTGAGTTGTCTACTAACTTGTATATTATCAATAATAATTGTTGTATTTGGAAAAGTTTAAACAAAATTTGAATTTTTTAGACATTCTACATTTAATGATATATGATGGAATAGTTCAGCATATTATCACATCTAAAGTAGCATCATTATAAACTTTCAGAAAAGCTGAAGTTGTGGATAGAAAATAGTATTCAAGTACTTGTCAGATTAAGTGCAGTTGATGTTAAATCCAATTATAAATATATTGATAATAATAACTTTATTACATATTAAAGAAAGTCTATAGTTCAGAAAACTGAAAAATAAAACAAATGTAGATGAGGAGATGATTGCAGAAGAAAGTTTAAAAACAAGTTGTAAAGAAGATAGCATAAAGAAAGAAAATGATATAAAGAGGTTGGATATGAATATTTCTGTTCAAAACATTAAGAAATATAAATAAATAGAGCAAAAAGACAATAACAATTATAATTCAGAGATAAAAATTCCTAAAAAGAATGATGACAATATCACCAAGATATAATACAGATGTTCAACATATTGGAGAAAATAGAAAATGCTCAAGATCAGATGAAACACCTCAATGAAAAAACAATTGGAGAAAAGTCAATAGAAAATTTGGGAGAGCAAATGAATCAAAACAAAAATTGTACAAAAAACAAATAATATTGAAGATGGAAAATGTATGAGAATAGTTGAAATTAATGATTTCTGTTTTGATAAAAAGTTTGAAAAGTTACAGCATAAGATAAAAGGATAGAATGAGATGAAGCAATTAGTCATAAATATTGATAGATTAAGCAAATAAAGAGAACTCTTGCGTAGTAAAGTTTGTGGATTGGCACAGAAAACATGAACATGATATTTAAAGTATCAAACATAAGTTCCTAGATCAGGTTATATTGATCTATCCTGATTGGTTCCAGCCTTTTCATGTCCAAACACATAGTAATGTTTCTAGTTTAGAAATGGTGTTTCAAATTAGTGATACTCAACATAACCAAGATTTTTACTTCATTAGCTATGCATTAAAAGGAGCTGAGCTTAATTATTCAGTAACCCTTGAAATAATGTAGGGATTTTGAAAATTTAAGCCTTTTTTACTCTTTCTGAAGAGAATGTTATTATGATCAAAAATTCTTGAAGTTTTTCAATAGATATTATTTGAATAATGATCATCTCACTAGGTGGAGCCTACAAAAATTTCAATATAGATTAAAATATTGCTCAGGAAAAGTAAATATAATTAATGTTCTAAGTAATCATGCAGTTAAAATATCTTCACAATACTTAAGTATAGATTATTTAATTTATCCAGCACTAAGATTAAATGTGAATGAGTCAGTAGAGAAAGATTTAAAAGGTCTGAATAAACTACAGAAGACGATCTCCCATATTATAACATTATTTTTATCTTAAACAATAACTATCAGAATACCATATAGTATATTATAAAATTAAAAAATATATACCCTTGTATAAAATTGTGTATAATATATTATTATATAGAATTAATTCAAAAAAGACCTAATGAAAAGTATTATTGTCAGGATACATCATGAGTAAATTGATTGCCTGTGTGGTTATTATGGTCCAAGATAGGGTTATTTTACTGTCCTTGGATGAACATAGATATGGACGGTATTACAAATCTGTAAATTCTGCTTAAAAGCTAAACCTGTCAACAAATCCGATATTAAAATGTTCTATCCAATCTCCATCCAATTCTTTCAAAGGAACCATTTTAATACATTTTTCATACCTTTGATAATCTCTTATTTTCAACATCTTTATGACTTCAGTTTACTTTACTTACATGAATTTTAAAACAGCATCAGTATTATTTAATTGATTATATTTCCAGAACACTGTAATTATTAATTTTTTGGAATTTTTACTTTGTTTTATATCTCACATCTCAAAATAGATTCTCTTTTTAACTTATTTTTAATTTAATTATTTAAAATCTAATTTTTGACTAAGTTATTTTGCAATATATTACATATATTCTTTTAATTTTGGAAAAAAGAAAATATTTTAACATAATTTATATAATTTAGTAATTTATCTTAATTAAAACATTTTAAACAAAGCTATTACATTACTTAATATTATTTTAAATTACTTTGTTTAATAATTTATTCTAACATTTGAATATAACTATTATTATTTCATGTAATACTTTCTTTTTTACTTTTGAATTGCTATATATAGCAATGCTCACAACTCTGAAAACTTACAACCATATGGTAGACCTCATAGCTGATAATGAAATGAGTGCCATTATTTGTTTCTATATATATATGCACATATATAATTGAAACAGAAGTTTAACAAGAAATAATTCAGATAACTATGACCTCAAAATTCTAAAAGTTGATGTCTTATATTTTGCATTCATATCCATCTGACTGATATTTACTATTTTTCTAAAAACAGCAAAATATAATTTTAAGGCTATGAATAAATTTCTAGATGAAATGATTACATTATATGTGTGCAAAAATCCTAACTTAAGTAATTTCAAATTTTACTTTGTCAGGATTCAAACTGCCAATCATGAATATCAGAGAGGATGTGCTAACTTTAACTATGATACAAAAGATCTCATATATATTAAGAAAAAGAAGGTAATAATCAAAATTTAATGAGACTTATCATGCATACAGGTAAAAATACTTAAAAATATATATTGCCAAATTATAATATATTAAAAAAAGGAGTAATGAAAGTTTTATATGTGAAATATTGTGTTTAATATTTATAGAAGAAAAAATTCTAATGCTGTACTTTGGAATACAATGAAATTAAAACATAGTTAAAATGTACATCAATGCATTAAATTTTCAATACGATAATAATGCTGTGACATATTTTTAAAATATTGAAAGAAATGCAAAAGAATTGTTGAGCAATTTGTAAAGTTTTAATAAAGACTTAACAAATGTTGCATAAATAAAAATAAATTAGAAATCAAATTAAAAATTGTAATCTTTACAAGTTAAATATGAGCAGATGGATAAATTCAAAAAAAGAATCCAAAACTATATCCAGTCTTGAAAAATTGTGAATTAATTACATGTCAATATCCACTTTTAATTCTATATTTTATTAATTCCTGTAATCAAAACTATTTTGTGTGTGGGGATAGTACTGTCATTGATTTCTTTTAATGACTTTTGTTAAATGCTTTACCAATATTGAGTGAAATAATAATGAAAAAATAAATAAATTAAGCAATCATTATTTAAAAGAAAAAGAGCAACAACATTTATTTCATTCACTAAAAATATCAATATTAAACAATAACAACAAAAAACATTAGTATATAAAAATATAATATCTATTTCTAATTACATATTTTTCAAATTACAGTAGTGTATTTCTTTTTATTTATAATTATTTTTTATTTTTGAATAAAGGTCTAAGTGATTATACTTAGATTTTTTTTAAAATTTTTCAACTGTGACTTAATTTATTTGGTTTTATACAGATTTGCATATTTTAATTATTAAATGCTTTTATCAAAGTTAAAAAATTGGTTTGTTTATTGATGTGTTTGTTTGTAACCTTTTCATCTGTTTAAAGTTAGAACAAAATTTTAAAATTGAGATTTTATAGATTTAAATTCAGTAAAATTGTTACAGATTTGACATTTATCTAGTTCATAGCAGGATAATCCATCAGGGTAATTAATATTTGCAGTAGGTCATTTAGTTTTTTAAGTATAAAACAGAGGGTGGGAAAATATTGAATACTTTGATATCAATTTTTAAAAAAATTTTCCTTGAACTTTTGTTTCAAGTAAGAACAATAAGAGGGTAGTATAGAGATTTTTTCTTTCAGTTTAATAACATTTTAAAATCAAGATTTAATAGAGTTAAGTTCAATATAATTTGTTGAAATTTTGTACATTTAAAAAATCTCTATGTAAATGATGGGACACATTAATATTTTAAATAAGTGACTATGTTTTTTAAACATAGAAGAGTGGAAGAAAGTGTCAATGTTTTAAGTAATGATCATGATTTTCTTGGTTGCTATTGTAACCTTCATTTAAGTAATAAGAAAATTTATTTATAATATAGTTTTATTAAGATTTTTTTCAAAAAAATTTTTCTATTAAAACATTTTCTTCTCTGATTTTCCGTTCTTTCAAGCTCTCAAACTTAATAATAGTCAGCTCATTTTTGGTTATTTTATATAAAGCAATGCTTTAACATTTGTTCCTTGAAAAATTAAAAATAATTTTGCACTTATTTCTTCCCCACTGCATAGAACTTAAAAAAATAATACTGAACCCTTTTCTCTCTAACCCAGCCATTTTTATATCAAAATTTTCATAATTTATCTGCAGCTGTGTAAAGACTATATGTTAAAGTTTCTTCATTAATCAGCCAAAGGTTTTTTTAAATAAACTGCTATGATCTTAAAAACAAAAGAAACTTAAAATTGACAAACTTTACTGGTGTGTCAACTAATAAAAAAAAGATTAATCTCTCCCTATGTAAAGATCACTCTTTTAATGACAATATTTTTTGACAATTTTTACAATTCAAAATTCACACAACAAGAGAAAAAATAAGAATATATGTGCAAGTAAAGCACCAAATGTCATTATCATTGATTTACACATTTACATCCTTACTTCAGACTACATGCATGCTTTGCAGGCTGTCTATTTGCTGACATTAGATTTGACAACACACCAATCTAGTTTATCTTATGCTATATTATTTAATACAAGAGTCTAAAACAACTATCTCTTATAATATTCATTTTCATTCATTTGTTTTCATTACTACTTACTAAGAAAATCATATATATAAATATTTATAATACACACACAGAAAAGACACAAACAATTTTTTTAATTTTATTTAATATATAATATATATATATATAGTGCCGGTCGGATTTATATGTTCACATAACAAGATCTAGCATCTAGGCAAAAGTACCTCAAATCCAATCATGCGCAAGATACACAGGTCAGGAACACTCATGAACTCTGCCCTATTTGCCTATTTCCCAGATCTATAACATTATAAACAACAATCCCGATGACATCGACTTAATTTACTTCACACCGCCGGCATCGATCATCTGAGACACAAAAAGACTATAGGCTAAATTTATATGATAGACTAACTAAATAACTAGCTATATTTTATGAGCAATGAAGGCTCATGACCTAGCACATTAATTATGTATTTAGCAAAGATCATCTAGTCATATTTAGCATAATCAATAACTTAATATACTAGCTTAACTAAAAGAAAGCAATGGTTCGAGCTGATATATATATTTAAGATTTATTAATAACAAAATTATGTCAGGTTATTTACCTGACATGAGCCTCATAAGTATTATATATATGTGTTTGATTCATATTTAATGATAACATAAGATTTGTGGCTATGCCAATAATATATATGTGTGACTTAATGAATTAGCACTATTGGAATACATTACTAGAATACTATTACACCCCCAGAGATGAATAGAGCATTTACTTGATTTAAAAAAGATAATAATTTTACAAGCAGATATTATATTTGGTTATATTCAACACTATTATTATTCTGAGTTATAGATAATTAATGCACGGGGTGGATAATGAATAATTATATAAACGATACTAAATCTATCACCTTAATACATATATTAATCTAATGGAAATATGTCTGCATATAGAAATCATCTTATTACGGCTTATGACTATTTCTGGGTGACTAATAAGACACTGAAAGGTGGTGTGTGCATGGGGGCTGATTGGGTTGGTCCAATTATGGATCCTGGAGTGTGCTTCATGAATTTTTAGGAATGAAGTTGACCGATTTTCCCTGCAACATAGGTAGGGTCAGTATTGAGACGAAGAATGGTCGGCAATGGCTTTATTGCGCTGGTTTCCCAGATTGCTCACCATATAAAGTATGCACATATTACCAAGTATGTCCCCAGGGTGGTTTTACAGCCTGGTTCAAGGATATTGAGAACGACGATGGGGCTCGACTTAGTGAATACCTCCATATGAGAAAGAAGCACGAATATATCTAAATGAAGTGGCCTTTATGCATGTAATGCTTAATAATATAATATATATATAACTCTAAGGATTAAAGATTATTGAAACATATTTATTGCCCATAAATTATGAAATATTCGGCGTAATGATATGGCTTCACCAAGCAAACATGGATAATAATTATACTTAAATAGAAAACTAAGATCTTAAGTTCCTCCTCCCCCTTACATTATGTTACTTAATATTATTCATTACTTCCCATACAATTAATAAATCTCAATCTTGGTTACTAAATGCCCTTGTGAAAATATATAAATTATTACAAAATAAGTGGGTGGTGGTAATAGCTAAGATGAGTTTTACATATATAATTTAAGAATATGAGATAGTGCATTATTTAGGAAGGAAGATGTACAAAGCAGATGTCAATCTGTTTTTCTACAGTACACATAAAAATATAATTAGTTTGTTTATCTAAAATCGCGAGTACCTGGGCAAGTTGAATAAGATTTGTTTTGATCAAATTATAAGTTATTTACCCGATAAATGATGGGTGGGTAAACAAAAATGAATTATATGCTTGCAATTTTAGAATATCATTGGTATTTCTTTTAAAATATAAATACATGAATCTAAATGAAAATTATTTGCCACTTGGAAATAAAAAAAAAGAAAAACATTTTATAGGAGGCTTAATATAGATTAGTTATATAGAGTTATAAGAATACATATTTTGAAGACATTTAATATAGATGATTAAAATATAATTATTACAGAGAAGGCAAGATTTAAGAATTGCAAGCGGACAAAGTTGTTTTACCATGCTTATTTGGAAGAGCATTTTCACTAGGAGTCAGTCCATCAGTATTGTTTCACTAGATCTAGGGTAGCATTATTATTTGAGAATTAGCATTTCATTTTCACTGGAAAAATACATAAAGTTCATTAGTACAGGATGCAGAGCTTCGTTCATGGGAACAGCATATTAGAATGGAGGGAAAAGGCGAAATTTACCCTACTCATGGCACATTGTGTGAGAATCAAAACTGGCATGGAATATGTACAGCAACATAGTTATTTAATGGTCTCCTTCCTCTTTGGATTCAAATATAGCAGTATATATACTTTTATTTTGGAGATGTAACTTAGCAACTACTGCTGGACCTGAGGTGGGTTAAGCACTTAAGGTTCCTCTGGAATAGTTTGACCAGATACTCTTATTTAATAAGATGTTTGAAACAATGCAAGTTTGTTATCAGTTTCTTGAATGATTGTTTTAAAATAAATCTTATGGTTTTAAAACAAGCTAGCATGGACAATTTCCACTAATGGGTTTATTTTATTATTACCAATTTGTAATCTTTTACTTTTATCTAAGGGATCATCCAGGTAATTGTTTTTCGAGAGAATTTTTAACTAGATTGCATCATTTCTTGCTACAAAATTATATATGAAAAAATAATAAGTTTTATATATGATATCTTATATATAATATAACTTAATTAATTTATTCACAATCTCCTACACTGAAATATATAGATATTTATTATTTACGCTTGTATATACATGAGAATATTATTAAATAAAATATTTTTAAATTAAAATACATACATGTTTGTGTGGTTTATGTTATAATACAAAGCAAAGAAAATATATATATTATTAGCTATGTATATACGTGTGCACAGGTGGGTTTGAATACAGTTAGATGGTAAGAGATTTAATGCGGGCTGTGAAGCAGGATCTGAGCATCAGATCATCTGCTTCATTTTCCTGAACTTACTGAAAAAAATGAAAAACTGTTTAAAAAAGAAAAAATATTTTACTTGATGTCCAGGTAACTAAAGAACAACTTTGGATTGGTGATGTATCTAAAAAAATTTTTATGACTTTCATTTATGATAGAATACCCTAACTCTCTGCTATATTAGAAATTTTATGACTTTCATTTACGATAGATTACCCTAACTCTCTGCTATATTAGAAATTTTATGACTTTCATTTATGATAGAATACCCTAACTCTCTGCTATATTAGAAATTTTATGACTTTTATTTATGATAGAATACCCTAATTCTCTGCTATATTAGAAATTTTATGACTTTCATTTATGATAGAATACCCTAACTCTCTGCTATATTACTGGAAAAAATTTCACTGTCTTCATGTAACAAAAAAAAACTGCTTGCTTAACTGAATAATATAAAATATAAAAAACTATGCTATAATATAAGTATTAAAGTCCTAAATCATTTATCATTGAATATCCCTGTTGTCATGTTCTATCTGTCCAGCTCAGATTTATCTAGTTTCTCCCTCTATCCAATGGTTTATACTTTTTGATGCTAGTTGGTTCACCTTGCCATGAGTTGTGTTTGCATATTGATGGTTGCCCCATGGATCTGGGATGATATTTGGGTGGTTCTGTTTGTATGGGTGAATCATCGATGGATGTGAGGAATTGGGCCATCTCCTCTATCTTCCTAACTTGACATCACACCATCATCTGTTGTACATAGGGTGGAATATTCTGCTGTATTGCCCTAATGATTTGAGTTTCCATGAACGGGAACGCTGTTAATAATCAAAGACGTGCCACCTGCCTGATGAAAAGTTGCATGTGGGTTTCCTGGTTAATAGAACCATAAGCCTATTTTAAAACTGTGTGGTAAATACCGTCTTGGCACTCCTCGCTCCAAAAAGTTTTCAATAAAGCAAATGAATAATTTTCAAAGTCTGGTGGCTTATCTTCATAACAGTCCCACCATGATTTGGCATATCCTAGTAAATAATGGACAGCGAGGGCCACCTGGTCCACTGCTGGCACTTGTTGGAATTTGAATAATTTTTGCAGGCTATCTATGTGCACGCTCGGGTTTTCTCCGTCACCTTTGAACACCTTAACTTGGATGAATTTGGTTAGTGATATTGGTGAGTGTACTATCTGATCCTTGGACATACTAGGTGTTGACCTTCCCACACAGGTTTCTAGTGGAATCTGGGGTCTGTTTGTCATTTTCTCTGGTCCGTCTTCCTCGAAGCTCACTTTCTCCTTGGTTCTTGCCATATCTTCTTTTATATTACTGGTCTCTTCCTTAATTTGGTCAATGCATACATGAAACATGGCTTCTTGTTTGTTTTGCTTGGCTGTAAGGTCTCCTTTTATTTCTTGGATGGCATCCAGAGTCTCATACTTGTGGTCCTCCAGAGACCCCTCAAACTTGTTATGACTATCCTCACATTCCTGTCAGCATTCTGTTCATACGTCTTCTACCTTTGCTACTATAGTGCTATTCATGTGGTCCCATGTGGTGACCATACACTCCTTTGTCTTTCTGCTCTCGTCCTCAATCTTTGCCTCCAAACTATCAAATTGTTTTCTGCTCTCGTCCTCGATCTTTGCCTCCTAATTCTCAAATCTCTTTCTGCTCTTATCTTCAATCTTTGCCTCCAAACTCTCAAATCTTTTTTCAATTCTTTGCAACAACCACATCATTGTTTCCCAGGTTACAGGTGAATTCTCAACCTCTTTGGGTGTGTCATTACTCTCCAAAATAATTTTATCCAACCGCAATGTCTTTCCCTGATCCATATCCTCACTACTGTCCTCCATTTGTCTCTTAGATTTAAGATAAAATTTTATTTTTTTTAATTACCCAGATAAGTTTATGGTTATGATTTCAATATAGATGAACACCTCCTCCCCCAATTCCACACTCTTCCCTTACTCTACTCTTCCACTCCTGTACCTTATCTATATTTATTTAAATAACGATTGCTATCCTACCCTTTATTTCTTAATATTAATTATTTCTAGATCTAGTTTTTACTGACAAACATATATATTTGTACTGATTATTTATTATTTAGCTCTTCAATGCAAAGTATATAACAAAAAAATTATTGTAACTTCTATCTGGCCTTCTTTATGTTTTCTTTCGTGGTCTGTTTTTGGAGTTGTTCTTCAGCACCTGAAACATCTTAACAAAATTATTGATTAATGATTGCATTGATACACTTGATACACATATTTTGGAAAAAAAAAACTCTATATAACTTTTATTATGAACCATTACTTTTAAACTTAATAACTCGATCACCTATTGGCAAATTTATATTGGTATTGCTACTGGGAACCAGCCAAAGGGATACAGCTATATGACATGACCTGATCTGCTATTATTGGGTTGTATACTCCTCTAAACTATAAATAATTATACACACAGCTTAACAGAAAAAATTATTATGGCTTTAGCACATATTTATATAGAAGAATAAAAGTATAACAAAAACTGTCACTATTTCTTTCATTAATCTGAGGCAATTATATACGCATAAACATTAAAAAAAAATCTGCACATTTGCGATTTAGAATCTTTATTTTATCACATTTTAAAATCGTTTTAAAAGCTGTCACTAATTTAATTCTCTCAGACTTGGAAATATTATAATTTTATTTAAAATATGTATTAACAAAGAAAAAAATTTATATTTAACATCATTATTTAAAACAATTATGAAAAAGATTGTTATATATTATTATTTAGCACACACACTACTTTACTATATTTTTATCTTTAAATGTAAAAACCCCTTAAAAGCTGTCACTAACTTAATTCTCTCAGACTTGGAAATATTATTTGAGACATTTATAAAAAAATTATATAGAACATCATTATTTAAAGCATTTATAAAAAACTTATTATGTATTATTATTTAGCGCACATTTCAAAACTTGGGCATATTATATTTATTTATGAAAAATTCATTAAAATGAAAAAAAAAAGATATATCTCAATATTATTATTCTATATCGTACACATTCTTTATCATCTTTCTATTTTAAATGTGAAAACCCCTTAAAAGCTGTCACTATTTATCATACTGTAAACTCGAAAATACTTAATGTTATTTGGAATCATTTATGGAAACTTATATATAACACTATTTAAGACACACTTTTATTTTTATTTTTATAACTGTGGAGGCCCCTTAAAAGCTACCACTATTTTATTTACAAGCATCCTGCATGTAATTTCACGTTTATGACCAAGAAAAAAAAACATTATACAACATCCTATTCACTTCTTTGAAAAAACATTTTATCTTGTAAAAGTGAGAGCCCCTTAAAAGCTGTCACTCTTTTACATCACTGGAATTTTACATGTATACGAAAACTATAAACATTATTTGGGAGAACACTTCTTTATCTTTAATTAATATAAAAGTAAAAGCCCCTTAAAAGCTGTTACTTCTCCTTTACTTATTTTTAAAAAACTCACAAGAATTATACATGTAATGAACATTTACAGTCAAGGAATAAAACATTATATAACATTATCATTATTCAAATCATATATGTGAGAAAAAACAAAACAAAACTGCCACTAATTTATTTTATAGGTTCGTGAAAATGCAAAAACCTTTAAAACTTTTATGTGGAAAAAAATACTGAGTATATGACATACTATTTACTTAAATAATATTTTTATATATATACTGAGAGAAAATATTTATAATTATATTAACAATGACTCGCAGGGAGTGTGTACCAATATTCAAAAAAAAATTTTAAGCTGGGTGTTCAAAATAAAATAAATTTTTTTTAAAAACATGTTATATCTATTACTATCTACTACTATCTCAGGTATATGGGTGTTTGTATTCGAAGCCCTACGTTGACATGCCAAACCCGGGGAAAAGAAAAAAAAATCTGTGCCAGTCAGATTTGTATGTTCACATAACAAGATCTAGCATCTAGGTAAAAGTACCTCGAATCCAATCATGCGCAAGATACACAGGTCAGGAACACTAATGAACTCTGCCCTATTTGCCTATTTTTCAGATCTATAACATTATAAACAACAATCCCGATGACATCGACTTAATTTACTTCTCACTGCCGGCATCGGTCATCGGAGACACAAAAAGACTCTAGGCTAAATTTATATGATAGACTAACTTAATAACTAGCTATATTTTATTAGCAATGAAGGCTTGTGATCTAGCACATTAATTATATATTTAGCAGAGATCATCTAGTCATATTTAGCATAATCAATAACTTAATATATTAACTTAACTAAAAGAAATCAATGGTTCGAGTTGATATATATATTTAAGATTTATTAATAACAAAATTATGTCAGGTTATTTACCTGACATGAGCCTCGTAAGTATTATATATATGTGTTTGATTCATATTTAATGATAACATAAGATTTGCGGCTATGCCAATAATATATATGTGTGACTTAATGAATTAGCACTATTGGAATACATTACTAGAATACTATTACACCCCCCAGAGACAAATAGAGCGTTTACTTGATTTAAAAAAGATAATAATTTTATAAGCTGATATTACATTTGGTTATATTCAACATTATTATTATTCTGAGTTATAGATAATTAATGCATGGGGTGGAAAATGAATAATTATATAAACGATACTAAATCTATCGTCTTAATACGTATATTAAACTAATGGAAATATGTCTGTTTACAGAAATCATCTCATTATGGCTTATGACTATTTCTGGGTGACTAATAAAACACTTAAAGGTGGTGCGTGGATGGCAGCTGATTGGGTTGGTCCAATTATGGATCCTGGAGTGTGCTTCATGAATTTTTAAAAACGAAGTTGACTGATTTCCCCTGCAACGTAGGCAGGATCGGTATTGAGATGAAGGATGGTCAGCAATGGCTTTATTGGGCTGGTTTCCCAAATCACTCCCCATATAAAGTATGCACATATGACCAAGTATGTCCCCAGGGTGGTTTTACAGCCTGGTTCAAGGACATTGAGAACGACGATGGGGCTTGACTTAGTGAATACCTCCATGTGAGAAAGAAGCACGAATATATCTAAACAAAATGGCCTTTATGCATGTAATGCTTAATAATATAATATATATATATATAACTCTAAGGATTAAAGATTATCGAAACATATTTATTGTCCATAAATTATAAAATATTCGGCATAATGATATGGCTTCACCAAGCAAACATGGATAATAATTATACTTAAATAGAAAACTAAGATCTTAAGATCCTCCGCCCCCTTATATTATGTTACTTAATATTATTCATTACTTCCCATACATTTAATAAATCTCAATCTTGGTTACTAAATGCCTTTGTGAAAATATATAAATTATTACAAAATAAGTGGGTGGTGGTAATAGCTAAGATGGGTTTTACATATATGATATAATTTAAGAATATGAGATAGCACATTATTTAGGAAGGAAGATGTACTCAGCAGATGTCAATCTGTTTTTCTACAGTACACATACAAATATAATTAGTTTGTTTATCTAAAATCGCGAGCACCTGGGCAAGTTGAATAAGACTTGTTTTGATCAAATTATAAGTTATTTACCTGATAAGTGATGGGTGGGGAAACAAAAATGAATTATATGCTTGCGATTTTAGAATCTCATTGGCATTTCTTTTAAAATATAAATACATAAATCTAAATGAAAATTATTTGTCACTTGGAAATAAAAGAAAAGGAAAAACATTTTATAGGAGGCTTACTATAGATTAGTTATATAGGGTTATAAGAATACATATTTTGAAGACATTTAATATAGATGATTAAAATATAAATATTACAGAGAAGGCAGGATTTAAGAATTGCAAGTGGTCAAAGTTCTTTTACCTTGCTTATTTGGAAGAGCATTTTCACTTCTAGGGTAGCATTATTATTTGAGAATTAGCATTTCATTTTCACTGGAAAAATACATAAAGTTCATTAGTACAGGATGCAGAGCTTCATTCATAGGAACAGCATATTAGAATGGAGGGAAAAGGCAAAATTTCCCCTACTCATGGCACATTGTGTGAGAATCAAAACTGGTGTGGAATATGTACAGCAACATAGTTATTTAATGGTCTCCCTCTTTGGATTCAAATACAGCAGTATATATACTTTTATTTTGGAGATGTAACTTAGCAACTACTGCTGGACCTGAGGCAGTTTAAGCACTTAAGGTTTCTCTGGAATAGTTTGACCGGATACTCTTATCTAGTAAGATGTTTGAAACAATGCAAGTTTGTTATCAGTTTCTCGAATGATTGTTTTAAAATAAATCTTATGATTTTAAAACAAGCTAGCATGGACAATTTCCACTAATGGGTTCATTTTATTATTACCAATTTGTAATCTTTTACTTTTATCTAAGAGATCTTCCAGGTAATTGTTTTTCGAGAGACTTTTTAACAAGATTGCATCATTTCTGGCTACAAACTTATATATGAAAAAATAATAAGTTTCATGTATGATATCTTATATATAATATAACTTAATTAATTTATTCACAATCTCCTACACTGAAATATATAGATATTTATTATTTACGCCCGTATACACATGAGAATATTATTAAATAAAATATTTTTAAATTAAAATACATACGTGTTTATGTGATTTATGTTACAATAGTAAGCAAAGGAAATATATATATTATTAGCTATGTATATACATGTGCAAAGGTGGGTTTAAAGACAGTTAGATGGTAGGAGATTGGATTTGGGCTGTGAAACAGGATCTGAGCATCAGATCATCTGCTTCAATATATATATATATATATATGGAAATTGGACTCTATCCTTACAATATATAAATATACACACAAGAATCAATAATACTTAATTCTTTTATATGTATATATGTAACAAATGTGACATTAATATTAATGTTTCTTATAAAATTAATGGCCATGGAAAGAACTTGTTGCTAAGTGAAATAAGACTTCTTGATATCTTTCTGAAACCTTAAAGGTATTAAATGAAACAAATTATTTATATTGTAGAGAAACATGGATGGATACTCACCAGCATAATAATTCTACTGGTTTTTTAAACTCTGAGTATAAGATGAAAAAACATTACAAAGAGTTTTCTCCATTTCCAGATAGTTCTTAATTGTAAGAAAAAGTGAGTTTTCTTAAAGACAGGATAAGTGAATATGAGAATAATCTTTCTTTAAATAAATATTTACAATCATGAAAGAAAAGATTAAATTATGGTTCTTACTCCCAAAAAACTGTTAAGTTGCCAGTTAACTGAGCACGTAGTGGTTGAAGTCAAAAAGTACTGAGTGTCCTTGTTAAGGACATTGTAGCCATTCAACAATGACTTTTTATTTTAAGTATCTACAACTGTAGATCATTTTCAAATGAAGAAAAATTGTGTGAAATATAATATTGTTGAACTATATGAAGTTAGAATAAAATGTAAATAGACAAACATTGGATGTACAAGTAGAATGGTTTCATTAAAAATAAAAAATAAATTTTTTTTTTATGGATATTGATGGTATTTCAGACAGAGCATCAAGATTAATGATTTAAATTAATAGAAGATAAAAATAAATATATTTTGGTTTGTATTCTAACAAATTTTTATTGTCATAAAGTAAAAATTTTTTATATAGATGTACAAAATGCTTTTGATCAGCCCAAAAAACATTTTAAACTTGTCATGTCTAGCATTAATGCAAGAAATCGTAGATGTTATGAAAGATAAAAATTGGTTATTATGACAGAAGTGAAAAACTACACAGATTTATAGAATTTGCAAAAAAATGAAAAACTATATTGTGAATTCTTTTTTAAGAAAAATGCTAAATGAAAATAAATATAAAAACGTCCATCAGAATTGGACTATATTTTGATTAACAGAAAATATGTATTTAAAGATTGTAATATTCTTTATAGATTCAACATAGGAAGAGAACATTGATTATTGTAACTGACAGAATTGTGCAACCCACATGAAAATCACCTGAAGGCAATCTGCATGCATGTTCCTCATTCTGACATCACAGACTAATAATTTTTTCTTTTTTAGCCTGCTAATGTCAGGGGAAAACAAGTGACTCTTAACTATTCTACTTAAATTATTGATTGCAGACAATGAGCAAATGCTAACAAAATAATGAAACGTACAATTTATTTACACATATACGTTAGAAATTAACACACAATGGCATGCTTTACTTACATGACTTTTGACAAATTCATTTATGTGAAATAAACATTTATAGAGCCAATTATTATTTTATTTTATGTAATAAGGTAGATTATGCACAAATATAGTACATGGTAGTATACAGTTGAAATGCTTTTAAACCATATTTGACAAAATTTAGAATAATATTTGATATGAGTTAATTTTGAAATGATTCCAATTCACGGCATAGATTTTTAATCACATGCCCATTTTAGGATCACCGGTTTAAGCATAAACGATCTTGCAAAATGAGGATACTACTATATTATATCCCATGGTAAATAACTTACGAACTATTTAAATAATTGACTGCTGTGATCAGCTTCAGCCGTTGCTATTAGTAATTAGAATAATATAATAATTGTAAAATACAGGAAGTTACATCTATATGATAACAGTTTATAAATAAGAACAAATATATGTATAAAGTATATGCAAATGGTAGAAATTAACATCTACTAGTGCTTAAAGTTTATAATACAGCACGTAAGAGTGACCAGCAGTCACAAACATATCACAAGACATGTATGCAGATAATCTATTGTAAGAAATTTTTATCTACTGCACATCACCAAACTAAACAAATAATGAAAGTAAGAGGTTAGTAATCAGAAAATGATTTTACAATCATTTATCACTAATAGGTTACATAAGAATGAGTTTCATATATAACAAGAATAACCTGAATTGACTGTTTACAGACATCCATTTCTGTCAATTACATTTCCTCAAAATAAAAAAATTGTTTGCTCAAAATGAAATGTATTCATATAAATAAATGCAACCTTAATCTAGCCTGTCTATGCAGCACGATTATATTTGTAAATTTAACATATGGTTTATATTTAAATAGGCATTTATTTTTATAGCGTTATGTTTTTTTATAAATTGTAATACATTAAAGATCAGCCTTTTCAAGCTATTGTCCATGCTCTTTTTACGAGTGTTAATAATAAATGAGTGAAATTGAGTGGTTTAATTAACATACAGATCATTACTATCATGGCCAGAGATTGATAAATTATACTTTAATTAATTTAAAATAAAATACTAGTTTTCTACTTCACCTTTGAGTAGTAAGTAACTTAATTTGCGTTTTACGCAAAGAAGTGAAACTTGTCTAAAATATTATTAAAGAGTTATATGGCTAAGCACTTTCAGAGAACTTAAGTTTCCATAGTCATAGCCTACTTTAATTGAACTTTAGCAGTGATTTATGCAAAATTTATGCAAAGTTTTATAAAGACCATTTTCTGGAGATTGCAAAGCACAATTCTTTTCGGTTTATACCACAGCATAAAAATCATCTTCGCCCTCTAGTTTTCAAAATTAGAAGTAAATTATTCAAAAATCTTACGTATATGCTACTATATTACAATTAAATTTTTATTTATTAAAATGTAAAAGATAATAAAAAAATATTTACCATTTTAAAGAAGTTGAAATAATTACACTAGATTAATTAAAATAATTAGTTTAAATTATTTGAAACTTAGGAATTTAAACTATCGACATTTATAACTTAAGAATTTAAACTATCTCGATGGTTCTCAGCTGAATGGATGATAATGGTGAGCCATTAGTCATCGAAATCAATGAAACATATTATTTCCACAGAAAATATCACAGGGGGACTATACATAGAGAGCATTGGGTCTTTGGTGGCATTGAAAGAGTGTCAAAGAAGTGCTTTTTGACAGAAGTTATAGATAGAATGGCTGGCACATTGGAGGCCCTAATCCAGTGGTACATTTTAACAGGTACTCACATAATTTCAGAAGGCTAGGGTTCATACAATAATGTCAGCAGACTCAGCAAGGGGTATATATGCATTCGGTTGTCATCCATCAGGACAACTTCATGAATCCAGAGACCGAGACATACATACCCAGAATATTGAGAATATGTGGATGAGAGAAAAGCGTAAGCTGAAATTTCAATCTGGACCAGCAGAGTTTTGTTTACATCATACCTCCAAGAATTTGCCTTCCGGAGTATGTAAAGTACTGCCGCCTTTTTCTCCAACTTCTTAATATGCATAGGGCATAATTATGCGTAAAAAGGTAAATGATTTTTTTTTATTATCTTTTACGTTTTAATTATTTACTAAAATTGTAATATAGGAGCATATACATAAGATTTTAGAATATTTTAGTTTTAATTTTAAAAACTAGAGGGTGAATATCTTGTGGTCGCTAAAGTAAATCTTTACCTAAAGTTCATACCTATTATTTCAATGTATAAAGTTCCCAATTAGTTTGTTAGGTATTGATTTGTTTTGGTGGAGTTTATTCTTTAAACCATAGCTATGGTGGATGATGGTTTCAAATCACAATTGCAATTAGGATGCTTTGAAAGTATTTATTTGGTTTGATGGATGGTTTTTTCTATAGCTTTGGACATCAGGCTTTGTGGATATAAGGTTAACACATAAGAAGACCCATGTTTGGGTGGTTTCTCTAATTGTTGGTGGTTCTTGCTCTTGGACTTGGCGATGGTTTATAGCTTGCCCTCTTCCAGCTTGACAGAGTCAATCAGACAAGAGCTTCTCCATTCCTGTATGCTAATGGCCCAAATTACATGAACAATTATAATTATGAATTTCTGGCTGAGAATAGCATAATAACTAAAGCACTCAGCAGAATAACAGAAGAAGAATTCCCTTGAATTTAATTATAAGCACTATTTATAGACTGTAGAGACAGATTATCAGTAAACTTCAGATTCATCACTTGTCTTTGGGATTTATTAATCGATTGGCTATAGATAACTATAGTAACTCTGCTGAGGTCCAGAATTCGTTGCCCAATATCTTATTTGCAGATGTTTTTTGACCAGGATTTACAAAATAGCAGCCTATTTTAACTACATTACATCAGATATTTATCTCCTTAAAAAGTTAATCAATCAATCTGTTTACAAGAATTTTAATTAGTTTTTACAAATATTATTTCCACTTCTAATTTTTAACAACAAAACATCTTTTGTTTTTAATATACTTTTAGACTAAGTTTTTACTTTTATAATTTTTAGAAAACTATTTTTTTAAAATTAATGTAAATATAACTTTACAATTATTCGTACCATATACCTTATCTGTACATATAAAAAATATATAATTTTTATTTATTAAAGTTATTTAAATCTTTAATTTTACAAGAAGTATATATATATGACGTTTTAAAATTGTTATGGCAGGTAGTAATGTTAGAATTGGTAAATGTCATAAAAGATAAAAATACAGTGGGTAAATTTGGTTATGTTGACCGAAATAAGAGACTACACAGATTTATGGAATTTGCAAGATATTGTGAATTTTTTTTAAAAAAAAAAAAGCTAAACGAAAATGAATATAAAAACATCAATCAGAATTGGACTATATTTTGATTAACAGGAAATATGTATTTTTAAAGATTGTAATGTTCTTCATAGATTCAACATATGAAAAAAATATCAATCACAAATATATAAATTATGTTTGAATGAAAAGCTAAAGATATATATTGTGCAATATGGACTTACACCCCACCAAACCCATTAACAGCACCCCTACTTAATTCAAACCTGTTACTGACAATAGTAACATTCTCTGCAGAAAATAGAAGTCAAATTATACGAATAATGAGAATGATGATCATATGAAATTTAGTACTGAGGGATAAAATGTTTACAAGCACTATAGCTGAGAAATAATTAATTGAATCTATAACTAAACGTTTAACTGTTTTTTATATTTAAATATTTAACAAACATGATAAATACATAGTGTTTTCCTGAAGGTTTGTGATGATAGTGTTCTAGTTGTATTTTTATTTTGGACTATTTCCATAATCTAATAGGTGTATTGAATGTTTTTAGAAAAATTTAACATTATTTTAATATTCCAAATACATTCAACTGTTAATAAATAGCACATCAAACAGGTTAGTATATGCACAACATTTCAAGAGGTATTTCCCCCTCTTCTTCAGGTGTTGTTGGCCTGACCAGTGATAATATAGCATGGGATTTGAACCTGGACCCATAAATTCTTGAGCATTGAATTTTAAGGTAACACTCTAACCAACTAAGCTATCCTGCCAAAGGACACAATCTGTAGTAATTTCATATACTTATTTATGAGATTCCTCCTGATTTCTGCACTTTTTTCTAAAAGCAAGGCTGATTAGTTGTTTCTATGCATTAGGTATAGTCTCATTAGGTTGGCTCATGGGAATTTTTGCCATTGTCATGTGAGCAGCATTTTTAAATTTTCTTCTTTGTACCTTTTCTTCTCTATCCAATATTTTTTGTATTTTCCTAATTGAACATATGTTCATTGGCACATATATGGTTTGCTACCATAGACACATCTGTTTTCTAATCATCAGTTTGTGTTCTTGCAAGCACTTTTCAATGGGGTGACTGATCTCAGCAATACATGTTCTTCCACATTCACATGGTATTTCATAGATGCAGTGTTTTTTTCAGCATTTTAAGTTTAGGCTTTGTAGATGTTGGAATTCCTCATAGGATGGTATGGCTCTGGAAAGCTGTTCTGATGTTATACTGATTGCAAATATTTCTTAATTTGTCTTCTATTTTTGAAATGTATGCATACACTACAGTACCAATAAATGTCTTTTATTTTGATGGTTCTTTTTGTTGTCTATTCAATGTTTTCTTAATAACAGCTGATGGATAACCATTATTCATAAGAGTTTGTTCTATATTGTAAACATTAGTTTCTGTCACGGAGAAACTAACAAAGGATAGATTCAGTGTAACATTAGTTTTACATTATCTAAGAAGAATTTTTTTTTATTAAAATGTTAAGTTAAATAAAAATTGGTATTTTGTTTTAAAATCAAAACATCGTGAATCCCGATTAAGAATATAATAGAAATAAAATTGAATCAACGATATTTTAAAAATGAAAGTTGATATCATGAATAAATTTTTAACTTGCTAATTCTAGCGATTGATTAATATTTAGTTATATGGAGAGATAGCTCTTCAAGTTTCAAAAAGATTTTATAAAATCATACTGTTAATTAAAGTAACAATAAGTACATTGTTAGTAATTTTGTATTATATGTGCGTGTATGCATGTGTGTGTGATGTATATGATTTTAAGTATACAGAAAATCTTAGAGTTTTATACATCATACAGGGTACCATTCGATGGTGTTTTGAGAGGGGTTTAAAGAAATTCATTATGGTTTTTAGTCATAAATCTGTAAACAAAATTTAGTCTATTGATTTTTATTGAAATAGTTTTTTATAAAATTTTTTACCATTTTCTTTTTACAATTTTTTTTTGTTGTTCAAAGCAGGAAAAATATCTCTCAAACACACGTGGGAAGGTAGGTTTGTGTATAAGTAATGTCCAGACAAAAATTGAATAAATCAATTAAAAATTAATACTAGGGGTCAATGTATAAACAGTTAGATCAGAAGAATGATTGATGCATAGATTCAGTAAAACTGAGCTTATATTGCAGCTAAAGGTCTTCTCTAAAAATCTTGTGCTAAGTGAGCATGCAACAAATTCCGTTTCAATCTATCGTCTGACTAAAGTTATTAGTTTTTATTTAAAAGTGTACATTGTATATCTTACTAATGGAGCATTAGAAGGTTTATAGGCACACTTGTCTTCTCTAATAAGTCAAGTGATGCCAACAATTTTATCAATCTACAAGGAAATTAACACATCACGCTACAGTCAATGCGTCTCATTCGAAAGCTTCGATCTACATCTCCGAGAATATCTCAGGTACAAACTTTTATTGTCACTTGTCTTTTATTGAATAATTTAACAAGTAAATTTGAATGGATCATTGTACTACAAACTTTTATTAACCTTAATCTTATATGGAATAAGTCATTTTCAATATTTGAATGTTTTATTATTATTACAAACTGTCATAATATTTTATACTACTTCAAATATTTAATTTTTAATACTGGAATAAATGGATTATAACAGAATAAAAGACTGAAAGAATAATAATAATAATAATAAATGCCAATTTTATCTCTATTTTATATTTAATTCAAGATGTAATATAGTTAAAAGAATAACTTGTACTTCCTGTGATTATGATTCTCCGAGTAAACTTTTGAGTTCTCGTGAGAGAATAATTATAAAATGAAGTTTAAAAATGATAATCAAAACAATTCTTTTGTATAAATGCGATGAGAAAAGAAGTCTAAAGAATATATAACGAGCATTTGATTTTATGAAATATTTTCAATGGAATAAATTGTGCAGGAATTTTATGTAAGAGAATTAAAAATATTATAAACATCTAGGATAAATGTAAACTTAAAAAAATGGAAATCAAACCCAAAGGATAATGTACTGCTGAAATAATAATTAAATTCCTATCGGAAAATTCCTTAGGAAAGAAATAATATGATAATGTGTGAATTACTGTGATATATAGTGGAAATCCAGATCTTAAAGTAGCTACGAGATTAAATGTGCTTTAAGTTCGTTGTTGCCCCAAATAAACATTAATATTTTGGATAGCTTCAATGATATTCTACCATGGCCATGCATGCATTTTATTTTATATTTTTTCCATTTAAAAATGATATATGTCTTTTCTTCTGACAGTTTACACTTCACGGGAGGATCATTGTCAGCATCCCCAGTGTACCAAGAAAGAGACAATACGTAAAATTTTTATTATTATTATTTTATTTGTTAATATGTTAATTAAACACTTCAATTGTTATTTTCATTTAGATCTCATTGCTAATGTATTAGGCCAAAATGCTATTTATGGTTTTTGGACATAGTATGCACCATCTCTTGATCAATTTTGGTCACAATTTCTTCATTTTAGGCTTATTTTATAGGAAATTCAAAATTTAAAATTAAAGCAAACATTCTCATCATCATTATCAACCATCATCAATCCACTGCATGATGAAGGTTTCTCCAAGTTTAATCCATTTTCTCCGATCTTTAGCCTTTCTTCTCCACATCACTCTGCACACTTTTTTATCTCATCCATCCATCTCACACATGGTCTTTTTCTGAGTCTTTTACAATCTCTTGGAATCCAGTTTAAGATTTCAATTGTCCATCTATTATCATCTCTTCTAGCAATATGTCCAGCCCAACTCCACTTCAATCTTTTAATTTTTTCAACACCTGTTTGTTCTCTTACCCATACATTGCATTTTCGATCTCTTCTTGTTACTCCCAACATGCATCTCTCTATACTTCTTTGAGTGGTCTGGAGTCTCTATATTGCTCTTTTATTAAGTGTCCAAGTTTCAGATCCATAAGTAAGAACTGGTAAAATACATTTGTTAAAAACCTTCGTTTTCAAAATCTAGGCATATTTCCTTTTAGTATCAAGTTATTTCTACCAAAAGCACTCCAACCAAGTTTAATTCTATGATTAATTTCATCCATTATGTTTCCATCCATATTAATAATTTGACAAAGGTATTTGTAACTGTTAACTTCTTCTAATTCATCATAATAAATCTTTATTTTTATATTTTCAGCAAATCGATTAAACATTACTTTAGTCTTTTTAACATTTATCTTTCGTCCTACTTTCCTACTTTCATCTGATAACTCCTGCAACATTTCCTGTATCTCTGAAGCATTATTTGCAAAAACAACTATATCATATGCAAAATCTAAATGACTTAAATAATCTCCATGTACTTTCACTCCTTCAGTTTCCCATTTTTATCCACACAATACTTCTTGCAACACTGCTGTAAAAAGTTTTGGAGATATGGAGTCACCTGTTCTTACACCTTTCTCAATGTTGACTTTCTCAGTATCATTATATAATCTAATTGTTGCTTTTGCATTTTTATAAATATTCTTTAAAATATGACAATATCCTGGATCTATACCTTGATGATCCAAAGCTTTCATATAGTGTTATATTTTGGAAAAAAAACTCAATTTTCTTTGCTGGCTATTGGTGCTTCGACCAGTCTCTTTTCTCTGATTGGGTGCCTGCCAAATCTGAAAATTGTGCTTTAGGTATTTCTAAATGACAAAGTCAGAAAAGTAAATAAATATATTTATTGTAATTTTTTACATTCATAAATAAGATTTTACATTACTTTATCAAAATATAAAGTTTGATTTGAAAGATTTTAAATTTTACAAGAAAAATATGTTTGGAGAAATGATCAGTAATCAAAATAAGTATCGCTAATTGACCATAATTAGGCATTTCTAAATGACAAATTCAGAACTGAAAATGAAATGTGGTATGCTTTCATATTTTGTAGTAAATAATTATATCTATTGCAATTTTTTACATTCATAAATAAGATTTTACATTACTTTATCGAAATATAAAGTTTGATTGGACAATTTTTAATATTACAAGAAAAATACATTTGTGAAAATGATAGCTCTTCAGAAAAGTAAATTGCACTGACAGCTATAGACTGAGTAATGACACCACAGATTGATTGAAATATAATTCTTTTGTTTTACCACTGTCTATTTTTTAAACGTTTTTTCTTATATTTTTCTTCAGTTATTAACATTATTTTTAATTTTTCATTACATTTAACCAATTTGAATCTAAAATTATTTAATTTTTAGAAGCTGAATTAAAAAAATTCTGTCAATTTTAGATTAATATTTTAACAATAGAAACCGACTGGAAATGAAACCGATGAATAATATTGTTCTCAGATTTAAGTAGTGGACCAATACAAAAATTAGATAAAGATTAAATAAATTGAAGGAATCAGTTAAAGGGTTAGCCCATTAAAAGGTTCCATATTTGAATTCAATAAATTGGATTTGATTTATTAAAAAATATAAGTTTACAAATGAAAAACTTTCTAAAAATTATATTTGAACTTTGTTAAAAAATGGAGTACATAATAAGGAATTTTTCATGATCTGATGGTCGGAAATAAAGTCAGGCAAGAAAACAATTTCAAAACATCAACGCAATGTTTATTCACTGAAATTTATTTTTAACATAATAATGAATAAATATGAAGCTTTAATAAATTTATAAAATTATTCTTTAAAACTTTTAATTGCAATTACTATTTGTAGAGTTTTTCAAAAGATCCTACCACAGTGTTAGTGAAGGTGTTAGTAATCAGTTTCACAAGGCATGACTATCCTGCCAACTGGTTTTCTTGCTTATTATTATGCAGAATTTGTTCATTTCTATTTTTAAAAATAAGCATACACACATTAATGGACAAATACATATGGTAGTATACATAAAGTTGCATAGTACATGTATTATTTATTCTATATATTGGTATATTATATTATCAATTTTTTGAACATATTAAATCTCTATACTTTATAGATATTTTATTTTGTTAATGCTGTTATTTTACTTCTGTTACAGAACACTAGACCATGTGGTGTTCTATCTGCAATAAATAAAAAAGACACAGAATGGGCAGGATGTAAGTAATAATCAAATGGTAATGGATTTAGAAATAAATGTAGATGTGTAGAAGGAATGGTCTGTAAAATTAATGGCAAGCAAGTTATTTATAAATGTAATGGAGAAGAAAACATGAAAAGAATTTATAAAAAAGTAGTTAGGAATTTTTTTATATTAAAATTGGATATTTGAATATGCAAGGTGGTAGGAGATCAGAAAAGTAGCTAGAATTAAACAAAGGAATTAAAAAAGAAAAACTTGAGGTATTAATAGTAGTGGAAACATAACTAAGAGAAGAAGAAGAACCTATTCTGGAAGAACTGTTATGGCAGGGTATAAATAAAAAAAAGAAAAAAGTGGTTGTGGTGTAGGAGTTATGTCAAAAATATTTAAATATTGTTAAATGTCAATAACATTTGTGGTTTGAGATAAGGTTGGGAGACAGGAATGGATGGTGAATATAGAGTATATAGGCACTGGAGATAATCAAACTATAATAAAGTGGAGCAGTAACAGATGTAAATGCTTAGTTAAGGATATACAAAGTTTCAAATAAAATGGGGAAGATAATAAATAAGGAATATGAATGAGCATAAGAATGCATAGCCTTTGAAGAGTTTTTGTCAGAGAGTAAATTTGACCATTGAAAATGTATTGAATATTTATGAGGGACAATGCACATGGTCTAAAAATAATATATTCCATACAATAGATTATGTATTAGTAGACAAAGAGGGAATAAATAAAGTACAAAAAATTAAGGTGTTTGATAATGAAGAGAGAGTATGTAATAGTGATCAAAACTTCTTTATAATAGAAATGGCTAGTAATGTGATGAAAAATAATAATAAAAGTAGAAAGGATAGTGAAAGATGTGGATGGAGAGTGAATGTTAAAAATAAGTTAGAAGAGTATAAACTAAAAGTTGAAGAAACCATGGAAGAGTTGATTGGGGATGAGTATAGGACTGGTGTGGTAAAATAGAAAAAGTGACAAATAGAGTTTTAGGTGAGAATATTCAGAAGAATAAAAGTAATAGGAAAGTTTGAGTGAGTAAGTGTATAAAAAAGAGGGAAAAACATGCAGAGGATATAAGTGAGTTATTAAAAACAAAGAAAATGAAAAAGGTATTAACACTAAATGGGAAAAGTACTTAGAAAAAAAAGAAGTTGGCTACAATAGATATATATATATAGAGAGAGAAAATGAAATTGAATAGTAAACTGTTGAAAGATATTAAGAAAAGTGGAAGAGATGGGAGTGAAAAAATGGTAATACATTAAAAGAAGGAATGTAAGGGAGAGAGAATTTGTATTACTAGATGATGAGGGATTAGAGGGTAGCTCTATAAAAGAATTGGAGATAGTCTGATATACAAAAGATGTTAAATGTGAAGAACAGAGTAATAGCAAACATGAGAGCATATAGTAATGGGAATATGTGATTTACAGAAAATGCATTAAATGAGGCAAGTAAGAACTTGAAAGGTGAAAAGGGAAGAGGTTTGGATGGATGGGTAGCAGAGATGATAGTGAATTTAGGAAAAAAGGCAAAATTAAAAGTACTATTATGTTTTAATAAGATGGCACAGAAGAGAGATTTTCTGAGTAGTTGGAAGTAATACAAGAGTAAGGCTATTATTTAAAGGGAAGGATAGGGATCATAGAAAGTTAAACAATTATAGACCGATAATGGTAATGTCAGTGCTATATAAAGTTTTCTTATATATAGTGGCTGGAAAGGTTGCAAAATGAATGGAAGAAAATAATATAGAGGGAGAAATGGAAAGAAATTTTTGATCAGATAGTTGTATAGTAGAAAGTTTATTTGTAGTTACAGAACACATGATATGAGTAAGAATAAGATAGATAGTTATATATGGTTTGTATAGATATAGAGAAGGCATGCAATAGAGTAAATAGAAATAGATTATGTGTAAGCTTAGTAAATTTGGGAATGGATGAAGCTTTAGTGGATATTATTAACAAATTATATGAAAATGATTATTATATGTATCAATTAGGGAATATAGAATCATTTAAAGTTACAAATGTGGTGGGACTAAGGCAAGGATGTCCTCTATCACTTATTTTGTTTTTGTTATATTTGAGAGAAATGGAGAGAGCAATAGAAAGACTAGGAAAAGGGGTAGAGATACCATTAATAGGTGGCAAGGGAGTATATACATTGTCAGATCTTTTATTTGCAGAGGACGATTTTTGTGTGCAGAAAAAAAAACAATATGGGAGTTATGCTAAGAAGATGCACAAAGGTGGATAAAAAGATGGGGATTAAATTTAGTGAAGAAAAATCAAAACTAATGATTAATATAGGGAAAAGAGATGACAAAGAATTTTTATTGGGGGATATAAAGTTATGTTTGGTGAAGAGATATAACTATTTGGGAATCAACTTAAGTAATCAGAGAAATTGCTTGGATGAATATGAGAAAAAACTGATAAATGAAGCAAAGAAAAGAAAGGGACTGATACCAAAATTAACAGTGGTCTCATATAATAAATATGATGTAACTAGATTTGTATGGAAGGAAGTGGCAGTAGCAGGATTAACATATGATAATGATGCATTATGTAATAGTAAAAGGGTATTAGATTGTTTAGGAAAAGTACAAAGGTAAGTAGTAAGACATGCATTAGATGCAGATGTGTGGATGGCAAAAGTGGCAATTCAAGTAGAAATGGTATGATCAAGTTTTTATATGAGAAATGCAAAAAGAAAAATGAAAATGTTCTATAGGTTGCAATTTATGGATAATAAAAGAATAGCCAAAATAATATTTAACTGGGTTATGAATAAAGGGCAGGTAATAAGATGAGTGAGAAAGGTAATGCATTATGCCGAAATTTGTATAAAGAATTTGTCAGTATACTTATAAAAATGGTGGGATGATTGTGTTAGGAGAATAATTGTTGAGTGCTATAATGTTAAGGAATGAAATAAAAAATAGATGAATTAATAAAGAATAGGGAGTTGGAGAAATGAAATAGTATGGGGAGTAAAATGAGTTTATATAGAAGTAAACAGAATATTGGGTGTGAGTTAATTTATGATAATACCAAAGAAAGTAGGTTACTGTTTAAGGCTTGAATGGGATCTTTAGCAACAAAGAAATATACACAAATGGAAAAATGTAGGTGAATTAGTCTGCAAGTTGCACAAGGAAGGCATAGAAAATATTAGGCAACTGTTAATTGAATTTAAATGCCTTAAATCACAAAGGGTACATGGAATAAAGTTGTGGAAGGATAAATATAAATAAAGTAATTATACAGAAAGTGGGTTATTGCTTTTTTATGCTGGATTTGAAAAAAAGATATGAGGAATTTAGATATAAAGGCTATGAAGTTGACAAAGATTATGTTGTGGAAATGAGATGGAGCATGATAGAAAAAAGTATGGAAAAACTTAAAGAGGGAAATGGAAAGGTAACTTAATGTGGCTAACAGATTTTTCAGGGCATAGTTGCTGAGAGTTTCCTGACTCTGTATAAGGAGAAGTCACATTGTGTCACATCACATCACATTACTTGGTTTTTACTTCCATTATGAAACACTAGATGATGTAGTGAAGTAATATAAGAGTAAGGCTACTATTTAAATGAAAGGTTAAGTATCATAGAAAGTTAAACAATTATAGACTGACAGTGGCAATGTCAATGTTATATAAAGTTTTGTTATACACAGTGACTGGAAAAATTGCAAAATTGTTGGAAGATAATAATGTATCAGGAGAAATGGAAGGAAGTTTTTGATCACTTATGGATATGAGTAGGAATACAGGTAATATGCTTTTTACCAATATGGAGAAAAAGTATGATAGAGTAAATAGAAATAGATTATGGGTGAGTTTAGTAAATTTGGGAATGGATGGAACTTTAGTGGATATTATTAAGAAATTATATAAAAATAATTACTATACCTGTCAATTAGAAAATATAGAATCAGTTAAAATTAAAAATTGGCTGGGACTAAAGCATGGATGCCTTATATCACCTATTTTGTTTTTGTTGTATTTGAGAGAAATGGAAAGAGCAATAGAAAGACAAGGAAGAGGGGTAGAGATACAATTAATAGGTGGAAAGTGAGTATATATATATATATATATATATAGTCAGATCTTTTATTTGTGTATAATGTCTTAATAGGTGGAAAGTGAGTATATATATATATATATATATATAGTCAGATCTTTTATTTGTGTATAATGTCTTTTTGTGGGCAGAAAAAATGAAAGATATGCAAGTTAGGATGAGGACATGCACATGGATGGGTGAAGAGATGGGGATTAATTTTAGTGAAGAAAAATCAAAAGTAATGATGATTAATACTGGGGAAAGAGAAGACAGATAATTTTTATGGAATATATAAAGTTAAGTGTGGTGAATAGATATAAATATTTGGGAATTATCTTAGTAATTAGAAAAATTGTTTGGATAAATGGGAGAAAAAATTGAAAAATGAAGCAAAGAAAAAAAAGGTATTAATAAAGGAATTATCAGTGTTCTCATATAATAAGTATGATGTAGCTAGAATTGTATGGAAATGAATGGCAGTAGCAGGGTTTATATATGTTAATGATGTGTTATGAGTTAGTAAAGGGGTATTTGATTACTTAGAAAAAGTACAAAGAGAATTAGAAAGAAAATGCATTATATGCAGATGTGTGGACAGCAAAGGTGGCAATGCAAAGAAAAATAGGATGGTCAAGTTTTTATATGAGATGCAAAAAGCAAAATCGAAATGTTTGGTAGATTGCAGCTTTTGGAGAATAAAAAAATAACCAAAATAGTATTTAATTGGGTTATGAATAAAGGGCAGACAACAAGATGAGTGAACAAAGTAATGCTATATGCAGAAGATTTTGATAAACAATTTATGTCAGTATACTTATACAAAATGTGGGATGTTTGTGTTAGGAGAATTGTTGAGTGTTATAGTGTTAAGGAAGGGGATAAAAGAATAGATGCATTAAAAAAGAATAAGGAGTTGGTGAGATGGATAACTAGTATGGAGAGTAAAAAGAGTTTAAATATATATTGAAGTAAACAGACTATTGGGTGTGAATTAATTTATGATAATAGCAAGGAAAGTAGTTTACCGTTTAAGGCTCAAATGAAATCTTTAGCTACCAATGTATATATATATAAACTTGGTAGCTATATAAGGAAAAATGTGGGTGATTTACTCTGCATGTTGGGTAGGGAATGCATAAAAAATATTAGACATCTGTTAATTAAATGTAAATGCCTGAAAAAAGAAAGGGTATAAATAATGAAGTTGTGGAAGAATAAATATAAACAAAGTGATTATACAAAAAGTGGCTTATTGGTTTTTATACTGTGTTTGGGAAAAGATAACGGGGATTGAGATATAAAAGTCATGGAGTTGACAAAGATTATGTTTTGGAAATGGGATGGAGCAGAATAGATAAGAATATGGGAAAACTTGGGGCAGTGAATGGAAAGGGAAATTAAAGTGGCTAACAGGTTTCTCTGTGCATAGTTGCTGAGAGATTTCTGCATCTGTATAAGGAGAAGTCACAGTGCATCACATTACATCACCTGAATGAGTACAAAAAATTCATCAGTAATTTCAGTAATATTAAAGGAAGAGAGAAATAGTTGGATTACTACCAAGATTTGACAATAGGTATATTTTACATAAGGTATGTTCTATAAAAGATAGATTAAAAATTATGTGAGAGAAATTATGTTATGTTTGTGAATGTGTGGTATTTTTTTTATTAGTAAGAGAGAGTTATATACTAACGATGGATTTCACTTATCAAAACAAGAAAGTGAAGTATTAGTGGGTTTGATTAAAAAAATATTATAGTTTGGGAAACTTATAAAAGAGGAGTGTGTGTCAAATTACAATATTCTCAAAAAAAAAAAAAAGAATGTACGGCATGTAAGAAATAAACAAAGAGTAGATAATTTAGATATAAATGTAGATTTGGAGAGGAATGCATCTATAAAATTAATGACAAATAAGGTAATTACAAATTTAATAAAGAGAAAAGAGTTAAAAGAATTTATTGAAGATAGTAAGAATGAAGAAATTGTTAAAATTGGATATTTGAATATGCAATGTGGTAAGACACTAAAAATATTTAAATACTATTAAGTGTCAAGAAAATTTGTAGTTTGAGATAAGGTTAATAAGACAAGAATAAATGGTATCTATTCAAACTATAATAAAGTGGAACAAGAGCATATGCTATATATATAAATACCCAGTTAAGAATATATAGAATTTCAAAAAAGAGATAGAAAATAATGGTTATAGAGGATATGAATGGGCATATTAAAAAATTGATGATGAATAACAAAAATGGACAGCTTTTGAAAAATTTTGTCAGAGAGTGAATTTGAGCAATGTAAATTTATCAAATATTTATGAGAGAAAATACATATGGTCTAGAAATAATATATTTCACACAATAGATTATGTATTAGTAGAAAAAAAGAGAATGAATAAAGTATGGAAAATTGAAGTGTTTGATAATGAAGAGACTATGTAATAGTGATCATAAATTTTTTATAATACAAATGGTTTGTAATGTGCTGAAAATCAGTAATAAAAGTGTAAAGAATAATACAATATGTGGATGAAGAATGAATGCTAGAAGAATATAAAATAAAAGTAGAAGAAATCATGGAAGAGTTTGTTGGGGTTAAATATGAAAATAGGTGTGGTGTAGTAAAAAATGTGGGAAATAGGCTCTTAGGTGAGAATATTCAGAAGAATAAAAAATGAGATTTAGTAAAAGTGTAAAAAAGAGAAGAAAAAGATGCAGAGAATATAAATGTGCTATTAAAAACTAAAAAAGTAAAAAAGACAATAATATTAAATGGGAAAAATATTTATAAAAAAAAAGAAATTTGCTAATATTAATAATTATATGGAAAGAATAATATTAAATAATAAAATTATTAGAGGGATGGGAATAAAAGTTTTTGGTAGTATATTAAAAGAAAGAAAGTAGGGGGGAGAAAAATAGTATTACTAGATGATGAGAAAGAAGAGTGTAGCTCTAGAAAAGAATTAGAAACAATCTTAAATAAATATGTAATGAATGTGGAAAAGATGTTAGATGTTATTGATAAAGTGACAATAAACATAAAACATATGATAATGGAAATATTAGGATTAACAGAAAATGAATTCAATGAGACAGGGAAGAAATTGTAAAGTGGAAAGGCAAGAGGGTTAGATGGATGGGCAGCAAAGATAGTAATGAATTTAGAAAATAGAACAAAATTAAATCTGTTATCATGTTTTAATAAGATGGCACAGAAGCTGGAATAATACAAGAGTAAGACTAATATTTAAAGGAAAACATAATGATCATAGAAAGTTAAACAATTATAGACTAATAGTGATAACATCAGTGTTATATAAAGTTTTTACATATATGGTGGCTGTAAGAGTGAGAAAATGAATGGAAAAAATAATATAGTGGGAAAAAATGTAATAAAGTTTTAGATTGGATAGGTGTATAGGGGATAATTTATTTGTAGTCACACAACTTATATATATATGAGTAGAAATACAAATAGACAATTACATATGCTCTTTCTTAATATAGAGAAGACATGTGATAGAGTAAATATAAATAGATTCTGGGTAAGTTTAGTAAATTTGGAAATGAATGAAGCTTTAGTAGATCTTATTAAAAGATTGTAAGAAAATAATTATTATATTTATCAATTAGGGACTAAGGCAAGGATGCTCTATATCACCCATTTGGATTTTTTTATATTTAAGAGAAATGGAGAGAGAGAGCAATATAAAGATTAGGAAGAGAGTAGAGATATAATTAATAGATGAAAGGGAGTGTATATTTTATCAGGTCTTTTAATTGTTGATGATATGTTTTTGTGCACAGAAAGTAGGGAATATATGGCAGTTATGCTAAAGATATGTGAAAGGGTGGGTAAACAGATGGGGATTAAATTTAGTGAACTAAAATCCAAAAGTAATGATGATAAATGCTGGAGAAAGAGGAGAGAAATATTTTTATTGGGATATTAAAGTTAAATGTGGAGAATAGGTATAACTATTTGGGAATTGTCTTAAAACAATTAGAGAAATTGCTTAGGTGAATGGAAAAAGTGAAAAAGGAAAGAGACTGATAAAAAAATTAACAGTGTTTTCATATAATACATATGATGTATCTAGAATTATATGAAAGGGAGGGGCAGTAACAAGATTAACTTATCATAATAATGCACTATGCATTAGTAAATGGTGTTATATTACTAAAAAAAATTACAAAGAGAAGAAAGAAGACATGCATTAGATGCAGATGTGCGATCAGCAAAAAAGGCAATTCAAGGAGAAATGGGATTGTCAAGTTTTTATATGAGAGATGAAAAAGTAAAATGAAAATGTTTGGTAGATTGCAATTTATGGATAATAAGAGAATAGCCAAAATAGTATTTAATTGGGTTATGAGCAAAGGACAGACAACAAGATGGGTAAGAAAGGTAGTATGGTATTCAGAAGATTTGGATAAAGGATTTATGTCAGTATTGAGTGTTATAATAGTAATGAATGGGATAAAATAATAGATGCATTAATAAAAAAATAGGAAATTGGAGAGCTGGAGAAGGAGTATGAATAGTAAAAAAAGGTTAATTATATGTAGAAGTAAACAAAATATGGGATGCAAGTTAATTTATAATAATAGCAAGGTATATAGTTTATTGTTTAAGGCTTAAACAGGATCGTTAGCAACAAGGGAATCTACACATAAATTGAGAAATATGATTTAGTGTGCAAGTTGTGTAAGGAAGCTATAGAAAATATTACACATCTGTTAATTGAATGTAAATGCTTACAAGAAGAAAGGATAAAAATAATGGCTTTGTGGAAGAATAAATATAAATAGATTATACATAAAGTGAGTTCTTGGTTTTTATGCTGGGTTTGGAAAAAGATAAGGGGATTTAATATAAAAACCATAGAGTGGACATAAATAATGTTGAGGAAATGGCATGGAGCAAATAGAGACTATCAGAAAAACTTAGAGTGGGTAATGGAAAAGGAAAGCAGTGTGACTAACAGGTTTCTCTGGTAATTGTGGCTGAAAGATTCGTGACTCTGAGAAAATAGAATCTATACTGCGTTGCATCACATTGCATTACTTGACAGAAAATAGATGCTTAACCTTTGAAAACGGGACAAAACTAGGTGCCAACTTTTTATGTGTATTTATTATTAATGTATTTATATAACTAATATATATGATTTTTTTTATTATTTATAATAATTTATATAAAACAACAGTATAATGGACCTCATTAGTTTCAATTTTTAAGATATGAAATAAAAATATAATCATACATTTTTTGTTTTTTTAATAATTATTATGTAGTCATTGGATAAAAAATATTATGAATGTTTAATAAATTACATAAAACACCAACCTTTTTTAGTTTCAAAATCTTCTTGAAGTAATCTTGCAAATGATCTCCAGATGAAAGAACAAAGAACTAAATTCATTAAACATATGAAGGGTAGACAAACATCATTTTGACTTTGCTCCTGATTACAAAGTACTGACCTGTTTAAATTTTTTTCAATTAATACATCAATATTATGTTAATTTTGTTGTCTAACATCAAATGTCTATTAAGACCAGAAGAGTAACTTTAAAAGTTGCACAGAAGCACGATTTAAAGTTGAAAAATTACCAGCATTATCTTCTCTTCATGGCAAACACAATCTAATACACCAAAACCCAAAATAATAGAATTAGAGACTGTAACTGTAATAATTTACACTGATGACCTATGGTGTAATTATTTTTTATTAGAGAATTTACTAAGAATCCTAAGTTTTTATAACACTTATTTTTATATGTGTTGAATACCTGTGAATTAAACAATTTTAGTCTAATCAACTTTTAATTAGTGAGACTTTTTTATATATTTTACTATTTTACCATCCAGAGAGAAAACATTCTATATGAATTTTTTTAAAATCTTAAACAGTATGTCATCCACTTATACCTTAATAACTATAGTACAAGACTGGTTTAAGACTGCTACAAGACAGTTTCAAGACTGTGGACATGTGCATATAATATGTCAAAGATCTTTGTGGTACAAGGTTTGTAAATCTGCCTAACATGTCTAGTTGATGAAACTGAATTATGAAATAAATTTGAAAATTCATTCCATATTATAATTCTGTTTAAGATTTTTTTAGATAGCCAATGAATCAGTAATGATTAGTACCTTTCTATGAGAGAATTTTGGATAGCCTTTTGTATGAGGTGGAATTTTTAAAAAAACTGATTTTTATTTTATATCATAATGAGTTTAATAAGCTATTTTAAAATAAAGTTATAACAAAAATAAAAAACACCCAAAACACCAAGTTGCCCAGCAATTGACAAGTTTATTAAATCGTGCATTTTCTATCACTACTTCAATAGGATGAAATGTTGAATAGTTCTCTGCTTGTAATAGGATAGTTAAAGACTAGTTTACTTATGTTGCATTAAGTGTAAGAAATATAATTATTTCTAATAAGTGAGCAATTGATTTTATTGATTAGAATAGCTTTTAATTCTCTACTAACGAATAAATAAACAAAGAGACAAGAAACATCTTATCAAGCATTGGAGAGAAAATTACAAGTAGCAGAATCCACTAAAAATTATATAATGCTGTTTCTAAATAGTAATAAGTTTTTTAAAATAATCGAATAAAGGATAATGAGAAATATCGATTACCGGTCTTTCCAATGACAGATAACTTATCACACCGCTTATTATTATATGAAATCTTTTTATTTAAAACTTTTAAATATTGCTCAGTGGTTTTTTGATTTTTCCAATATATTTATAAACGGTCACTAATATTTATTATTACTGATTAATTAAGATAACTTAGAATTATCTTTATAAATGAAGAATATTTTCCAATCGCAATTTAATTGAATTGATAACCATATCTATATATATATACATGCACAAAATTATATATATATCGTTCAGTATTAGGTTAAATATTTTATTATTTTTAAAAACTGTTTATTTACGGTATTACATACCTTTACAAATAAAATTTTCATTAATTACATAAATATCTTATTTAAACGTTCACGATGACTATTATAAAAAAAGTTTTTTTGATGAATAGGCTCGATTTAGAGATTAGTCTAATGTATTTTTTTAGAAGGTCAAGTAAAATAAATCGACGCCCCTTCCCATCTGAATTGAAAATAAAGATTGAAACAAATTTGTAAATATTTACTACTTAAAAAATGTTAAATCAGTTAAATTCTTACACTTTGATGAACTTTACACGTCGACAAGAATATAAATGAGAAATCAAACAGGCAACGCATTTGTGAAATAGGAAAAAAAAATTTATGTGCTATATATTTACTTACTCTAAATTACTATCTAGAGATCTATATATTATTTATTATTATATATATAATAGTTACATTTTTACATTAAAATGTACTTATAATATATATATATAAGCTTGCATATATGCAAAAGACTATGTTTTGCTATTTTAAAATTCATTAGTAATTTTTCGTTCATTATTTAAATTTAACACATAAATCTTTTCATACTTTTTTAAAACGACTTTTTCAACTTTTTTTTTTACTAATGACTTTAGAAACTATTTTTATTACCCTACCGAAAATTATAACTTTTATTCGACCACTTATTGTTCCTCGACTGAAGGTATTTTCTGATTACTTTATTAAAAATTCAATAATATCAATTTTGACAAATCTTTTTTGTGTATTTTTATTTCAATCTAGCTTGTATTATTTGTAATATTTTCTAATTATTTGAAGTATTCTTGACTTTCTTAACGTTGCTTTACCTATCCCAATAATCTCTCTCTCTTTTTTTTCTTCTATATATAAATTAAAACTTCTATTTAAAGCACTCATATTCCAACCAATGAATAAAGACGTTATTAAAAAATAAATAACTTCATTCCCAAAGATGTTCTGTTGAACTACTATCATTAGTTGACCCTTTGTCATGGTTACTTTTTCAGCTGATTTTTCTGATGTTTTCAATGGTTTTTTCATTTTTTCTTCCTCTGAGTTTTGTTTATCTGATTCCTATTAGACTGTCTTGGCTTATTTTGTTGCTGATGAAAAATCGACAAATTCCTATTTTCACCAGTAATTTTTTTTATACATGTTTGTAGTTTCATCTTTTCATTGGTAAATTATTATTTATGGTTATTTATACTTTTTCTTTAATAGATTTATTGCGGGGGGGGGGGTTATTTTGAATCTCTCTCTATAAAGCTTAACTATGATGAATTATAATTTTTTTCTTTAGCTTTCAAATTTTTAGATTATAATTTCATAATAGATTTTCTAGATATTTCTTTGCACCCAGGTCTTAGGAAAACATCAGGGCATTAGATTGAATCACCAAATATATATATAATTCTAACGCTTAAAGGCTTATAATATACTATAAAGACACAGTTTATACAGAGTATGATATCTAAGTGCAATGTAAATTTAACTTTTACTATCACTGCCTCAATATCGACCAATTCCAACTATTAGAGGATTTATATTCTTTTATTAATGATAGCTAGAACACTCTTTACTGACACCAACTAGATGGTGAACTGATTTAACATTGAATCTGCTACTTGGAAAACAATACTAAAGTTTTTTATATTTGGAAAAGATTTTCACGATTTATTCATCTTTTTTATGGCACACTTAATACTAATCTAGCAGTTATGTGCATAAGCCATTTTCTATGTAGGTGTTAGACAAAATTGTAATTATTATTTGTCAGGAAATAGAATTGCTGCAAAGTTAGTGTATCTGACAAAAAAGACTTGAAAATTGTTATATGATTAAAATATTGGTGTAATGTTGCTTATGAGAAGGTAATACTTTTTGAAACTATAGAGCCATACCACATTTTTAAAAATAATTTATAGAATAGAAGTTTAGTAATCATAATTTGGATTATTGTAGATAGTTGTAAAACAGATGTTGAATTACCACTAGCTGATAAATGGATTTTAATTTGTTTAATACTTTCAAAGCATTGAATATAGAATTATTATAAGCTGCATGATTTATAATAAATTTTTACCTCTCTTGTAAAAATTTTCTCAGCTTCACTCAGAACTTGACTCATAGATGTGTACGTTGTGTTGTAAGTCACTAATAAAATAATTACTACCTGGATTAACATAGGAACTGATATATATATATATAAAGAATTCATCAATATTTATAAAAATATATCAGTGAAATTCTTTCCTTAGTAGTAGCTTGTTTAAAGCCGTTTCTTAGATAGAAATCTAATTTAAATATACTATCGTTTCATATTTATTATCATCACTAGCAGTAAATATAAACGAATATGTCTATTTTAATTTCAATTAAAAAAAAAATTAGAGAAAGGAAAAAGTATAACGTTAGAAATGTAAGTTTGAAAAAAATTACATTAACGCTTATCTAGCATGTAGTTAAAAAAACACCTACAATCACCTTATTTAAGTTACACAAGGACGAGCGATGTCATGAGAGTATGAGTGACCAGTTCTCTAAAAAATTTTTTTCACATTTTTAAATTATAATATACTATGTTTGTTGAGGCAATCATTTTATTGAACACTTTTTAATTAAAGTTGATTTTGATTATTAATTTATTATTTTATAGAAATGTTTTTTTTTTTTTTAAAATAATATTAAAAACCAGAAAAGTAATGATTTCCTTATTCCAAATCTCTTAATCACCCTTATTTGATTACTTAATGAAAAATCTTCACACAATTGATCTTATAAACACTAAGATCTTTTTAATAATTATATGTATATAATATAAGTAAACATCAAATAAAAGTAATCCACTTACATGTATGTATATAATAAATATAATAAAAAGTGCAATAAAAAGCAGTTATTTTGAGAAATGGTTCGTTTCAATGACTAACTGTGGACGTTTTTTCTGATATACATCTTCTTCTTAAAAATGGATTATTGCAGTAGTATATATATATATATGAGTGTAGATAATTTTTGTAAGTATACACCAAAATTTTTGCCCGTTTTTATTTTCTGTTTTTATAATTTCATTCTTTTAAAAAAATACTGAATAATTTTAAGTATTTGTTTAAATTCATATATTTCTAACGAAAAAAAAAAAAAAAAATTATTTCCGGTGAATTTTTAAAATATAAAAACCGATAAATTTTACTTCAATATTTGATATAAAGCATTCGATAGTTGAGCCGAAATATGAAATTACTCTGCCTTTTCGTTTTGATCGTAGCTACCGTAGCTAATGGTAAGCTTCTTATATAAATACATAATCTATTTTCTTGCTATATATTTAATTAAAGAACTATGTATTCAATATGTGTATTTTTTGTTATTTATTATTCTAATTAATACTGAAGTATTATGTGAATATTCTATTGTATACCTTCTTTATGTTATCACTATTTATTTATATTTAGTATATTCAAATGTAGATTTTTTTGGCTTAACATTATTTCTTTTATATTATAGATTTAGATGCAGTTATAATCAAAATTTCATTTTAAGTTTTCTTTTTAAAATAAACCTAGTAATAAGTTAAGAAATTTTGTTGTTATTCCTATTTTTCTTTAAAAAGATATATGAAGTTGAATCGTCAATTATGTTTTTGTCTGCTGTATGTATAACTTTCCATTGATTATATTTAATATTTCAAAATATACTTCTTTCAAAATGTAATCATTTTTTTATAGAGTGATAATAATAAATCTCTATCTTCCAAAGAAAATAAAATTTTATAGTGTCTTTTTTAATTACCACTCCATTTTAATCAATACTAGTATAACTACTAAAACGCCAGAACCTAGAAGTATCAAAAAAGAATTTTATTAATAATATGTAACTTGAAACATTATATATTCTTTCCAAATAATGTGTTTCTCTTCTATAATAACTCTGATATATCAATATGTGTTATTCATCACTTTTCAGATAATTATAGATGCATCATTTAAAAACTTAATTTTTCTGTTATATTTTAAAGGGAGAAAATGTTTGATATAGAGTGAAATACGTATTCTTTTATAGTAAGTCATCTTTTCACAATCTATCAAGTTTAAAAAAAAGAATGACCTTAAAATTAGTATTTCATTTTGTAAAAATATAAAACCGCTGCAGAATTATATAGTAGTTAATCCAAATTATGTATTCTTATATATATGTTGAAATGCTTCTTTGCCATGTCTGAACATATAGAAAAAGATAAAGTTTATATTCTCCAAATATCAGGTTCGAGAAGGGTTAAAGATCATATTTACGATGTAAAATTTAAAATTTTGTTATTAAAATTTTGCATTTTGTAATTTTTAAATGTGCGTGATATAAGATATAAAAAGCACATACACTCAAATATGTGGAAATAAGTTTATAAATTATTTTGTAAGAAAAAACAACTTTAATTAAAGAGAAAATTGCAACTGGATGGTGTTTTTTATTAATTACCTTGATCTGCGATCTATTGTACTAACAGAGGGCAGGGTTAACATTAAATTTCAAAGTAGACTTTTTTTTTTTAAAAAAAAAGGTGAACTTCATAAATAAATTACTTATCTTTTTGCATAAGATTATTTTAAAACGGTAAAATAATGCTTAATTTACAAATAAAATTTAATTTGTTGTAATAAAAAAAAATTAGACATTGAAATAAAAAGTAATTAGTGACAACATTAAGAATTTAATTAGTAGGTTTAAAATATTAGATTATCTGGAGTTATTTTTAATAATACCGATTCTTCATTTTTCCCAAAAAACAGATGGGCGAATAATAGAATTGCAAACATTTTATTTGCATTCACTATTCACTCTTTTCTTCAATTCCGGAATGAACATAGATTATTATTATTTTACACTTTAAATGGTCAAAACTTTTAGTTATTTCACTGTTTGTCACTACAAAATTTTCCAAAGAAGAATTTACTGTGGTTACCTGAAACTATCATGTGATATGCAATCTGCTTAAGAAAAACCAAGCAGTCGCCAGAAAAATGAAAGGATCAATTAGTTCCAGTGTTTCCTTCGATAGTATATGTGTCCTAAAGTATTCCAATGATGAACTTACCTCTTCTGGCATAACTCCAATTCCCACCATAATATAAACTACTGACCCGATCGATCCTGCTGTCTTATTCATTAAATACTTGGATACCGAAGCTTCTCTCTCTCAATTACCTGCTAAAGGAATGACACCCATATGAATATTCAATTGAAGTACATACTCCAAAATCCAAAGTCTGCAGCATAAAGTCTCCTGGTAAATTTAAAACATTATTTATCCAGTAATCTAGTCTTTAGTCTTTATAATTCACTATCACATACATTTATTATAAAATCATTTTTGTTTAAAATAAATAATTTATAACTAATGTGTATAGTTAATATTTTATGTTTTTCGCTAAATTCCCTTTACGATGAGTTATTATTATTTTTTCTTTTAGTAATTAAAGCAACAAAATGAGGTCATTAAGCAAATAAATCAATAATAATGGAGAAATAGCTGTGCTGACATCAAGGCAGAGAATCTGAAGTAAGATCATGCTTCTGGACAAAAAAACAACAAAAGATCTAAGAATACCTTTTCTAGAGCACTGCTTAGAGAAATGAAATGAGGTCCAGTGCCACTTAGGAATAATATAATCACCAACACTTGGAGATTTTTTACACATTAAGTGGTCCTGGGAAGGTCAATTATCTACAGGACAGGCCATAAAGAAAGTCTATGGATCTGAACTTGCTGCAACCCACAGACTAGAAGCATGTAATATTTAATAAGATGAGCCATATGTCAGCAACACAGCATAGAAAACATGTCCCTAATGACATGACATGGCATTAATTACATTAAAACAGATTTTAAAAATACCTCCTCTTTCTTTCCCTGCTACTTAATATAATTCAATCTCACTCTTGTGAATTTTATAACTTGAAACTACTCAAGTCTTCGAAATATTAAGAGTATATCATAGTAAAACATATCATAGTAAAACAGATAATAGATAAAAAAATAGAAAATAAGAAATCACCTTTTCAGAATTAAATGAGCAATATAGTCACATGGACAGTGTTATTTTTGTCAATGACTAAAATTACCCCAGGTAAAATTTCTTTATTCTAAATGAAGTTACATAAACTATACTTTTTAAAATATACTAAGAAAAACATGAAAATAGGTCAACTCGGAAAGACAATCTGGCAAGCATATTAATTAAGAATGCATTCAGATCTAATGAAAGAACGGGAGGTTTAATAACCTCAACCCATGGTGGTCTGAGAAGATAAGGAAAACAAGGACTTTATACATTAAGCTCACAAGATTGTTTTAGATTGGCAGCTTAAAATAATAAAATAAAGCATAATTTAATATTAAAAAGGAATTACACCAAAATTAAAAAAATAAGAGCATATTATAGACTTGAATACAGAAAAGAAAGATTAGTATGAGAGCAAATTTATATTTAAATTTAAGAGAACATTTAACTAAATAATTTATAAAAGAAATCTGAATAGATGAGGTGGATATTAGTGATTAAATTAGGTTTAGGTTTCACATGGTGGTTCTTAGGTTAGTTACCATGCATATATTCAATAGTTCATTTTTACAGTTCGTCTCATGCATGGTAATTTAACAGGATCCATGTGAGTTTTAATGTGGCAGCAAATTTCCATTAAGCATTCCTACATTCTTAGTTTAAACTTTCCATCATTTTAAGGCATCAGCAAATTGGTTATTAGTGGTAAGAAAGAGACTAACAATGTCCAGAAAAGGTGATTAGCTTTACTACTCATACAGCATATTGGGAATCAGAGTAGTGTGGAATAGGTTGACAACAGCTAATTTCTCCAATCTAGTTTTTTTATCATTGTCAAAATTATCTTATTTTATACTTCTTTCAGGTATGTGAGAAATGCTTTTAATATCTCCTTTATAATTTTAATCTTGACTATGATCTAATAGGAATTTTTACATTTACTTTACATATTAGTGCTTGGAGATGCAAGCATTAGATAACTGTCCAAAATAAGATTTGACAAAAATGTTAATAGCAAAAGTACAAACCCTTAATCTGATTTCCCTTTATACTTTTAATAAACTTTAATTAGAAATTCTTTCCCAAAACTGAAACAATATTAAATTTACATCCTTTAATTATTTTTGGGCAATTAATGGTTGCATTCTCCATCTTGGATTTTTAAAAGAAAAATTCAGTTTTTAAAACAAATAATTTTAAAAAAAGGTTTTTTAAAAACTACATATAAAAAATATTTATAAAGTGAATATTTTGTTAGTATTTGCTGCCATCATATATTGTAATGGAATAGCGTTACATAGGGTTTGAACCTAGGAAAGTTATATATATATTGATGACGAAATAAATGACGGGTACAAAACTTTTTAACAAAGCGATCTTGTTTTGAGAATAAACGAGAAACAGCCGTGTCTAAAGCAGATCGCAGCTATACATGAGTACCTGTCAGATTTATTGAAATAAAATTAAAAGAGTTTTTATTTTTTGAGGAATTAATTTGTTATAATCATTATTTGTCAAGTTTGTTTTTTTTTTTGTCATTTCGTTTTAAAAGAAACAGGGAATGTTCGAGAACAAATTAGAAAATTTATTAAATCATTTTGAACAAAAGGGAAGGAAAAAAAAATAAGTAAATTAATTAATCTGTAATAGGTAAAGAAAATTCCAAGCGATCTAAGATATTTTGAATGGGGGGCAATTAGTAGAGTCAAATTTAGAGAAGTTGAAACAATAAGCAGGATGTATGTTGGTAAAGTCTAGATAACAATCCAAATTTAGAAGCAGAGGTGATAAAAAGTGTACACTGCTATTGTACTACTTAGACTTCTGACTCCGGCTAAAACAATATGTAAGAAAAATGGAAAAACTAAATTAAATTCCCACGTGGTGCAAATGTCACAGAAACTATTAAATAAAGAGGATCCTTGATTAGCAAATAAGAACCGATGACTTATGAGTGCATGATAGAGATTGGAGGAAAAATTCAAGGTGTCACGGCGGGAAAGAGGAGAGAAGAAAAAGGCAAGACGGAACCGAAAAAAAAGGATACTAAATTGAAAGTTGTTGAAGGCGAAATTAAGTTGAATTGTAGTGGAAAGTATTATTAATTTTTTGCGGAGCTTCCGATTAAGTACTTGGACTTCCTAACCTACACTTGTGTAATATCGTAGCCGAAATGCGTTGCTGAATCCAAAATTCGCGGCTTGGCCGCCGAACCTTCGCACCTGGCACTGCTGATCATTCTAGAATGCTCTCAACCTCGGAGAAAATGAACCCAAGGACCACACACACCCTGGAAGCCTCACCCAGAACCGACATGCGGAATTAATAAAATATCGCTCAGGATCCCATTACAGTCTTCTCGTCCCACAGGTAGTTATTTTAACATTTGCTTACACATTCATGCACCAGATAAATACTTTAAAGTGGAGAACGATTTACAAACATTAAGTATAAAATGATTAAATTGCTAATGACCAACCGAACCACTAGAGAACTCAACCAGTATAATATGTACAATTAATACTCAGCAAAGATCTATGTAAGTTAATATTCGCTTCCGTAATTGTGTTATCTAGACTTACTAAATTATATATCTGCATAATAATTTTATTTACCCAGTTTACAAATAAATCATTCACTTAATTAATGTTTCTTTTATTGATCGCTTGGAATTTCAAATTTATTTAACCAATGTTGAATGAGTGCGGGAGTGATCTATTTTATATAGTTTGAACGGGTGCATTTAATATGTTAGTTAAGCGTTAAGTATATTTATAGCATTTATAATTGTCGTACCATTCTTAGGTTAAGGTTAAGTTTTGGGAGATTTATTCTGGGGGATATAGGGCGGGCCTAACCATGATAAAGGCATGTCAATAGTGTGTTAAGAGTAATGAGCGATATAGTTCGGAAATAGTGGCTGTGTTCATTTCTTGCTGTCCGCTGGAGCGATGCTTGGGCATGTTCTGTGATATAGTTGAGTGAGCGTGTGCACGTGCGTGGCGAGCTTGAAAAAGGTTCTCCTGGCGCCTATTACTCGGATTCAATCTGAATCTAGGTATGAAACAAATAAAACGTACGTATATATGTGTTTGAAACTATTTTCACAAAACATTATGTAACCCCGGACGACAGAACACAGCGGGTTCATAAAAAGGGAATCGTCAATAGAAAGCCAGAAGGAGAACTAGTGTCCGCAGATATATAGACGGGGGTCCGGGTTACAATATATATATATATATATATATTGTACCCTCACTTCCAGTAAATAAAATATATAATAAAATGTGACTAGCTCAGATAAATAGTTATGCTAGGGTAAAATGCATATAATTGATAATAAAGATATTCTACATTAATGTTAATTGTTTAACTAGCTCAAATTAATAAAAAATAATAATATGGTTCAGTTTATAAATTAAATAAACAAATAGTTATTAAATCATGAGACTAGGAAGTGAGTACAAGTGGTAATAAAGAATTACATTGAGCCAATATCCCACAGGATACTACCTCAATGGCATAAGAACACCCCCCTATTACTATCTCAAATAATAAATCTATAGCATTCTTACAACTTCAACAATAATTAATTAATTAAGATAATACTGATAAATAATCTTAATCTCTTTATTTAAAATAATCTAGCTAAAATAATCTCAGGTTCTTAAACTAATTCAAGTCAATCAACATTACTGTAGTCAAGCAAGAAGGGATTTAATATCATCCTCAACTATTCCTAACTACTACTACTACTACTACTACTACTACTACTACTACTACTACTACTACTACTACTACTACTACTACTACTACTAATAATAATAATAATAATAATAATAAATAATAAAAAATAATAATAATACTCTTCATTGTATGATTTAATCTTATCTATCTTTTGCCATTACAATTCTTATCAACAATAATAATAAAGAAATAATATAACATAATTTTTTATCTTTTATATGGCATCTTAAATAAAATATGTGGTAATATCTTATAATCTGAGAAATATATGTGTGGCAACAGATAGCATTATAACTCTGTGTAATATGATATAATTAATTTATGACCATAATGATAATGTAAATGTAATTTCTTAAATAAATCATCTTAAGAAAATATTATAATTCTTAAATAATAATTTTATTCTTACTGTGCAAATATTAACTGTTGGTTCAAACCCTCTGTGATCATCTGTTTGCAATGTGAAAAGAAATTGGCTCAAAAATTTATACTTATGGTTGTAGCACCTGGGTTTTAACTTTAAACAAACAAATTTTACGCTTTGAACTGATTATTGTAAATACAATCTCAAATTTCAGAACACAAGTTTTAATCTGGCATTTACACTATGGTTATGCAAGGTTTCCTTTTATTTAATTAATCAGTTTATCAACAAAAAAATTATAGTTTATGGGTGAAAAACATGGTATTTTTTTAATTTATTAACAAAACAGTATTTGATTTTATAAAATCCAATATAATAAAATAAATTATTTTTATTTCTTAGAAAATTATGTATATATTAAATTATACATAGCAAATCATATACATATGTTAGTGACCTATCCAGGGTGTGGAGATAATTAACAGGGCCCCACAACTGGGTATCCAAATGCAGAAAAAAACCATGTACCAGTCAAAACATGTTGATCCATCTAACATGAGCTGAAACTCAATAAAATATAATTGAAACCCAGTCAAGCCTGAGATTTAAGTCAGGGACCAATCTGGGTTCAAACCCATTCCACAAACACCAGATCAAAACCTAATAAATAACATAGTAAGAACAGCACACAAGAATTTAATTCTAAATTCGGCCCACTAGCAGAGTGGAGTAAACAATGAGACATATTTAATAAAACACACACACACACACACACATATATATATATTGTACCATTTATTTATATATATAAAGTACAAATTACTTTTTAATATTAGTTATGATAGAAAGGAGAAAGGAGAACGAACATGACCTTTATTTTTTTGTAACATAAAGTTTTAAGAGAAAGATAACGTACAGTGAAAGTTTAATTTTTCTTTTTTTTTTTTGAAAATAAGTTAAATAAAATAAATTCAGTGTTGGAAAGTGTATATTGAATCATTGATTAAAATAGCGAAAGGAAATTTCAAAAGGCGAAAGATTGCTATCAGAAACAACTTTCGGATGGTAATTAAAAATGGCCGAAATTCGCAGCGGAAAACAGACTTTGTAAAAAAGAAAAGGAGAAAAATGTAGAAGTTGTAAAGTAAAACAAAAGAAAAGAAAGGACGTGCGCAGAGCTTCTAAAAAGAATCGAAGGTATAAAAGGAGCGGACAGATTTGAAAAGGGGTCTTTTTACCTGGGTGTTCCAATAACGCTGAGCATTTAGAAGTGTTTCATATTCTTTTTTTTTTAAATGTGTTCACTTAGATACCAGCTGAAATCGCCCGCCATGAGTGAGTAGAAAGTTATCGCTTGCCGACACTTTCTCTCGGAAAAAGTCACCTAGATCGTCCTCGTGCTACCTAAAATAGATCGGAGATTCGGACCTAAAATAAAAAGAAAAAGAAAACAGCTACTGTGGACTACTCTCTAACGGAATTGTACGTCGGGAAGATCCATGACCTACGTAATGTTAACTTACCGGTAAGTAAATGTACATAAATATTTTTTTTACATAAAGCTTTATGAGTGATGAACTGAATTGAAATGTTGTACAATAAAATTTTCTTGTATCAGAAGATTCATGAACTGAGAAAGAAACCAAAATGTCGTGACAGAAAATCAGACTAATTAATGGATACTCCAATATTCGACACTGATTAATGAATTCATATACACAATTTTTTCCAACGTTGTATTTCCTATCATAATTATCATTATTAAATGTTTAACGAATTATAATAAATCATTATTATTAACATCACTTTCATTGTACGTGTCAAAGAAATTAATACTAGGCTATGTAATTTTTTTTAGTTAGTAAATTTAGATCGTATAATTATTACCTTACGGACTACAATATTTGACGCAGTCTCAGTGGGTCTAACGACCCTGGCGCCCTCAAGTAGAAATTAAAAACTGGCTCTGCTCACGATTGTACTCGGTAATAATTCTAGGCCGAAGTTGATCAGGAAAAATAGCTGTGTTAAGAATAGAAATACAACTTTCTTTTTTTTTTCCTTGATACAGTTTGATCAACTCACGCTCAAATATACATTTGGGGCGTATTGTGGTCTAGCAATACGAAAAACGATACAATGGCGACCCAACTCGGGCTTCGATTTAAAAAAAACCACGACCTGAGAAAATCTAAAAACGGCATAAAATTGAGTATTTAATGTCTGTAGCTGGAAAATAAATATGACTGCAAATAGTACGCAAGTCTAAAAAGTTATTGCGTAAGATTACAAAAGTTTTTTTTTAGAGTAGGATTTAAATAAGGACTAGAGTGAAAGAAAATAATAGCTTATAAATTATTAAATAATAAATAAAAACGATCAAAGGTAGGAAATGACGGAAAAGGTAGAGGGGGACGGGAGATTATAGGGTGATAAAAGAGAGGGGTGTCGGTGAACGAATTTATTAGCAAAGCAAAATAAAATATTAGATTTATATCGTAAAAAAAAAAATTGATAGCGTTAAGATTTTGTTTACTGTAGCAAAAATAAGCAATACGGCCATATATGAAATTGAGAAATAATAAAAATACACAAAATATGGCAGAAGGCGCGGAAGAATTAAAAGAGGGTTTGGAACCCTTAATAAAAAAACTATTATACGAATGCATGACAGAATTCAAAGAAGAGATAAAAAAAGAAATGGCAGAGATGGTCAGAGAATTGAAAGAAGAAATAAGGGTAGAAATTAAAGAAATGAAAGAAGAGTTAATAAAGGTAGTAGATGAGAAAATAGCTAAAGGGTCACAGAACACAGAAGTGGTAGAATTGAGATCCGATAAACAAGAAAGCAAAGAGATAAAATTCATAGAAAATAGAGAAAACATGCCGAGTGCAGTAAACCCCTTTTTGAAATTAAAAATTTTCCATGGACAAAATGGAGAATCACCGATGGAACACTTAAACAGCCTGCAGGGGTACTTCGCGATAAACCCCATGTCGGAAGAAGTTAAACTAACGCTGGCAGTTAATCATTTACAAGGGACGGCGCAAGCTTGGTGGGAATCCTTGTTTAAGAAACCGAATAACTTTACACAGTATGGTCAAATATTAATCAAATACTATTGGAACGAGGACCACCAAGAATGAATTAAGAATAAAGTGGCGCAAGAGAAATGCAGAACCCTACAGCGACGCTCTTCCGATTTTGGAAACAAGTAGCGCAACTACGAGCGCTGACGGAGTGCAAATTAACAGAAAAACAGATTATCAAGATTACGCGGAAAAATTTTCCCGATCCAGTAGGGCATCTGTTGGTAAGTACCGGATGTGAGACAGTAGAGAGAATGGCAGAATTGCTTAGTGCTTTCGAGAATGACAACACTGGAGAAGAGACGAGTCCTAAACACTTCGACAAATTACCGAACCAGAAGGGTCGGATACAACTGAACACTATAGTGTTGACTAATAGTGCTGGAAATCAAAGGAAAAATAAGGGGTCCCCGACTAAGAATAAAAGGAAGGGAATCCGTGCAAGACCTCCAGAAATAGACGAAAAAGTTAGGAGTGAAAATAAATACAAGAGAGAAGACCTTGATATAAAATGGAGAGACTGGTGCGAGCAATACAGAGAGGGGGTTCGATCCTTGTCACCTCCGCCATCAACCAGTTATAGTGATAGATAACATTGAGAGATAGAGTGGGCCGGATAATACCCTGCAGACCTCGGATGTGCCTCAGAAAAAACGAAAAGAAATAATGATATGGCTGGTGTGAACGTAAGTCACAAGTATTTGACCGGGTAGGCGGTCACTAAAGAGGGAAAAAGCATAACCCCAAGTCCTAGTACGCAGTATGTAACATAAGACCGTCTTTAAACGCTCATCAGTCTATTTCTAGCAGAGATCCCGATATTGGGGAGGACAGACCAGGTTGCCACGAGCCTGTAAGACTCAAAATGATGAGCAACGCTCGTTTGTGCTTATAACTTGGGGTCTTTAGCGTTACTATTACGATTAAGCGGAGAGGACAGATGAATGTGGAAATATTTTACATTCCCGCCGAACGTCGCTTGTGGAATGAGTTCACACAATATATCAGCGCGATAATAAAACAAAACACACGAATATGGGCATGAAGACTTCTTAAGAATAAAATTAGTTTAAACCTACATTTTATTCTCATTCCCCTGCCCCGGTGGTATTGTACCATTTATTTATATATATAAAGTACAAATTACTTTTTAATATTAGTTATGATAGAAAGGAGAAAGGAGAACGAACATGACCTTTATTTTTTTGTAACATAAAGTTTTAAGAGAAAGATAACGTACAGTGAAAGTTTAATTTTTCTTTTTTTTTTTTTGAAAATAAGTTAAATAAAATAAATTCAGTGTTGGAAAGTGTATATTGAATCATTGATTAAAATAGCGAAAGGAAATTTCAAAAGGCGAAAGATTGCTATCAGAAACAACTTTCGGATGGTAATTAAAAATGGCCGAAATTCGCAGCGGAAAACAGACTTTGTAAAAAAGAAAAGGAGAAAAATGTAGAAGTTGTAAAGTAAAACAAAAGAAAAGAAAGGACGTGCGCAGAGCTTCTAAAAAGAATCGAAGGTATAAAAGGAGCGGACAGATTTGAAAAGGGGTCTTTTTACCTGGGTGTTCCAATAACGCTGAGCATTTAGAAGTGTTTCATATTCTTTTTTTTTAAATGTGTTCACTTAGATACCAGCTGAAATCGCCCGCCATGAGTGAGTAGAAAGTTATCGCTCGCCGACACTTTCTCTCGGAAAAAGTCACCTAGATCGTCCTCGTGCTACCTAAAATAGATCGGAGATTCGGACCTAAAATAAAAAGAAAAAGAAAACAGCTACTGTGGACTACTCTCTAACGGAATTGTACGTCGGGAAGATCCATGACCTACGTAATGTTAACTTACCGGTAAGTAAATGTACATAAATATTTTTTTACATAAAGCTTTATGAGTGATGAACTGAATTGAAATGTTGTACAATAAAATTTTCTTGTATCAGAAGATTCATGAACTGAGAAAGAAACCAAAATGTCGTGACAGAAAATCAGACTAATTAATGGATACTCCAATATTCGACACTGATTAATGAATTCATATACACAATTTTTTCCAACGTTGTATTTCCTATCATAATTATCATTATTAAATGTTTAACGAATTATAATAAATCATTATTATTAACATCACTTTCATTGTACGTGTCAAAGAAATTAATACTAGGCTATGTAATTTTTTTTAGTTAGTAAATTTAGATCGTATAATTATTACCTTACGGACTACAATATTTGACGCAGTCTCAGTGGGTCTAACGACCCTGGCGCCCTCAAGTAGAAATTAAAAACTGGCTCTGCTCACGATTGTACTCGGTAATAATTCTAGGCCGAAGTTGATCAGGAAAAATAGCTGTGTTAAGAATAGAAATACAACTTTCTTTTTTTTTTCCTTGATACAGTTTGATCAACTCACGCTCAAATATACATTTGGGGCGTATTGTGGTCTAGCAATACGAAAAACGATACAATATATATATATATAATAAATGTAGGGAAGTGGAGAGAAGATAATTCAAACAACATAAATAATTGAAATAATGAAATGTTTAATAAAATAGTAAAGGAATCATATACTTATGAGAAGGTGCATGGAAGAGTGATTTACCCAGAGATAGTTAGTTACATATATTCATTCACGCTAGTGTTACTCATATGCTCTTGTATGAAATAATGTACTATACATAAATAGGTATATTTTGTGGGTGAGACAAGATGCCACTCATTTATTACAACATAAAATTACATTACATCAGGATTAATGCTTTCAGGGAGAATTTTAGGATTCATTATACATATTAGAAAAATGATTTTCACGCCACTGTGGTTATGAAAAATCAGTGCAATACATTTGAGAATGGTTTATTCATTAGGAATAATATTTATTAACAACTCTTTATTAACATTTAGCATATGTTTGAAAAAAATCGTATTTATTTATTAAACAAAATATTTTTTAACCATTCTTTTAAGTTCATATTTGAAAAAGAGACCATGCTTTGTTTTTGGTGGAATTTTAAAATAAGCAAAAATAACATTATTAATTAAGCTAATAAATACTATTGGGAATCTATATATATGAGCAGAGTGCAATTTTATTATTAAATCATCAAAATGAGATCATTAAGCAAATAAATCAATAATAACTGAGAAATAGTGGTGCTGACATCAAGGCAGAGAATCCGAAGTGAGATCATGCTTCTGGATGAAGAAAATTAAAAATCTGAGAATCCTTTTTCTAGAGAAATGCTTAGAGAAATGAAATGAGGTCAAGTGCCATCAAGGCATACTAGAATCACCAATACTTGAGACCTTTTTATATGTTAAGTGATCCTAGAAAGGTCAACTATTCACAGGACAGGCCATGAACTTGTCACAACACCAGTCTAGAAGCACATAATATTTAATAAGATGAGCTGTATGTCAGCAACACAGCATAAATTACATGTCCCTAATGACATGGCATTTACTACTTTAAAACACATGATCTTCACTCCAATGCTAAAATATATGAAACAGACTTAATTTATACAAAACAGATTTTAAAAATTACACCCCCCTCATTCTTTCCCTGCTATTTAATATAATTCAATCCCACCCTCATGGATTTTATAACTTGAGAATACTCAAGTCTTTGAAATATTATGAGTATATCATATTAAAATGGATAATAGATAAAAAAAATAAAAATAAGAAATCACCTTTTCAGAATGAAATGAGCAACATAGCCACATATTGGATAGTGTTAATTTTTGCAATGATTAAACTTACCTAGGTAAAATTTCTTCTATTCTAAATGGAGTTACATAAACAATACTTTTTTAAATATACTAAGAAAAACATGAAAATAAGTTAACTCAGAAAAACAATCTGGTGAGCATATTAATTAAGAATGCATTCAGATCTAACAAAAAGAGGGGGGAGATTAATAGCCTCAACCCATGAAGGTCTGAGTAGATAGGGAAAAAGAGGACTTTATACATTAAGCTTGCAAGATTGTTTTAGATTGGCATCTTAAAATAATAAAATAAAGCATAATTTAATATTAAGGAAATAGCCTTCTTGTCAGCTCTACTTGATCATTTTAAGATTTCCATTAAAGACTGGGGTGTGCAGTTCTCGGAGATTCTTAAACTCTCAGCACATTTAAACTTTTTCAGAAAACACTTTAGATGCAATGTACTTGAATACTTTAAAGTCTACTGGAAGATGAAATCTCAACTTCAATAATCAAAACTTGCAGGCTACTTGCCTACTATCTTTACTTGTGCTCTTAAAAGCCAACTCTAAGAACAGTTAATAGAATAATAATAATCACTCACAAAAAACCTCTCTCTCTCTCTCTATCTATCTATCTATCTATCTATCTATCTATCTATCTATCTATCTATCTATCTATCTATCTATCTATCTATCTATCTATCTATCTATCTATCTATCTATCTATCTATATATATATATATATATATATATATATATATATATATATATATATATATATATCAGAGCTGTACAATAAAAACTGCCCTGGAGTGTAACAAACATACCAAAAATTTGCTATCTTATCAAAGCTGCAATCAAACCTATCTGAACATCCAAAGGTATTCAACAAACTTTTAATTAATTTTCTATTGCTAATTAACCTGTAGACATTTGGATTAAAACTTTGATTCCATTTAAGAAAACTTTGATAATTAAAACTACCTTAAGTGGACATCTGCTGTATTTCTAGATAAGCCACGAGAATATTAATTAAAACTATTATTTTCTTACCAACCCTCACTTATTTTTACATACTATTGTTAGGGTGATTTTAAATGTAAAATAATAACTTACTTACTTCTTTTAATTTTCAATGTTTAAATCTATTTATGAGATGAATACAATTTAAACTAAAAGAGATTTAAACAGAATTAATTTTACATATCAACATATTATCTCAACTTAAATTTTCTTAAAATAAATATATCACAGTGTGTGTGAAATTACGACCTATATAACCTACTTTTTAAACAAATATCTTTTATGTGTACATACACATAATTTACAATAGTTATTGTTACTGGGAATTAGAAATATATATATAATACAAGCGTTTTACTTGTGATTTAAAATTGGGTGAGATTTTCAGAATATAAGCACAATGCAAATGTGCTACAATACATTGGGGTTTAAACTAAGATATGAGGGTAGGAAAAAGGTGAGAAAAGGTGAAACGAAGATCTGCAAAGCAAATCTTACTGTTTCAATATATATATAAAGTAGATCTGGTGAAGAGTTTTATATATATTGAGAATAATATTTTAAATAATTTCTTTAGTGAAAATGACATTTAAAATCTATAATTTAAATGTAAAAGAAGTAAATAATTTTTGCTTGAATTAAATGTCTAGAAATAAAAAAAATAGTTCATAGACAATTTTATATTTTAAAAAAGAAAAAAAAGTAGACTCCAAAAGTATTTATATATGAGAAAACAAAGGAACTTGCTAGAATATTTTTTAAAAATATTTATAATTAATTAACAGTAACTAATCAAAAATATATTACTTTTTTAAAAAAAAAACGAAAAATAAAACTTTTATGAAGAGCCATCAAAAAATTTGATAATTGATTCATATTAATTTTTTATATATACACACATATGTGTAAATTTTATGTACATTTTCAACAGGAAATTAATTGTGAAAAATATATTTTTAATAATTTTATTATTTTGACAAATTAAATTATATAATATAAATGTTAGTGTGTGCACAAATTTCCAAACACACTTACATATATGTTAAATCAATCATTAATTATGAATTATGAAAAAATGAATTACATTTATAGGTTTATGATAATTCAAACATGTTTATAAAGGATTATATCACATGTTTATGTGCTGATTTATGTATTTTATGTAAACTCATTATGAGATATTTGTAAATCATAATGGTAATAGCTTATTTTTTAATTATTATATGACAATTTCCATATGTTACTGCATGTCTGAATGCTTATTATATCAATGTCTGTCAGGTAGACTATAAAAGTTTTAATTTTTAAATTATTTTGTGACAGTTAAAATATGTTCATAAATTATTATACTACATGTCAGTGTGCTGATATATATGTGTTTTATGTAAACCTGTTATGAAGTATTTGCAAATCACAGTGTGATAGCAAATTGTATATTAATCAAAATCAGAATGCTGAATTTATATTTATGACATATTTGGCAGACATTAATTTTATTTTAATTGTTATCAATAAACTGATATGTCATTGTTAAAATATTTCCAATGAACTTTCTTAATCTAAATAGTTTTAGAATGTATGTTGAATTATTTCTTGCTCACAGTAACAATTATAGAGCTTTTGTTCTCTGAGCTAAATTCATGAATAATGGTCTGTTATATAAAAGGGGGTTATATTATTGTTTATGGACATCCAGTTGATGATGATCCTGGATTAGTGCAAATGATATATCCTTTAAAATTTATGCACTGCATTTTATTTAGTTTAGTATTTATTAGAAGTTAAGTTTATAGTTGGCCAGTACATTCCTGGTACTAAGTGGCCATAGCATTGATGATGATCAGCATGTTTTAATATCCTAGCATTATTGTTTTTATTGTTATATATTCTGATGGACTTGTCTACAGTAAACCCATTTCAAATCCAGTCACAAGATGAACTGTTGTTTTACATTTGTATACTTGATCACTCATAATGATGAATGATGTATTATTGTCAGTAATGCTGGTGGACTTATAGTTAGCATATTTATAATTAACTTATTTATAGTTAGTTAGCTGTGCTGATCTTACAGATTGATCTCATGATAATTCCTCTTATTTATTCATTTGTATTTAAATACATTTAAATTTTGTAATAACTAAGATTGATGATGATGGATTTTATCACTTCAGGTTTACTTCTAAATGTTCTATACCATTACAAATGGCCACCTTATGATGATTATGTATTGGTGACTATTACTACAAAATTGCCACCCAACATGATTTCAAATGACCACACCTGAGAAAACAAGTATGCATTGTATGCAGAATTTTAAAAATTACTGTGAAATACATGACCTGATGCAAAAAGGCATCCTAAAGCTCCATTCCCATTACAAATGGAGAACCCAGCACTTAAATCAAGAGTACATGTGAAACTTTCCCAATTCTCTGAAGAAGAGACCTAAATAATATTTAGTATACACACACATTAGTGTGTTAATGTTTCACATATATACATATTTAACACAATAAAATAGACATAACAATAGTTACCAAACAAAATATAGTTTAACAACAATTAATTCATCACATATTTTCATTATATAATTGACATTTTTAATATTAATAATCCTTTCTTTATAGCAGCTCATTTATACTTAATAATATCTAGATATTAACAATAAATGTTCAATATATTTACCTAGGTTTAACTTGGATGTTACATTATCTATTTATGACAATTTGGATAGTCCTTTCTTCATGCTTCACAGGCTTTTAAGTTTATGATGCTTGTTGCATTCTTCATGTCTGGCCAATTGATCATCAGCTATGTTTTTTTTTTCTTCCAGAATTTTGGAATGGCAATTGGAAAATATATGCAGCAGAGTCCTATATTAAGGGTGAGACAGTGATAGCAAATGAAAGAGACTGATGGTGATGAAGGCCAGGAAACAAAGTGCAAATGGGTACTCCTGTGTTTTTCATAATGCATAGTGTTGCATTGTAATGTATTAATTAATGATTCACAGCTATGACTTCCTCTTAACTTCAACAGAATTTTTTTTAACAAATTGACTGCAACTATCAAGCTGACCATTTTTTTACACTTCCTTTTTATTGTTCACTTTTATTCATTTTGATTTTAATTTTTAATTAAATGATTAATCTTATCTTTTCTTAGATTAATCTACTATCTTATTGTCCAGGAATTTTCCAAAATTTAATTCCATTTCTGCTGATGAGATAGTTTACAAAGAGTTACTTTTCATTAATTAATTTACTGTCTATTTCTACTTTGAATTAGATGTTAATTTTAATTTACATTATATTTTGACATTAAATCCTATTTCTTTTATAACATTCATTCTTTCTTCAAGATAAAAAGAAGAGAGGGGGTTCTGAATCTTAACTTAAATCAGATTTTCTCTTCCCACTCTTGTAATTCAATTAATACAACTGTACTAATGATCTAATTGCTGTTTTGATTTATATTTTAAAATTCTTCTCTTTCATTTATTTATTTATTTTTACTTCAAATTATGAACATGCACACTTACTATATATATATATTATACTATATATATACACACCTGGGTCTTCAAATTATGAACATGCACACTTACTATATATATATATTATACTATATATATACACACCTGGGTCTCATTTCATGCAGATTATTTTAATGCAATTTTGAAGTTATGTGATTCATGTTTCTTCTTAATATCTTTCATATTTCATTATATTTATTGGATATCAAAAATTTAAATTATTAATAAATTATTTTGACTTGAAATACTTTTTTTAAAAAAATATAATGTTATATTAGCAGCTAACATGAATATGGCCTGAAGCTGTATTTAGAATCTTAGCTTCTATGTAAATAACCTACTCATACTAATGAGTAAATAATAATAATAGATTTATACTTATGTATAAAAATATCGCAATAAATATTCAAAAATTTTAAACTTTTAAAATGTATTTTGTTAGATATAACAGAAATAAAAATTTTTTTAGATTGTTAAAATAAATAACGAAGATTTTATTGATTTTTTTAAACTGAAAATAATCTTTCTAATGATAATGTATAATCTTTTTGTTTTGATTGTGATCTCATTTTTTTAATATAGAAACAGAAAAACATTAACACATCACAAGACTGAAAGTGGCACTAGTTGTACATCACATCACGAATCTGATTTCTTACCAATTCACAAATGAACGCATATTGTCAAATAGTGGTAATGATTAAAATATATATGAAAAAATGTAAAATTAAATACTGTAGTTAAAAAAAATTGTCTTGTATCAATTTTTTTCAAATATTTGAAATATTTTATTAGTCATATTTTATTTCCTTATTTTTGTAATGTGAATTTTAAAGTAATTTTTTTTTGTTGCTTTGCTTTTATGTGATTTCTGAAAATTACTGGAACATATTCCCCATTTTTCAAGGTAAGTTAAGTCTAATTTTGTGCGATTTCTTTTCTGCACATTTTCTGAGGAACCTATCTACCACATAAAATGAGACCCAGGTGTGTATATATATATATAAGAGCATTTCAGTACATATGTTATTTTTAGGTATGTATTTGATATATCCATCTTTATAAGAATATAAAAAAAAACTCTAAAAACTTATTTCATAAAAAATGTAATTTTTATTTGTTTAAATATATAAATAAAATTGGCACATTTAAGTGAAATTGGCATCATAACTTTATTAAAAAAAATTTGTCTAAATTCAACAATCCAAAGTCTATCCAATAATATATATTTTTTAGCATTCAATCTGTATACATTTTTCAGACTATTATGCTGGAATGACTTTGATAATTATCTAGCAAGTATGGTTTCAATAACATTTTGAAATACAATTTTTGATGTAGATGACTTAATTCTTCACAGAAGTTGGGTAATTGGTGTATGTATTCTTTCAAAAGTGCATGGGTAATTGATCCAAAGTTTTTTCCCAATTATTTATCCAAGCATAGTTTAATATATTGGTTTATTCAAGTGTAGGACAGTTTATTATATGTATCCTTTAATAACAATTAGAGAAGATACCATTTTCTTTGCAACTTTATTACTTTCTGTGAATTATTAATTGCAGCAATATCTTTTTGAATTCTTAACTGTTGCAGAACTGAACTCAAGGTACTACTCTTTAAATACTTTTTATATTAATTCTTTTGATAAGCACATTTATAATACTGTAAACATTATTTATAGTTGTTTTTTAATTAATTACATGTCATACATTCATACTTATTTTTATACAAAGTTGTTTATATATTCATTTTATTTTAATTAATTGCTTTAAGAAGATATGTGAAGGAATAAATTTGAAAAATAGTTAAATAACGATTTGACATTTTTTCTTTAAATTTAAATTTAAATTACATATGTATATTTAAATACAAAGAAAATCCATAATTTTTAAATCTAAACAAATATAATTTTATGAATTTTTGGATTTTGTCAACTTATAGAATTTTTTTCATTGGTATTATTTTTTAAAATATATATACAAATATAAATAAATTGGATTTTGATGACATATATGTGAAGAAATATAAATAATATGGTACTTATTTAGAGTGCACTCACTACCATTTTGTATTCTAAGGACCACCAAAAACTACCGCTGACACATACAAGCAATAAAGGTCATTGAATAATCCATGTGTGGTCATGATATGACTATTCATTACAAATTCACAATTTACATCAATAATTCAAAAATTAAAGTGCAAATTTCATACAACTTTCATTGATAAAATCATGTGACTAAATTATACAAAATCAAATTTACATAAATAATTCAAAAATTAAAGGGCAAATTTTGTATGATTATGCTTGATCAAATCTCATGACTAAAATATACATAATATAGAAAATGGGATAAATAAATACATTTTGAAAAACTAAAACCTTAAATTCAAATTTTATTACAATATATTCTCATAAACACCATATTGAATTCTAAGGACTTCACAAAACCACCTCTTGCACATACAAGCAATAAATAACACTGAATAATGGATGCATGGTCACAATATGACCATTCATCACAAATTCACAATTTATATCAATAATTCAAAAATTCAAGTGCAAATTTTGTATAACTATGCTTGATCAAATCGCATGACTAAAATAAAAAAAATATAAGGATGAACGAATAAATTTCAAAAAACTAGAAGTTTATTAAATATAAATTTTATTACAATATATGCCCATAAGTACATGTAAAAATAATGTAAAATTTATCATACCAAGCTTATAATTTTGAAAAACTAAAAGCTTATTAAATACAAATTACATTACGATATATGCCATAACTATATAAAATAAAGCATATTAGTTTTGCAATTAATAGGACTTTTTCTTGCCAGAAAAAAGTCTGATATTGCATGCTTGCTTTGTTCCATGTAGTTAAAAAAAATGGAGATAAGAAAAAAAATAGCATTGTTTACATTTCATTTCCTGATATGGTTAATGGATCTACACTTGATCACATGAGGTCCTTACAGGCTCTTGAAGTTGATACAAGTCTATATGTATTTATATCAAAGTGAGTTTTATCATTAACAAATGAACATGGAAACATGTTTAAAGAAAATAATTATAGATTTTATTATTTCAAAATACTAAATATATATCAATAATTAAAAAACATTAAAATGCAAATTTCCTACAACTGTGCTTGATCTAATTATGTGACTAAAATAAACAAAGTATAAAAAATGGGAGAATGAATAGATTTTGAAATACTAAAAGCTTATAACTTCTAAAATATGAATTTCATTCAAATATAGTTTTTGAAACAGATGTTAAATTAATGCAAATGATGAATAAAGATTAGTTGAAAGAGTGATTCTCTAAAGTAAAGAATATTAATATTATTATTAATAAATCAGATTTTTATTTTACCGAAGTGAGTACTGTTGTATGCTTCATTTCTCACATGTTATTACAAACAAAAGGTTTCAGATAATAAAAATTTAGCTATGTTCACATGTGATCACATGATTTGAAATTGTTTATAAAAGATAAATTTTGATCCAAAATCTTTGGTCTTGAGTAATCAAATTTCTTTTTTGTAAAAGACATTTTGTTAGAATAATTTAATCTCACAATATCCTACTGGAAATGTAACTTATCTTGAGTAGTCAAATTTCTTCTTAGTAATTTTTTGTTTTATTCTAATTTTGTGAAATAATTTAATCTTGCAACATCCTGTTTAAACATTATGTCGTTAAAATCACTTTAATATCATTGCTAGCAAGAACCAAGCAATTAACTTTTTAAGAGAACATGATCTTCTCAATGACAAAGACAGTAAAAAGTCATGCACAAAGAGTGGCAACAGCATGGTCAAAAAGAGGAGGAAGAATCGCAATGGAAACTGGATTCCCATTATGCACTACTGCAGGTGCTATGCTACCTGCTCTATTCATGCAGGAAATCCATTGTTTCATTACACACATGCTAGTGGCCACATTGCAAGTCGATTGAGCTTATGCAAAATACTGGAACTGTTTTTTTTTATAATGGGTTGCTGACCAGAACAGTGGTGAAGATAGCTAGCAGATCTTTGGCAACTATAACTGGTTTGATTTTTTCAGGAAAGTCTATTTACAAGCTGTATCTGTTGAAATGAAAGGATAGTTGATAGGGACAAAACAAAAACCTATTCAGATAGAAGAAGTGAGGTTTGTCAGCTGACAAAACTATAAGAAACTATTATGTCACTTAATAAAAAGAACTACCAGGCCCGAATTTATGGACCATGGGTTTGCAGATTGAAAAAGGGTCCCAATTGTTACTACTTTTGTGCCACATCAAGATAAAGCTACATTGCTTTCCATTATTGAAAGGTAATGCATGTTTGGTTTTGTCATTGACTCAGATAAATGACTAGCAAAACTACATATATCTGGTGACTGGTGATGGGCGCTCATATCCAGTCTATTGAGAGATCGTGCCTCGAAGCCAAAGTTAAAATATTGAAAAAGATGAAGACACATCATGGGATATACTCTAGTCTTCATTGGATTCAATTTATTGGCAGATAGATAAAAAGAATCTAAATGAAAGATTTATTCATTAAATTTCTCAAAGATACTAACGATACCTACTGCCACTGAAAAGGTTAATGTTTAGCTTATTTAAAAATCAATATCTCTTTTACATATGAAGTAATCAACAAATTTTTATTTATTTATGCTATTATTCTTTTTATTTTCTAGCGTATATATTTTAAGATGTGTCCTACTCTAGCAAAATTCTCCTTGATAATTAAAACCATGTGAATATTTAGTATTTTGAAATAATAAAATCTGTAATTATTTTCTTTATACGTTTCCTGTTCATTTGTTGATAATAAAAGTCACTTCCATAGATATAGATTTGTATTAATTTCAAGAGCCTGTAAAGACCTCATATGATCAAGTGTAGATCCCATAACCACGTCAGAAGATGAAATGTAAACAACGCTATTTTTTTTTAAGTGTCATAGCATCGGCCGGGACGCGAACCCGCAACCCGGGCAACTGCCTGCTAGTGCAAGGCAGTCGCGCTGACCTCTCGACCACCAATGCAAGACTATTTTTTATTTCCTTTTTTTTTCTAACTACATAGAACAAAGCAAGCATGCAACATCAGACTTTGTAAAAAAAAATCCTATTATTTGAAAAATTAATATGCTTTATTGGGCATGTAATATAATTCGTATTTAATAAGCTTTCAGATTATCGAAATTATAACCTTGGTATGATCAATTTTACATTATTTCTACATGTGCTGATAGGTATACATTGTAATAAAATTCATATTTAGTAAGCTTCTAGTTTTTCAAAAATTATTCGTTTATCCCATTTTTTATATTTTGTATATTTTAGTGACATGATTTGATCAAGCGTAATTATATCAAATTTACCGCTTTAATTTTAAGAAAGTTATTTAATTTAATAAAATAATACATTTATTTTAAACAAACTCTTTATTAATTAAATGCCTTTTTATTTAAAATATTAATTAACTTTATCCCACTTGAGAGTTCTTTCCTGATATTATTATTATTCGATAACATTATAAAATATTATTTTCATTCTTAAAACAACCAACACTTTTATTCATTCGCAGTCTTACTTTACATACACGCACTTAAACATCTCACACACGTGTAGGAAAAAATAATAACCTACTTTTAAATAATAATAATTCAATAAAATAAAATTAAACTACCTAATAAATTTATCAAATCCAAAAGTCTATTTTCACTCAAGGACTATCTAAATAATCAATATTTTTTTAAATATTATTTGAAAGGCATTTTACTTCTAAATAGATTATAATAAAACTTTAACATATTTAATAAACTATAACTGGCAAATATATACATTTATTTAATATAATTAATTTAAAACAATAGACTCTAAGCTAATATTTACTTCACTTTAGACTGTTAAATTAACATTTTATGCATCTACCAACAAATTTTTTTTTAATGATTGCTAACAAGCAAATTTAACTAACTGTTTTATTGACAATTGGATCATTTAACTAATATCTATCGAACTTAAATTAGAACAAATTTATCTGAAAAGAAGTCTAGTTTTATTTACAGAAAAAAAATTTTTTTTAATTATTATTATTGGTTATATTTAATCCTTAGAGAGTTAAATATATATTCATTCAGACTACCCGTTTCACTTGCTATATCCCATAGTAATACCTGTATTAATTTCAAACCCTATCGAGTACACGTATATCCGTATATCTATCTATCTGTATATCTTTTGGATGTCATTATATATGTATCAGCACACCTATATATATATGTAGTCAAGTATTTACCTTGCTATGATATCATTACACTCAACATTGTGTCTGCCGGTAAGCGTCGTCCGAAGATTATATGAACGTTGTCATGGCAACGAAGACACTGACGTGACTAATCCGAGAGATTTGATTTTTTGGCCAGCGAGATTTGATTTTTTTTTTCTAAAAACTTTTTTTAAAAAAGTTTAAGTTTGTAAACATTTTATTGTATATGTGTGTGAGACTATCCCAGGAATTGAAATTTTTATACCAATGCATTTAAATAAAAGTTTTTAATTGAGAATATTTCAAATTTATATTATTAATTTAAAAGAGTTGTAATGCTTCTTTGTTGTAATACGTCTTTTCTCACATATATATGTAAGTGGTTACACCCATATAATAATGTTCACACAATTTAATTTAATTATATCATTTTATTAATTTTAAATTTATAACTGTGTATAGACTATACGCATACATACATTAATATATTAAATGTGTGCATATATCCGCACATACACGTAAATATACACTATTACATATCAAAATAAAATTTTCTGATTATATACATGGACTGTGAGGGTTCGAACTGGTGGAAAAGATACTAACTACGATGGAACATAGTAGGTGAAACGGGTTGATGACTAAATAAAACCGTTTCAAGCGGAACCAAAAAAAAAACTGTAATAAGTTTTAAATTTGTTGATGTTGTTTTTTTTTAAAAAAAGTGAAACCAAAATCTTGCATGATATGCGGATAACTTTTAGCGATTAACTTTGTCCGCAAATCACTAGGTGACATTTTCTTAAAGATCAGAAGATTAGAATAGTATGCCATCAAGGTAATGACGTCATAGCAAAGTAAATACTTGACTATATATATGAGTACAAGCTGTAATATGTAATATATTTAGATATATTGTAGCACATTCATATTTAAATGTTTAGATCGTTAATTATTATAAATTTATGTGTTATAAGTTTGTTTTATTATTTTCCTTAAGAATCGCATATATATGTACAATTTCACCTGTGATCAGAATACTTACATAACGAAATGTTTATATAATAATTTGTTAAATTTCCAAGTTTAAAATCAATCTTGTAAATAAAAATCATGCCACACTACCTGTTTTAAAATTGCATGGAAGTGAAATCTGTAAATTTGCTATTAGACAATAACAATTTTTAAAATCTAAGTTTGTTAAAAACAAAATTTACTCAAACAGCACTATTCTAATTACACTGGGAATCGAGTTGGCTAAACCCAGATAAAATTAGCTGATTAAGAAATAAAAACAATAATAAAACCAACTCAGTAGATTTAAATCAACCTTGTAAACAAGCTAATGGATTTTAGTGCTGTAAATTCAGCTTATGGGAAAATATAATATAAGGGTAGAAAATTGATATAACTACCCTATATTTTGGCACTGTAAAATATATATGCTCTTTAATTCAAGTGTGTTGTGACATGAAGCTATGCCATTTGTAATTTTAGAATAAGCAGCTAAAAAGGGTCACAAATTTACTGTTATCCTATGGAAAATGGTTTACCTCAAACCCATCCTACATGCTGTAAACATCAGCACCATCAGGATGGAGAATTTCAGCCACTACCAGCTGCCATGGAAGGACATCACAACAAGCAACCTATCAAAAAAAGATGCCAGGGCCTACTTCCATATGCTGCATGACCAAGATGCAACAAGAAAATTGATAATACTTATTCAAACCACAGAGTCCTATAAATTTATTGTTAAAACCTATAATGTATTTATTAAGCTAGCTACTATGAACATTCATTTAAACTATAAATTCTCATTTAATTAAACTCTTTTAAAGTAAAGCTGTCTCAAATGTAACCATAAACTTTCCTGTAAATTAATGTAACTTATTCTTTTGGCTGTGATAACTGTAATCAGTCATTATTTATAATCTCTCATAATCTCCAGTCATGTCTATCTTTCTGTTTTGATTATTTTATTTTATTTCATTTATTGATTTTATATGTTATGATATGCCAATGTTTCAAGGCAGTGAGTGATTAATTTAATAAACTTTTGGAAAGAGACAATTAGAAACTCTCCATCATAAGATTTGTCATTGCTCTTTAGATGGTATGAATTGCTACTTTGAAACCCTATTCTTTGAGATAACAATAGATTGCTATGCACTTGTTGTTATTTATACTTATTCATTTTAATATTTGTTAATATATATATATAACAAGGTTTGTAAATGTTATAAGGCTGGACATATGCTTTCTCCTCCCTAACTTGATTATAATTAATTGGATACAGATTCAATATATATATATATATATATATATATATATATATATATATATATAAAGTGGATTAATATTTAGTTAACCCTTACTTAGCATAATTACTATAAGCTGTATTAAGAGCTGGGTTGAGTTAGTTATCACAGACAGAATATATATATATTATTTTATATATATATATATATATATATATATATATATATATATATATATATATATATATATATATATATATATATATATATATATATATATATATATATATTTAGGCATGTTATTTAGTTATTTTATATATGTATTGGTACTATTATTATGTGCTGCAAGTGTATCTTTATTAGGCACCAAATATGCACTAACATCTTGCTATGCCTTTTGAAATGGGTTTTCAGTGACAGGCCACCTCATTCTTTAGTACAGATAGCTATCTTTTAAAACTGGAACATGAGGGTCCAGAACAGTATTCAAAGCTTATTCAACTTCCCAAACTAGAAATGTTCTTTATTGTGCTAGCAAGTGATCCAGTCCAAGGGCACCAAGTCCTAGGTATTGAAGCCCATGATTAATTACACATTCACACTGTGTCCTTTAATTTTAATATTTTACCACCATAGTTTTTAGGTGCCACATATAAAGGCCACCAGCTTTTCTTTCTTCTTATTAGCAAACATCAGCATAGTCTGAACTTGGAATCTAGGTTTTATCTAAAAAATTTGTATTTTGAGTGTATTAATTGTTCATGGGTAATATATTAAAATAAGTAGCTTTATGCTCTATTTCTGTATCATTCTGGTAAATGTTTAACTTACTTTTAGCAAACCTAAAGAATAGCTTGGGATATTAAAATATTAGGCATGATTCCTAGCACACAGATAATTGTATAAATTGAATTGCATATCAAGATGAGATCGCTGTACACCTGCATGTGTAATCCATTCACTCAATGCTAAATAATTATCTTCTTTTTGTTTTAATCAACTTATTTAAACATTACTTTTATTAAACATATTTAATGTTACCATTTGTTTAATGTTATTTTTTGCAATCTACTCCAAATCATCCCAACTCTTTATTAATATATATATATATAAATGCATTTCCTAGGTTGTCATAGCATGATTATCTATAATTTATTTTTTCCTGAGTCTCATGTTTTTCCCTCTGTTTATCCAGCTCTCAGAAGAAACTGATACCAAGTGTAACCTCAGAAATGTTATTCATAAGATGTTAATTCATGGTAAATGAGTTGAAATTGGTCGGATTCGATGACCTCACCATCTCAGTTCAGTCAGCTTTGGTATATTTTGCCTGAACTCTGGAATTTGTTACATGAATGTACAAATATGACCATTACAATATATATATACTCTGCCTTTATTGTTAAAAGGAGGTTGTCTTGACAACAGTTTGAAATTGTTGATTGTTATTGATATTGGGATTGTTTAAGTATTGACTGGTTTTTAATGATATATATATATATATTGTACCTAACTGAAGTGTCACTTAGTTCCAAGAGGTAATCAAGGTTATCTTAGCTTAACCTTTTGCTTAAAATTTTGGATAAAAAAATAATGATGATAAAAATGGAAATTAAACTAGTTAATTATTAAAATAGGATAATCTAAATATTTTTAATAATATTAACTGGTTTGATAAATGATATTAGGTAATAATTTAACATAAGCAAATGTTAAAAAAAAAGAAAATAATGGTGAATTGATAAATAGTAAATATATTCAAAAATAACTACTGTATAATCTATTCTAATGTTTAAAGAATAATAATAAGTTATTATTATTAAGTTGAAATAAGTAAGTAATAAATTAAAAAAAAATGATATGTAAGTTTTTATTAAAAGGAAATAAGAATATTTGTTATTAGTTTTGTAGTTTAACATTCCAGTTATAAAAGTTATTTAGATTAAATAATCATTAACATTTTATTGTTGTAATTTAAAAAATAGTTTTAAACAATTAATGTAAAGCCAGACATATGTGAGAATATGTGCATGCAGAGACATGGAAACACAAGAATAAAAAAATAATTTAACTCCAGTATTGTTTAAAATAAGTAAATAAAGCAAATGTGTGGATAAAATTATTTTTAATGAAATATTTAAAGGTTTAATAAAAGGTATAACTTTAAATTTTATATTTATTACTATTGTGTTGTGTAAAATATCATTAAAAACAATTGTTTTAGATTTGTAATACTAAAATTTTGACTTTGCAGATGAAGGTCACGTGGTATGGGAAAATTATATTGATTATGTCAGTAGATTGATTCAACAGCTGGTTTGTCAGAATATTAAAATTTAATAAAAAATAATTTTTATTGGTTTTTAAATGAATTGTAGATGGAGGAAAAATTGTGAGATAAAATGGAGATCAGGGGATCATTCAGTGACTGATTTTGTTTGGATTCAACTGGTGTGGATCTTAAAAATTTTATTAATAAAAGTAATTTTTTTAAAAAAAAAACTTGATATTTCTAAAAAAAAAATACAAGTATGTTTAAAATAATTAAAATCATCCTGTAATGAAGGAGGGCTAAGAAGAAAAGGTAATCTGTTTTTCTGACAATTTGAATTTCAGTCGAGGCATAGGAATCATAGTTAAAAAATGTCTAGAATGAATAAAGCATCTCACATATTATATGACATTAATTTGTTTAATTTTCTTCACTTGGAAATAAGGTTAAGGAACAAACTATTAATCATTTCCATAAATAAGCATTCGGTTGTATTAAACTATTTTGAAATTAAAATGCTAATTATTTTTCCTGTTAGATTAAAAGTATATGTAAAAAAAAAAAAGAGAAATTTTTTTTTAAAGTTTAAAAAAGAACATTATAAAGAAGCTGCTACGTTCGATTACAGTGAAACTATAAAGAATGATTATTTTGTTTTTTTTTTTTAAAAAAAAGGTATTACTTATATCTCGACATATATAAAAATGATTTGTTTAGCTAAACGCAAACAGATAATATATACATTTTAAAGGATAATTCTTATTTACATCATAAGAAAGGACATGTATTTGGAAATAAAACTTAAAAGCAGTCTATAATGATTAATAATGAATTAATAGTTATTGAGTACATTATAAATGGTCATACTTGCCAGTATTTAAAAATAACTTTATGGCATTAATTATAGCACACAAACGGAGAAATGTCTTGAACAGTAAAAAAAAATTCTACTCTCATATTTAAAAGTAAGCAAAGAAAATTAATTTTAAAAATAAATACATCTTGGAATATTATTAGGAAACTATTTAAAAAAACTATATTTTAAAAGAAGCATTTTCCTAAAAGAGGATAAAGAACTTCAGATAAAGACATATATATTATTATTATATGCAATTTTGAACTCGGGATCCTATAAATAAATTAAAGTGTGTTCAGCTGAAGAATTTATTTTGTTTCATGCCGGCTTAATCTTATTATTTAATTTTTTTTTTAAAAATTGTTTAAAAAAATATTATTAATAAACTATTGAACATTTTCGTTTGGAAATGATTGCCATGTGTATAAATGTATTAGTTAAAGCTTCGAATTCAAATCGATATTTTAACCTGGATAAATTGTCTACACATTATGAAATGGAAAAATTGTCACAGAGCTAAAATATGAACTTAAATTAATGTATTATTTTTTTTTTTATGGTCTGCTTTATTGGTTTTAAAAAAAAAGAAAACCATAAAAATATTTATGCTATTAATTTTTTTTGTAACACTTTTGCATAAATATACAAGTAAACTAGGGTTATAATTTTAAAATGAAATAGGTTTATTTGAATGAGCAAATGTTTCTTGCCATTCTTAAGTAGATTTAGTTTATTTATCAAGCATTACACTAGCTAGTTTCTATTTAATAATTTTATTATAGAGATTTAAATATCACAGTCTTATTTTTATATAAATGGGATGTTTTACTCAATTTTTATTTTAAATTTACTAAAGAAGTTTATCAGAGAATATCCATTCATTTGTTTTATGAATGTTTTATTAAGAATAACTACAAATATTTTATATTCATCGAGAAGTAAATATTCTTGTATTTAATTTACAATTTAAAAGTCCACTAGTTACTATATTTTAGCATTTAATATTTTGTTATGTGTGCATTGTGCCTTGCCTAGAATTTTATATGCATTTAAGTTTAAAGTATTTTCTACAGTAGTCATTTGACACATAGTTTGCTTTGTTGGTTCGAACATTGGATATACATTTTGTATTTTATAAATTTCTTGGAAATAACCTAGTTAGTTTGGGTGAAGTATATATCTTGCTATCAGTTAGTATTTGTTAGCCTCAAGAATTAGGCTTAGTTCATAATTTTTGAATATGTTTATAGAGTCAAGAAAATCTTCCATCCTTATTGTATTGTATTTCCATGATTTGATAGTGCTTGTCCCCAAAAAGAGGGTTATTGTATTGTATTTTTCAGTGATGATGTTCACATTTATAAGCATTGGAAATCCCATGAGAGTATTGTGCTTTTCTGGTGGGTGTTCCTGTTCCCAGATGTACTGAAGATGAATTCCAACATCTTAATTTTGCCTCGTACTTAGGTATTTTGGAAACCACCACATTCTTTTCCAGCTCTGAGGAGCTTAGTATTTTTATATTTTTTGCCTATCATTCATGATGACTTAATGCTAATTCCACCACAGTAGGTGATGTTGCATTTGTTTTAGATTTGTGATGACAAGATATGCTTGTTTGAGGAAATGTATTTCTTCAGGTAGTTGTAGCCAATAAAGGCTCATAGGTATATCAATGTTTAAATTGTGTTGCTATAATAGTTTTATCATGCACAAGCTAACCAACAATAAGTTATATTTATTTTAAAGTATGTTAAATATGCATATGGTATAAGTGGCAATTCACACATAATAATTTAATATTTTCATCCAGAATTTTGCCGCTGGATTTGTAAGTCTGTTACATCATTATCTTTAAAACATTGAGGGAATAATTTTATGTGGACTAAAGTTATTTTTAAAAAAATATAACTGATCTCTGATGAATCATTGTCTCATACACTTAAATTAGTTTAATTTTAATATTAGCTGAATCTGATTTAAACATATATCTAGCTATGATATTAGTTATATCTGTGAAACTAGTGATGATATTTTTAAAAAGTATTGTTGAATATTCTTATTCCAACTTAGCGTTTGTTAGGTTTAGGAGTATAAAATTAAGCTTAGAGTTTTCAATATAAACCTAGTTTTGTGTGTCATTCTGATTATTAGATGACACGATAATGTTATCAATTAGTCTAATAAAGAAGGATAGTAGTGTGCTTATTAAGTACATATGATAATTAAAGTTTAAAATATATTTTTTTTTGAGAAAAATATAATTATTAAAAGAAAGTAACAGTGAATAACCTTTGTAGGTTATTAAGAGTATTAGTGTAAGTTAAATAAAACTGTTAAGAGTCCAAATAATGATATTAAATCTTAGTGCAGTATTGGCATTGTTTGTATTCTACTACATTTGTAAACATGTCTTCTCATTATTAATAAACCAAATTATTATTATTTCAAAAGTTTTGTTTTGTTTGTTTTACTTTTATATGAGAATATATTATTATCTTGGGTTCCAAGTTCACAGAATCTTAAAATGTAAAAGTTATTGAACCTTCAATTCAGAAATTTACAAGTATGTTCTAAGTTAATTAAATATAGTTAATATTATCTTGAAAACAAAAAAAAAGCTATGTTAAAGTAAATGATTCTCATATTGAATCATAAATACAGATAATTGCATTAGAGCAGATACCTAATTAAATACTTAGTTAAAAGTTTATTTTTTTTAAAATTATCAGTATATCTTTCAGACTAAAGATTATGCAATATCAGATTAACAATATTAGTATTTCAGAAGAATATTTTAATTAATATTATTTTAAAAGCTGCACCTTATCTTATATTCACTGCACATCATCTATCATCATCTTAAATCTGATATATTTAAAGAATTCTAATTCATTTGCATTTGAGGTCTTTAGTGGTTGTCTGTGAGTATGGGAAGGCATTAAAAGTACCCTTGCTCTTTTCTCTGCTCAAGTAATATCTTAGATAATAGGCCATTATTAGTTAAAATTAAATTGATTCATTAAATTTTGTGAATTAATATTTGTTTTGTTTATTATTTTAAGATTGAACATATTATAATTATTTTATGGTCAGCTAAGATGTCACTTATTTATTTATTAATCACAGTAATTCTTATTAGGCAACTTAACTTAAACTTTAATTTTACACAAGAGTGTTAGTTTTAAAATCCCTGAGGTTATTTACTCTTGTTGTTGTAGTAAATATAATTCTGTAAGATAATATTTTAAAGCAAAGCATCATAGGTCTTATTCAGAGAGTGTATAATCTATTAGTAGGACTAATATGGTAAGCATTGATTAGTAATTTAGATAATCTTTTGTATGGTTTATTAAAATATTAATATGCTGTATTAGTTATAGTTCATCAGTATTGGATTTGACCTTTATTTGATTATACATCTCTGGATCATCATCTTTTTCTTTAAATTTATTGTAACCCCACTGAGCCGAGTCATTTAGAGTCTCTCATGTATATTTTATTTCATTTCATTTCAATTTTATTCCATTTCTTTTCATGTCATTTCTCATTTCTTTCTATCATCTCATTTCATTTCTCTCTCCTTTATTCCATCTTCTTCTTATATCATCTCTTTCATATCTTTCTATCCTCTCAGCTATTTAAAACATTCGTTAAGCATTTCTTTCTATCATCTCATTTCATTTCTCTCTCCTTTATTCCATCTTCTTCTTATATCTCTCTTTCATATCTTTCCATCATCTCATTTCTTTTCTCTTTCCATTACATATATTATTTCTATTACTTTTTCCCATTTCTTTTCTTCCTCGATTCTTTTCTTTTCCATCATTTATCCTTACCATTATCATTAGCTCCATTTCATTATTAGTATTATATTTCTCTTTCTCTTCTTTCTTTCTCACATCCCTCTCTCCTTTCATTAAGATACAATTTACATCTATCTATACCTCCCTTATCATCTGCTCTCTCTTCCTATTCCACGTACCTTTCATCATCATCATGTTTACCTCCATTTCATAATTTTCTCCCTCTATTCTATCTCCATTTTATTATTAGCATTTTCTCTTCTTTTCTCTATCTCTTTTCTCTTTCTCATACCCCTCTCTCATTCTAATTAGGTTACAATATATATATATATATATATATATATATATATATATATATATATATATATATATATATATATATATATATATATATATATATATATATATATATATATATAGTATTTAGCTTCACAAACTCTTAATATTGTACTTCTAAACTAATATATACACTTCAAGAAATTTATTTTTTCACTCTATGATACTGTATACAAACATGATATGAATCTAAGTTATATATCCTGTGTTAATTTGTAATGTTCCAGTCTTGGGACAAATGACTCTGAAGGCATAAGAATTTCTGGGATAACTTTATGCATTAATATGGCTGACTAACTATTAATTCATTTAAAATTTTACTTATTGTTTGATTATCAATTTTTATAGCTATATATTTTATTTACATATTTAGATTCATTTCATCCATGCCCTGGACCTCCACTCAGAAACTCTAATACTAATAAAAAAGCATTTTGTGCTTACCCAGCTGCAACATGTCCAAATAATTACATCTGTAACACTAGGTTAATGGATGCTCCATCATCATGTTGTCCACCAACAGAAGGTGTGGATCATTTTCCAAGTAAGAGGTTTAATATTTTTACAATAAAATAAAATTAAACAATCTAATTATTTTAATTTAAAATTTAAACAGTTGTAAGATTAAGCTTGTTAATATTAATTCATTGAAGTATTTTTTTAAAAATAATTTTTAGATAATGTCTTAAGGAGTTATATCTTGGAGGTCTTTTGTATATATATATATATATATATGTGTGTGTGTGTGTGTGTGTGTGTGTGTGATGAGAATAGATTATGAGTATTTATACTCTATTAATTTCTGGATTTTTTAACATTTTTCATTTTGGTTAAAGTTTTGTAAAGTCCATTACATAATTTTGGAATGGATTTCAATGATGAAAACAATTAAGATTAAAGCAAAAAAATGTGGAAGTGAAATGTCTTAATTGAGTATATGCAAAAATAAAAATTTTAATTTATGTATGCTATCTTTAGAATTTAAATCTCAATATGATATATATTCAAATAATTTTTCAAAATAATGTAAAATTAAAATAAAAATCTGGCCATTAGTTAAATTTTATCACCAAATATAAAATTAATGTAATAATTAATTGGCTGATTGAATTTTCAGGCAGTGAGTAAACAATGGTAAAAGGTTGAAACTGTTTGATGTGCAAAGCAATAAAGTTTAATTAGATAATTAATTATTATATTATAATTTATATTTACAATTAATATTTTTGTAATAAACTAGAAAGTAATTATTTTTTTCTCAATACCACCATTAGTTTAGCACTGGATATATATATATATATATATATATATATATATTAAAACAGTAAGGTCTGCTTTGCAGATCTTCGTTTCACCTTTTCTTACCTATTTCCTACCCTCATACCTTAGTTTGAACCCCAATCTATTGTAGTGTTTTCTGCAATACGCTTATATATCGAAAATCCCGCTTAATTTTAAACCACGAGTACAATGCTCATATTACATATATAAGTCATTCCCAAATAAATAAAAGATTATAGATTATGCATATGTTCACATAATTTTGATTTAATAAGTCGTAATTGCGCACACACTATGATATGCATTTTAAAACATATCAAAATTATAAATTGTTAAAGTTATTTTGTTTGAATCTATTTACAAATATGTTACCGTTATAATATATTTTGATTTAAAATAAAATTCATTTAGTAAATATTCGTTTAGTAAATAGATTCAAATATTGCAAGTTAAAAGTAAAATAATTTTCGTTTAATTTAATAAAAGTCATTCCAAATATTTCTTTAAAATAAATGAGGGACAATAGTTTAATTAGTTAATATTATATAAGTTTTATCTAAAAACAGCAGATGTCCACTTAAGGTTTTCTTTAATTAATAAAAGTAATTTTTAATTAAATCTAGTTTGTAATTCGAATGTCGACAGGGAAATTAACAAAAGAAATTAATTAATGTTGAATTCCTTTAGACATTCGGATGATTTAATTACAGCTGATAAGTCCGATATATTTTTGTAATGCTCCAGGGCAGTTCTATTGTTAAAGTCTACTATAAAAAGAAGGGTTTTCTTTTGTTCTCCAGTTTTTTCTAATGTTTCTAAGAGAAATCATTCTGAGTTCTATTCTAATAATTTGCTAACCTTGACAGAGTAGAGGTGTCAAGATGGCTATGTCCCCTTGGAATAGCCAGCCGCTGCTCCAGACCATCGGAAGCTATCGCATAAGGAACCCCGAACTGCTGCTGCTGCTGCAAAAATATGAACATTCCAGATTTTGCTGCTGAATTATAAAACCTGCTGAACATCTACCTGCAAATGCGTCTCCAGAGGTAACCTAAATTAACCCAAGAGCTCTTGTGATTCCTAACTAACATGCTTTTATTTCACATAACTATATTAATGTACTTCTTTAAAGTGTTCAAATATAATCAACAGTTTTGCTCTATCCTTGGGTTAATATTTTCTATTTAGAAATCTTTCTTTTATTTTATTATGATAATGTGTCAGAATCATCTTTGACCAAGTGAACTATTCCCTTTATTGAAAGTAAGACACCACTATTAAGGCATATTTTAAATTTATAATTTTCCAATTTTATTATCTTGCAAATCACTCATTCGAGGGTGTTCTTTTCTTTAATATATCATATAATCACATAGTTTAAAATCTACATGTTATTGATTTTAATCTAATATGAGAGTATGTGTGAGGTCAATGATTAAATGTGTCCCCTAATGCATGATTGCGTATATCAATCTATACTTACTTTTCAAACCTGCAAGCATGCATTTTCATATTTCAATTACCGTGTTCTACTTTAATTACAAAGTTCATCATTGACGTCAAGAATGTGCAGACCCTTTTAAATGAATTTCGGGGAATTTGTTTGGGCATTTCTTTTAATCCAAGTGAAACCCATTCAGTATGTTTTATATACATTCATCTCGCATTGCTGGTAAATGAATTGGTTGTTGAGACCGCTTTGTTTTATTTTTCCAAGGATTCTTTACACGGCTAAGGCCATTCTCTTCGCCTTTTTGCGGCTTCCAGGCAGAGTGTGTCCCCAAATGACACATCTGGGAATTAAATGCAATTGTCACCCAGTCACTAAGTTTCGGCTGTTCATAAAATACTTTCCTACGGGTTAGCAGCGATATGCCCTCCATAATCATTCCGGATATTCAATATTGTTTTATTTTATATTTATTTTACAAAGCATCCATGACTTAAACGTCACACCCTCCAACTTTAATAAATTCATTATCAGAAATACTAACCTCCCAATGCAACTCTATTATTATTATTCTCAAATAAATGCTTTGATCACATTCCCACTTTGTTGCTTAGTAAGCTTTAGTCCGTGCTATTCTCGAAATCAATAAATATTTTAGGACACTTGATTTTCAAAAATTTTCTTAAACTTGTATAATTACTCAAAGCACCTCACACATGTTCCTATCTCATCAAGCACATTATCATAATGCTATTAGCCCAAGGAATAGAATATATCACTTTGTTTTAAAGTCATTTTGTCAGTTGTGGAAATATAATGCCAACAATTATTCAATACGCGTCCCTGTCTCATATAAGCAGACAGTGGTGTTATATATATAATTTATATGAATAAATTTTGTGAAATTATTTAAAACTAAATTTGATCTCTTATTTTATTTGATTTCTATCACTGTCTCAGTCTATATATATATTTTCTGCATTTCTTTTGTAAATCCATAGACGTTAATTAGCCACCCAAACTTCTTTTAGTATAGAATCTTTTGTTTCTCCCTGACCACCAGGCACTGGTCAAAGGTCATACTAGTAGTGGCATCAGATGTGTTATCACGTAGATGGTGCTGTGAAATTTGGGCTTTAGATTCGAACTTAGTATATCTGGAAGGCAACCCCTCCTAGAATGTTCAGTTTCATGGCTGGGGTTTGAATTCTGCAGTGTGTTAGCGAGATAGACAATTCTGACTGTTACAATATATATATATATATGTAGAAAAAAATTAACCTTCCAACTTGTGCTGATGTTTTATTGTATAAATTTCTGTGCACTCATTATCAGCAGGAGTTTTAAAAACACAGGCGAATTACTTGTGCTTACAGCTTAGTATGTAATCACCTCTATATCTAGTGCTAAACTATTAATTTATATACATTTTATACTAATATATGTTTAATTGCAGAAAATTAAAAATGGCAAACTATTTATCTCTTGAGACATATCAACAAAGTTTGTACAATTCAGTTTTCAAATAAAAAATATCATGTACATTATTAATTAAGTACAGTCAGTAAGGCTTGGCAACTTTGATTCATTTATGTTTTTAAAAGTCTTACAGACAGATGAGTGCTCATAGACTTATACATTAAAACAAATAGTACAGATCAGAAGTTTAATATTTTTCTCTATAATTAATTATTATTTTCATTTATTTATATAACTATAATGTATATTAGAGCTATGTTTTTAAACTGTAATAATAATTAGAGATCACTTCACTACACATGGGCTTCATAGATTTAAACACTTAACACTTAATGAATACTCTTCTTTCTAAATACAAGATAAAGTCTTTTGATAAAATAGAATAAATCACTCTATCTTCTTAACCTAGGCATATATGCATAGGCAAATCTTAATCATTAGGAAATGAGAACGTGAAGATTCACTTTCACTTCATTTGAATATATTTTAATGAATGACACTTGCAAAAATTTTACAATTTACTAGACAACATTATTAAATAAGTATTAAACATATATAATGAGTTATTTATTTATATAATTCCTAGTTTTAAACCTGTAATAGTAAAATAAATTGAAAGTGATTATTTAATATTTTCATGCTCTCATGCCCAAATGCTTAAGATTTGCCTATACATATATGCTTAGGTTAAAAAGATTCATTCTATCTTTTCAAAATACTTTATCTTGTGTTTGGAAAGGAGAGTATACATTTAAGTGTTTAAATCTATAAAGCATCTGTGTAGTGGAGTGATCACTAATTTTTATTACAGTTTAAAAATATAGCACTATATAAATAAATAACTTGTTATAAATGTTTAATATTTAATCTAATAATGATATTTTGTCAATTGTAAAAATTTGTAAGCATTATTCATTAAAACATATTAAAATGAATTGGAAAGTGATTATTTAATATTTTCACACTCTCATTTCCAAATACTTAAGCTTTGTCTAGGCATATACACTTAGGTTAAAAAGATAGTGTGATTTATTCTATTTTATCAAAATACTTTATCTCGCATTTGGAAAGGAGAGTATTCATTGAGTGTTAAATGTTTAAATCTACAAAGCGCATGTCTAGTGGAGTGATCTCTAATTATCATTGCAGGTTAAAAATATAGCACTATATAAATAAATAACTCATTATGTATCTGTAATGTAGATGCTCATAAATATAAAAGCTTCAGACATTATATGTTATATCTAAGTCTAACTCAGTGTGCAAATTATGTAAAAAGAGTACACAAATGTACATGTGTGTATGATATATATATATATATATATATATATATATATATATATATATATATATATATATATATATATATATATATATATATATATATTGTAATGATAAATGTGAGTTTATCCAAGCCATGTGACAAGAAAAACATATATAAGAATATTTTACTTACCTACAGCTGGTTAATTAATTCCAGTTAATTAATGCCATGGTGATGATAATGATGCAAATTATGAAGAGAAAACAACCATTAATACAATAAGAATACAAAAATAATTAATTAAATAAATTAGTGCATTTGGACCACATTTAATTTATTTCATCATTCAACACATACACACAATGTTTGCATTCAATATTTTAACACAGCAAAAAGAAATGTACATATGTATCTTCACTATATGTTTATTGAAGTGCATGAGTAGTTATTATATTATGAAATTACCACTTGAGTGCCTTGGCCAAATCAGATACTCCATAATAACTACCTACCAGCCATCCTATTAATTTTCACAATAGAACAATATAACAGAGATTACTATACATGAAGCTAATACAATTAATTCCTTATCTCCAAATATCAATTAATTGTATCATCAACAAGTGGAAAGAGAAAAAATGAAGTCTAAGTTTAATAAATTAATAAATAATTTTACTTAAAACAAAATTCTAATAAAAAGAAAGAAGAGTTTTGCGTCTGTATGATGACACACATGAGTGAAATTTCTCATGATATATTTAAACTGACAAAAAAATTATATATTTTTTCCTGAGTTATAAAAGTGCACTTAATTATACATTTTAAACAGTCCTTTAGTATTCTTTTTGAAGGTAAATTTATGGCAATGATGATTTTGTTTCTATCATCCTGTTTATAAAATAGACTAATGTAGGTAAAGAGGCAGCATGAAAATTCTTTGGAAATTGTTATATAAAAATTTCTAATGAAAATGCAAAAATAAGTTAGACAAATAATTTATACAGATTTAATATGTAATGAGAGTTAGAACTTACTACTAATATTATTTAGAATTCTAATAAAGATTTTATAAATTGGCAAGTTATAAACAATTTGTCTGAAAGTTTTTCTTAAGCTTAGACATAATATTAATAGATTAAGACTAGGTCTTGTGAATTCTTCTGTGGTAAATTATTATCTCCTTCAGAAATGATAATGCACAGGTGTTACTAGTCTTTCAAATGTTCATTTATAATAAATGAAATAACTTGAAACATGTATCTAATGTGAACTTTTATTGAGCCAAGCATTTTATGTTTACTTCTATCCCTACAAAAAAATAAAATTACAAAAAAAATCAAGTCAGATGTCACATGACCTAATTTAAACAAGTTTTTTTTTGTTTTCAATTTCATATATGGATAGAATTATTATATAAATAGTTTGCAAATAAGCTTTTAACAAGCTTTGCAGAATATCCCTAATCCCAGACCAGTTTCTGCTACTGGCTTACTAGCACGTCACTGAGGAAGCCAGTAGCAGAAACTGGTCTGGGGTTAGGAATAATCTGCAAAGCTTGTTAAGAACTTATTTGCGAGCTCTTTATATAATACTTCTATCCATATATGAAATTGAAATCAGAAAAAAAATTTTTTTTTAAAGATAAGTTAATTTAATTTGTAACCTTCCAGTTATACCAAAAATATTTAGTTACAGTGTTATAATAATAGAACTTTATAGCTAAGTCTAAAAATAAATTTTGGCAAATGCATTTCCTTATGTAAATGTCCTTATTTAATTTTTTAAAACATTGTAAAAAATTATTTTTATTTAAAATAAATAAACGATTTTATTTTATTTGAAATAAATATACTAACTTTTTAAGACATTTATATCGATATGATTGTAAATCACAATTTCTAAAATTTTATCATATTGATATATATATGTTTATTTTTATGCCACATTCACAATAATAAGTTCTTTATTATATCTAAATTCTATTCTAAATATTTACTTTGCTAATTAAATGTTTGTACAGACATACTTTCATTTCATACAAGTAAGCAAGTAAAATATGTATTTTAGTAAGCCAAAAATATATAATTTCACTGATCTGAAATCCTTTCTTTTAGCAAAGCAAAATAAATATGGATATATCATTATACCAAAGTAAACGTAGCTACTCATCCTCCAATCAATCCAATGGATTTAAATGACAGTTTTTGAGTCCCATTTTTTTTTGGGAAATCTAAGCAAAATTAAAACACTTCAGGATAAAAATTGAAGAAAATTATTTTAATTTTAAGCCACAATCCCCCCCCCCCCGTTTTTTTTTTCATTTGGTAATTTACATATATATATATAATCTTTTTACTCCACCCAAAAAAATTTTTCTTTTTGGCTGGTATCAATTATACTAAATGAACAAATATTTGAAACTTTCTCAAAGGAAATTTAAGGATTTATTCTTGAAATTCTATAGTATCACCCTATATTATCTGTATGATAATCCCGAATGAATTATCTATTCTTATTTGAAGATTGTTTAAACTTCTCTCTTATAGAATTAACATATAAAAAAACAACAAATAGAGTTTATTCATTCATAACACTAACTACAATAACAATTTAATTAAATATAATATTTTTCTCTATCTAATTTATGATTAAATAAGTTTTCAAACTTCTAGCATTACATGGCCTACTATATTTTCTGAGGTATAATCTAAAGGGTATTTTAACACTCATTTTATTATTATGTGGGGTATTTCATTGTTGCTAAAAGAAAATTTGAATTTATGCTTTTGTGAGTGACATTCTTGGGAAGATTTAATTAACACAAAATTATCAACTCTGAACTGACTTGATTATTGAGAAGCTTGTTTGAATAGCTTATTATTCATTTTAAACAACATTTCATCAGCATTTTATCTACTTTTACTATGATCAAATCCTCATGTACTACAGGAATTGGGGTATTTATTAGTATCAGATCATTGTAATCATAATGCAGAGATGTTGAAATAAATTCTGTGGTGTCACTCCAATTCTATGATTATTACTTAAATGCACTTGGAATAAATAACAACTCATTCATAACCATTTCACATGGGTTTGGTTGAGAGTTTCAGATAAAAAAATCTCATAATTTATATTTTGAATCTCTAATCAATTAATAGAAACGATAAATTTGTATCACTTTAATAACTTTTTGGGTGTTAGATTTTGTACCAACTATGATGAAAAATATTTAAAAAATAGTTGTTTATAATCAATAAAAATTTATACCAACATTAAGATGGAAGACAAGCATAGAAATTTATTGATATTTTAATTTGGCTTTTTAGTAAGATAGACTGTAACTTATCTTCATAATATTGACTGAACATATATTTTTAAGACAACTTTCATATGATTTCAAATGGTTTAAGATAGTATTATACATTCCAGGTCTATAAAACAGTGTATATAAAAAGTGGTCTTTCAGATGAGTACTTACGATGAAAGAAATAATTTAGGGCTATGTGTCCCCTATGATGTTTGATTTAGTCAAGCATCTTTCTTTACTTCTACCAGAAAATGAAATTGAAAAACAAAAAAAAAGTCATTTTTTAAAAAAGAAAACTTAATTTATAATCTTCCAACTATTTCAATAATATCTATGTTATGGTTTTATAACAATAGATTTTTAAAGGTAAGTTTAAAATTATATTTCAGTAGATGTATTTTCTGGCTTAAATTCTCTTTTTTTAGTTTTTTTTAAATGCCATGAATTTTTTTTAAAATTTAATGTAATTAAAATATTTTATTTTATTTTAATAAATACCCTCTCCTCCCTTAAACTTTTATATCTATTAGATTTTAAAGTACAATTTCAAAAATTAACTTATATATTAGGTTCATAATAATTTTCTCATTAGAGCTAAATTCTACTCAATGCTAAATAAAAATTCATTATTATGTTAAAATTCGATTCTAAATATTTGGTTACCTAACTAAATGTTTGTACATACATACTTTCAATTTTTGGATTTATGTCAGTAAAATATAAATATTTGAAAGACAGGCACCCTTCATATACCTGGAGCCTAATAATAAATATAGGGGATTTGAACTCAGACTTTCAAGCACCTTTCAGCTATCCACACTCTCTCATACCACTTCTACACATGACCACACACATGTAGAAAAGATTAATAATCACCAATATACATATTTCATACTGCTCATCAGTTGGTCCAGATTATCATCTCCCACCCATATATATATAATTAGTGCTCATTTTATATTAAGATAGCAAACCCTCATATTTTAATGGACATACTTCAATCTACTTCACTCTCCAACTCTTAAGCTATCCATATGACTTAAATCTGACGATGGAAAGCATGGGATTTGATCATTTCACCATAAGATTTCAATGGTATGGATGTCTGAAGAGTTGTAGATTGGAATAGATTGAAGCCTGTCCATTAAAAGTATTTTCCATCGTCAGATTTGAATGGTATGGGTGGCTGAAAAGTTGGAGTAGATTGAAACCTGTCCATTAAAGTATGAAGGTTTGCTATTTTAATATAAACTGAGCATTGATTATATATATATATATATATATATATAATCAATGCTCAGTTTATATATATATATATATATATATATATATATAATCATTATCAACCATTATCAATCCACTGCAGGATGAAGGTCTCGTCTCTTCAAGTTTAATCCATCTTCTCTGATCTTTAGCTTCTCTTTTCCACATCACCCCTGCACACTTTCTTATTTCATCCATCCATCTCACATGTGGTCCCTTTCTGGGTCTTTTACAATCTCTTGGAATCCAGTTTAAAATTTCAATTGTCCATCTATTATCATCTCTTCTAACAGTATGTCCAGCCCAACTTCAATCTTTTAATTTTTTCAATGATGTCAGTAACACCTGTTTGTTCTCTTACCCATACATTGTGTTTACAATCTCTTCTTGTTACTCCCAACATACATCTCTCCATACTTCTTTGAGTGGTCTGAAGTCTCTGAATTGCTCTTCTATTAAGTGTCCAAGTCTCAGATCCATAAGTAAGAACTGGTAAAACACATTTGTTAAAAACCTTCCTTTTCAAACTCATAGGCATATTTCCTTTTAGTATCAAGTTATATATATATATATATGGGAGATGATAATCTATATATATATATATATATATGGGAGATGATAATCTTGACCAACTGGTGAGTGCTGGTTCAGCACGAAATACATATATTGGTGATTATTTATCTTTTCTACATGTGTCTGGTCATGTGTATCAGTGGTATGAGATAGTGTGGATAGTTGATGGGTGCTTGAAGGTCTCAGTTCAAATCCCCTATAAGCCAAATTGATCTTAAGTCCTTTCAAATTCTAATGCAGCAAAGTAAATACTGATACATTATCAAAGCAAAGCAAAAATAGAAATTGCTTTCCCAATCGATCCGATGGGTTTAAATGATAGTTCTTAAGTACAACTAAAATAATGCGAGGCATGAATTGAACACAATAATTCTTATTTTAAACTAAATATTTTTTTCTTATATATACTTATCTATATACATATATCGAATGTGTCTATCCTAAATCATTAATAATCTAAAAATCTTTTAACATTTTTAACTGAGTGTAAAAAAAGAGTGTGAAACACAAAAACCATTAAATTACTCTCTCTTCTGCGATAGTCAAAATAATTTGAATTAATCATTGTGGATGCAAAAATGGTTATTTTATAATCCTCAATTATTTCAAATTTAATTTTTAATAATCTATAATTCCAATTAATAGGCAGCATGAAAATTAGAAATTTCATACTTAAATTTTAGTACTATATTGTCGAAGTATTTTTTGTACTTTATTATAGTTTATATATTTATATAAGACTATAACCTTAGTACCTGCGCCTTCTGTGATTTGGAAGCATGAAGCTAATAAATTCTTCACTGATTAAGTCCACTATTTCTGTTACACATCAAGTGAAATCTTTCAATTTATGAGTCAATATTCAGATCTTAAATTTAGAAATTTTTGAATCAATTGAAAGCTGTGAATATTAATACTTGTTAAGTGCATTGTCAGCATGTAATATTTATATAAGGCTATAACCTTAGTACATGGACTTGTGTGCTTAATTTTTATTACAAGAGAGACCTTTACAAATCTTAATGCAAGATTCGACTTTATAAAGATAAAAGTGGCATCTTCAACATATTTTTCTAATTATACAGGCAAAGCTAAAGCATTTTCTCAAGCATTGGTGGTTGAGAGGTCAGTGCATTACAAGCAGTTGTCCCAGGTTAGTGGATTTGCTTACCAGCTGAAGCTATGACACATGAAAAAAAATCTAAAGCATTTTCATTAGGGAGCATATAAGCAAACAAATTCTTCACTAATAAAGTTCACTATTTATGTTACACATTAACGTCTGTGAAATCTTTCGATTTATAATGAGTCAATATTCAAATCTTAAATTTAGAAATATTTTGAATCAATTTAAAATTGTAAATATTAATACTTGTTAAGCACAATGTCAGCACATCATATTTATATAAGGCTATAACATTAGTACATGTGTCTTATGTGCTTGATTTTTATTACAAGAGAGACCTCTACAAATCTTAATGCAAGATTATAGTTTATATAATAAATCAAGATTTATAAAGAAGTTTGCACGCGGTTTGTTTTGTATATATATTGAAATTAATGGGCTATTTTTAAAATAGAAGACTGTCTTTGTTTGTTATTGAATGAATATATTTTTATTTTTATATCAAAGAATAAATAATTCTCAGATTAAATATTTCGCTATTTATATGGATAAAGAAGTAAAACATCCACCTATTGATCTTTAGTAGAAAGTTCATCTCACTTGGGCTCTCTTAAATTTTCTTAGTTAGCAAAGAGGGAGGAGAACCAGAGGAGAAAACTGAGTAGTAGACAAAAGGTAAGTGAAAGATCCTACTTTTCTAAGTGATAAGTAGTGAAAATATAAAAAATTCTGCAGTTTGCAAGGAAAATTTAAATTCAGTGTTTTTATTCAACATGGCCGCTAGCAATAGCGATGCTTTAGCACAGAAAATAAGAAATTTTTCAAATACTTCAAATGTCTCTTTCATTGATGAAAATATTGAAAGTTCATCTCACAATGATGAAAGCATTGGTTTAAAAAGTGTTGCTAACAAACATTCTATTAAGTCCAATCAAAATTTTCATTCTGGACATTTCACAAAGTTTTCCAAACCGCTAGAGGCTGACAAAGTCCTTCTAGTAATATTCTTTTAGAAAAAAATAAATTGTTGGCTACTCTCAAATTAGAGATTTTTCTAATGTTTTACATATGGAAAATGACTTTAGTGATCAATCTAATATCCAAAGAAGTCCAATGAACAGTTTGTGTTTTTTGATAATTCTCAAAAGTATTTTAAACTACTGGAAACCAATAGTGTCACTACAATGAAAAATTCTTAACTAAAAAGAAAAATATTAACATTTATGGATCAAAAGATAATCTTAGTGACAATTTCCACCATCAAAACAAGACTATTCAGTAATTCATTAACTCCAATGTTTTCATTTATAGCCAATAATAATAATAATAATAATCAGCAAAAAGAAAATCATCTACAAGAAGAAGACATCCAGGAATTCTGGATCAATCTTATGAACTGTGGTATGTCTGAATTGAATGATTTTGGACATGAGGCTAATAACAATTTATCTATGAGTGTTGACAGTTTTACTAAAAATCAATTCCTTGAACTTACCAATAATTTTAATAAATCTATACCTGATCTACTGTATAAATCAATTTTGCACTATTCAAATGAGAGGACACTCATCTTTTCCATCACTAACAATAGATGTTCCTTATTCAAATTTCTATCAGACCAGTTTTTCAGCTTGATTAGAAAGAAAAACTTGATAGAATGAGTGTACAAGATCTTGGTGTTTCCAAATGGCCACTACTTAGTGGTTGAATTTAGGAGACAAGAATAATTTCAAAAACAATATCAGGACTATTGGTGATAAATTCCCATGTTGCATTAATACCAATCAGCCAGTTGTCTTGGTGGGAAGAATTAAAAACTGTTTATTTGACTTTAAAGAGAAAGATCTGCAAGAAATGTTGGAAAAATTTATGACAGTCTCAAACTTCTGCTACTTAGTAGAGAGATAGGTGAGGGGTTAGTGCTCTCAAACACTGCTGTATTTAATATAACCATGAAAGGTGCTGTCTTCCAACTGCTATTTCTGACCATCATTTTACTACATGATGCACCAATGGTTTTGTCCTTTGTTGGTGTCCGCCCCCAGTGCTTTTATTGTCTAGCAAGAACTCATTTTATTAAGGATAGTAAAGCTAGAATTTGTGGCTTATTTGGCAATAAGAGAAACAGGATTCATAAATGCAACAGGACATCTTAAGTTGCAAATATGTTGGATGTAGTTATGGGATCTTATAATGATACTGAGCTGAAGTGGGCCAATCCCAGTGATGTATCTAGAAAGCAGTCTTCTACTGGTAGCACCACACTTATGGAGATTAAAAAATATGTATGGAAGGAATTAATGAGACCTTCCAGGAAGCTAGAAATCCTCACATACATTCCTGGTGTGATAAAGCATCCAGTACCATGCATACAACCAATTGGTATGAAGTGGTCAGTCATGAGAAAGGACACATTTCTGATGGTGAAAATCAAGACTGTGACAATAATGCAGGAAGCTCATGAATAAGGGGAGCATGTCAAGAATTTAGAGTTGTCTTCTGGGTCAGGTGGTTACACCTGAAATGAGTGACAGACTTGCTTATCTTCAAATGATGGTGTCAAAGAAGAAGCAGAAAAAGAAGAGCAATTAGAAGATTGATAAAGATAGCAATATGGAGATGGATATTCAAGTTCAGATGCCAACTAAATCCCACAATAAGTCAAGTTGCCAGGTTCAGAAGAAAAGAAAAAATATGAAGGAGCTAAAGCAGTGTGGTAGATCCAGTTCTGGAGATGATGATATGCCAGAATGCAGAAACAATCATAACAATGGATTGCCTCTGAGACTGCAACCAAATATGAAAAAAGGCAGATAGCAACAGAAGAGACAAAGGACAAATGCTGATTTTTCCACTGAACACTGCAGGAAGAAAGAGCAAATGGCACATTGAATAAAGAAATAGATAATAAGGACATATTTTGTTCAGAGCTGCATAGGAGTTCATTGGAGGAAACTGCTCTCAGTGTTGATTTTTTCTCTAGTAATTCAGATGAGCTGATGACTAAACATGGCACACCTGAACCTGGTACTCCAGGATTTTTTTAATGACAATAACTTGTGAGTATGTAATCTAACAACAGATTCAACATCAGGCCATGAGGTCTTGATTAACATTTCTGATGTTCCTAGGGGCCTTGGCCACAATAATCAATAAGTTCTGTCAGTCAGAATTGTTTTCTTGGGCTTTCTGAGTTCACTCTTCCCTTTATTAATCCTCTTGTAAAATGTTAATAAATCATTGGGATCAATGTCAGGGGCTTAAATTTCCTGGCAAGATTACATGCCATTAAAAATTGGTTTAATCTTAATCCATCACAGGTCATCTGCATGGTGGAGACAAAAATTAGTCAATGGTCAAGTTACAGAATCGAGTCATTTTTTTGCTTCCTTGGTTACTTTAAATATTCAAACTCTCTCACTGTGGCTGGAAGTGTTGCAATATTGATAAATAAATGCAGAGTCCCTAAAGAGTTTAATGTCATTTTTGTTGATTCTAATTGTATTACCATTGACATGCATTTTGGAAAACTTTACTTTAATCTGGTATACTTCTACTCACAAAGCAATAAGCTATTAATCAGGAAAATCATAAACACTATTAACATATTCACAGCTTCAAACTCTTTTCCTCTACTGGTCTTAAGGAATTTCAACATGAGTTATGAGCAACTTAATCATCAATACATGTCCTTGATTAACAAGGGAGTTATGTCTGGTAGGGGTTTCTTTCCTCCAGATGCATTTTCATATTATAGCTGTAGATGGAGGACTCTTATAAACTTCCTCTAATACACACTAGACTCATCAATACACACACTTTCTTAACAAGGGAGTTATGTCTGGTAGGGGTTTCTTTCCTCCAGATGCATTTTCTATTATAACTGTAGCTGGAGGACCCTTATAGACTTTCTCTAATACACACCATACTTACACTTTCAGCTGAAAGTGGTACTAAAATTGGTCAGTTTTTCTAACCACATTTGGTAACTGCATGTTGACATTGAGGTGTATGATCAGCCTCTGATTGCATATGGTTTGAGCAGTACTATGAGGCTGGTGAATAAACATACCATTCCTCCAGGTCTCATTTTGGAAATTTATATATACTTTTTAAAATCAATATTTTGAATGTAGGCCCCTTTTAGCCCTGGATGACCTTCCTTGAAGTGGTGCAGATTATTATAAAAAAATTGATTTGGAATTTTTCTGGCCCAACAAAATTATTACTTGAGCTAAATGACATTGGAAATAAACTGAACTTGCTCTCTAGCAGCAGTCACAGATTTGATGAAATTCTATAACTGAAGGAATAAACAATATGAGAAAAGTCAAAGGGTTTTGGCAGATTACATCACCATCAAGCATGCTCATAGATTCCTTGGATACTGGCACTGCTAGGACCAGAAGTTATTTGGGATGGGTACTGGGAGAAAGAAGGAAACAACCAATTGTCCAGTCATATATCAGGGATACTATGATTTTCATATTCCATAATTACTTCATCTCCAAGTTACAGGGGGAAGGGATGGCTAATAGTAGAGATAAGTGCTGGGTGAATGACTCATCAGATCATGGAATCACTAATCAAGCTATTCTCAAAAAGCTCATATCATTCCTGGAGGGGGGCCACCTTGGTTCCACATGCAATTACAAAGTTCCTCCTACTGCACTGAGTTATTTTGTAGTGCCAATCATCTTGTGAGTCATCAATGATCTGACCACAGGGTGAAAGTCAGTTGAGAAGCTGTACACATGCTTGCTAGTACCTTTTTAAAAACAGTTTGCCCTCTGATCTCTCTAGTCTTTGGATGATTTCTATGATGCCTCTGTTTGTCAAGATTGTTGAATCACTTCTTATGGACAACATTCAAAATACAATTTATCAAAATTTGTCTGCTGTGCAGTTTGCAAGAAAAGGGATATCTACAACAAATGCTGCTTGTTTATTTAAGACAGTGCTCAAGCATGCAACACATTGTAGAAGTATCAGGACAATTGCTGTCCAACTAAATATTGGGCAGCATTTGACTTGGTGAGGATTGATCAGTGTATTGTCATACTTACATATTATATGGTCTCTGAGACCCATCTTTTCTTAGTAACAGAGATATTCTAGTCACTTTGAAAGGAAAGGTGGCACCTGCCTTTCACCCTAATCTCTTTATCCCCCAGGGTTTACTTCTCAGTACTCTTTTGGTCACAGGGTACATCATGTCACTACTTGTTAGACTTGAGAAAAACCTGCCAGGTATTCATATTCCAAGCCTGGGAAGAGGATCTACTGTCTTGCATATGCCGATGACATCACAGTGTTTCTTCCATTAGAGAAATATATTCCTGGTCTTGAGAAAATCATGGACTGGTATTTTAAAAACTATGGCCTCACTTTTAATTGGAAGAAAGTCTGCAGCATGGTGGTTATTGACTGGGATATTTCATCTAGATTTTTGGCCATGCTGCAGAATTTTCTTGGTTTTCCCATTATGCTTTCTGCAAGAGATATGGGAATTTAGGTTCAAAGAAAATTACTTGAGGTAGTCAAGAGCACAATTGATTCAATTTTAGGGATTTACCTGTCATTAGTGGAAAATCATTAGTGGAAAAAGTGGCTTAATATGTGAGTCTTCCCAAAGATAAACTATTTTATGCTGATAATAGTGCCAACTAAGGTTTCAAGGTGAAGGTAAACTCTCATTACTCTCGACTTCTCTGGAAAAAAAAAGTTGTTGCTATAAGCCACAGAGGATGTGCCAACCCCCAAAAATTGATTGGCTTGGCCTTCACTCTATTCAAGAATTTCTATACCAGATGGGAATAATCTTTTGGTTGGGCTAAAGTAGTGGTTTACATCAGCTATTTTCATTCTTTAATTCACCCAATGACTCACCCTGCCTACAGATAGGCTCCTGCATGTAGAACCACTATCTTGGCTGGATAGGCTTGATGCAATGGTTAAGGGGCAGGAATTGGAAGTGAATTGCTGTACGTTAAATTGAAATATTGGAATGTACACCTATTGCTTAACCCTACCACAGCTGCTCCTCATGGTTTCTTGGGACTTTTGAATAATCTGTTAAATTAAGAAATTCAAATTCTGGATGTTGGAGAGAAGATTTCTGGATTTCACCATAAAAAAGTAAATTTGACTGCACTCCTCACCAGTGAATTTTTAGTCATAAGGAGAGACTTTGTCAAACTAGATCCAGTTTGCCATATGTGCAATTGAGAAAAAAAAAATCAATACAGCACCTCTTCTCTGGTTGTGCAATATTAAATAAATGCAGAGCAATTCTCAAAGGTTGGATCACATCTTATAAATAAAGGATTTTTAACCTGAATAAATGCCTAAAAACCGGAATCTTTGGATTAATTAGACTGTAAGTCACAATTCACAATGAACTAAAATGAGATGCCATCTGATATTTGTGAAGAATAACAGTAATTTACACAATAAAATTTTGTGCAAGACCAGGGCTGTCAGAAAGAGGAATCATATGATCTCACCAGAAAAAATCTATAATGTTCCCTGGAAGCTTATGGTGTTGCCAGAATAGTATTTGCTTCAGTGCTGGCAAGTTTTCTTTATGGTCCATGAGAAAATTACTCCACATAAGCCACTAAATTGGCTCTGGCCATGGTTAGGCAGATGAGCTCTTTTATAATGGTTGGAAAGCTGGAGAAGTATGTGGATTCCTTGCTCATATTTTGTCAGATAAAGATGCCAAACTCTCAATTTTGGAGAAATGGACAGGACTGTTGAAAAGAGTCCATGTTGCCAAACTGTCCAAACATTCATCATGACTCAAGACAATTTATTTGGTTTTTTCACTTTGTTGTATTTTTTCTACTATTTCTTTTTTGTATTTAAAGGCAATAAAGTTACTTTTGAAAAAAAAAAGCAAGAAATAAAACATTGATGTAAAATATAACATCTATCTGTCTGTCTGTCTATCTATCTATCTATCTATCTATCTATCTATCTATCTATCTATCTATCTATCTATCTATCTATCTATCTATCTATCTATCTATCTATCTATCTATCTATCTATCTATCTATCTATCTATCTATCTATCTATCTATCTATCTATCTATCTATCTATCTATCTATCTATCTATCTATCTATCTATCTATCTATCTATCTATCTATCTATCTATCCATCCATCCATCCATCCATCCATCCATCTAATACCCACCACCTACCTACCTACCTACCTACCTACCTACCTATCTATCTATCTATCTATCTATCTATCTATCTATCTATCTATCTATCTATCTATCTATCTATCTATCTATCTATCTATCTATCTATCTATCCATCCATCCATCCATCCATCCATCCATCTAATACCCACCACCTACCTATCTATCTATCTATCTATCTATCTATCTATCTATCTATCTATCTATCTATCTATCTATCTATCTATCTATCTATCTATCTATCTATCTATCTATCTATCTATCTATCTATCTATCTATCTATCTATCTATCTATCTATCTATCCATCCATCCATCTATCTATCTACCTACCTATCTATCTATCTATCTATCTATCTATCTATCTATCTATCTATCTATCTATCTATCTATCTATCTATCTATCTATCTATCCATAATCATATCATCATCATCTAATAACACCTACCTACCTACCTATCTATCTGTCTATCTATCTATCTATCTACCTATCTGTCTGTCTGTCCATCTGTCTATCTATCTATCTATCTATCTATCTATCTATCTATCTATCTATCTATCTATCTATCTATCTATCTATCTATCTATCTGTCTGTCTGTCTGTCTGTCTGTCTGTCTGTCTGTCTGTCTGTCTGTCTGTCTGTCTGTCTGTCTGTCTGTCTGTCTGTCTATCTATCTATCTATCTATCTATCTATCTATCTATCTATCTATCTATCTATCTATCTATCTATCTATCTATCTATCTATCTATCTATCTATCTATCTATCTATCTATCTATCTATCTATCTATCTATCTATCTATCTATCTATCTATCTATCTATCTATCTATCTATCTATCTATCTATCTATCTATCTACTTACCTACCTACCTATCTACCTATCCACCTACCTACCTAGATCTTCCTACCCTTTACTGAGGTGAGCCAACTAGCTCAAAACCATGGTTTAAAGGTTGGAGACAATGAAAGAGATATTGAATTCTTATGTCTCTCAGCATTTATGTAAACAAAAGCTTGTTAGGAGCTATTGGTAAAGCTCCATCTAGTGATCATAAAATACAAGCTAAGAGCAAGTTATAAAATTTATCACTTGTTTTGTTTATCATATATATATATAGTACTCTTTATTTATATATAGTACAAAAATAAAAGTAAAAATTGGAGAAAACAAAAGACACCCCAATTACTAATGCAGATAAGCTAAAAGAAAAATATTTTAGCTAATTAAAGATGGCTGAAAATCTTGATAAAAAAGAGAACTTTGTAATTGAAAAATGATAAAGAATATACAAGATTATGAAACTAAATGCCATGATAATAACATGCACAGAAGTCTGAAAACTGGGCCACGAGTATAAAAGGAAGAGGCCAGTTTGATCAGGGTCTTGGCTTGTCTGTTCTTCTTTTGGCTGGTCCTGGGTCATGGAATCCAGGAACACTCTACGATGAAATAATCTTCATGTAGGAATAGACCGAAGCTTTTGACATCATTCATCATGAATACCATCAAACACCAGAAAAGCTTTCATAACCAACCAAGTAGAATAGACCAAGATCAACTTATAACAGATGGCCAAACTCATTCTCCCACAAAAAAACTATGCATAGTAATCTACAAGCTTTGTGAACTCACTAAACTTACTGGTAAGCTAAGGTAACTTTTCCTGATTGTGACAAAGTTTGCAAACAATTCCTAAAAACAAGCTTAAAATAATCCCGATTAAGACTAAATTTTATTGTTCAAGAGACTCTTGTGTACCTAAGAACTTTAACTGTTTTTTTGATTAATTGATTTATTATCTGGATTAGCGTGTGTTCTCTCCAGTTTTATTTAATTTTTAATTTGTTAGAATAAAAATATTTATATCTAATATCAACTTTTTATTTGTACATTATTAATAATTTTCATTAAATTTATTAATGTTAGTTTAAGATTTGAAAACATCATTTACCTTTGCCAATATGTGTTGATTAAGTTCTAACAATAATAATATCTAGAAAATAACCCTAGTTATGGTAAAATATGAAACCAATTCTTTTAAAAGCATTTTTTCTTTTTAATTTTCGAGACGTGATGTGATGGATTTCAGTGGATTCTTATATGAATATTGGTGCCCTTATAAAAGAAATAAAAGCTGATTCCATTGATAGCATAAATTGTAACAATTACTAGGTAGAGTTGATCGGGTAATATAGTTATGTTTTTAGAAATAGGAGTGAAACTTTCTTCTTTTTCTATAACTTGATCAACTCATGCATTTTATGTGTAACAGAGATCTAGTCAGACAGGTACAACACTTCAATATATATAATGATAAGACTGATACATAATAAATGTTTGTATTTTGACTGTCAGTAGATATAATAATTAAAAAAAAAATGGTTGATTTAAAAAATATCACTACCCCCCAGAAACAATTCAGATCTGAAATATGTTTTATTCTTATCTTGATTAATAAGATTTTAATTTTTTAAGCTATAACTCATATTTATGTGAATGTGATTGAGTGTGTGGGTGTGTCCCTGCATGACATTTTGTATTAATACGAATTTTTAACTTGTACATTTTCATAATAAATTTAAAAATAATTTCAGATCCAGCACAGTCAACCCATAAATGTGGAGCTGGAGGCGATCCTGCCACACACCATGGAACAAATAATGTTATTCACTGTTCTGGGAACAAGAAAGAGTGTCCATTCAAACTTCTCTGTGGAAATAAGTTCGGAATGAATGATGATTTTTGTTACTGTCACGGAAACCTAGGAATACATCATTCCGCTTCTGGAATAAAAAAGTTAAATCTAAATTAAAATTTATTTGGATATTGGTTTGTTTATATAATTAAAAATACTTTAATGTGTTTAACTAACACTACAACTTGTTTTTGTTTTTTTTTATTAAAGTTTTCTTTGTAAAAATAATGATTTTTCTCACTCACTACATATCGAAAAAAGTCAAAAGTCTCATAATCTTAAAGCCAAAATCATTTTTTGCTAAGAAAACATTACATTTATTTAATAGTGGAAAATGAAAAAGATTGGAAGCTCTTACTTTCTAATTTTACATTTCAACCATAAATTTATTATATATTCATACTGAAATGACCAAGGTCATATAAAATAGCATACTTTAAAATAATAATAATATAATAGGTTTGTTTAAAATATTTTAAGTGAAGCTAGTAAATTATATAAAGTAATGTTAGAATTGTTTCTTTCATCAAAGATTAAAAATAATTCATGGAACAGTTTTGCAAAACAACTCAGTCAAAAATACATTTTCCATAATTAAATTTAAAATAAGTTTAAAAAAGATTAAGCCTGTTTTGAGATGTGAGATTCAAAAACAAAAAAAAATTCAAATAATTTTATAATACCAGTGCTTTAGAAATTCAATCAATTAAATAATAATAACAGTGTTTTTAAAATTCATGTAATTAAAATAAAATGAGGTTATAAAGTGTTGAAAGTAAATGATTATTAATGATGTGAAAAACAAGATCAAATGGATTAAAACAAGAGGCTATAATGTAGTTTATGATTCTCCTGTCTATGAATCTTGAGGTTTAAACATTTTGCTTTATTTTGTTAAAATTCTTTTGAAAATAGCTTCATGAAATTCCATAGAAATCTAGTTCAGATTTCAATAGTCAGTTATTGTTTCGTCATTACATAGCTTTCTTAATTAGAATAAAGCAAGGATTGTCATTGCCAAATTTAAAAACAAATATTTACCTACCTACCTACCTACCTACCTACCTACCTGCCTGCCTGCTTTCACCTACCTACCTACTTACTTACCTACCTACCTACCTACCTCCCCCCCCCCCTTTCTTTCTTTCTTTTTTTCTTCTATCTATCTATCTATCTATCTATCTATCTATCTATCTATCTATCTATCTATCTATCTATCTATCTATCTATCTATCTATCTATCTATCTATCTATCTATCTATCTATCTATCTATCTATCTATCTATCTATCTATCTATCTATCTATCTATCTATCTATCTATCTATCTATCTATCTATCTATCTATCTATCTATCTATCTATCTATCTATCTATCTATCTATCTATCTATCTATCTATCTATCTATCTATCTATCTATCTATCTATCTATCTATCTATCTATCTATCTATCTATCTATCTATCTATCTATCTATCTATCTATCTATCTATCTATCTATCTATCTATCTATCTATCTATCTATCTATCTATCTATCTATCTATCTATCTATCTATCTATCTATCTATCTATCTATCTATCTATCTATCTATCTATCTATCTATCTATCTATCTATCTATCTATCTATTGTGTGTGTGTTTCACTCTCTTGTTTTTAACATCTTTGATCTTATTTTAATTACATAAATTTGAAAAACACCACCTCTGTAATTAACTTATTTTTAAATTGGAGTTTAGATTTAAAATGGTCCCTCCCTAAAATTATTGTTGCAAGAAAAGATATATTGGTTATAATTATCCCATATTAGATATATATATGTGTGACTATGGTTGGAAGTTTATGATATTAATAAATGTTTTCTATTTGTGAGGGTTGGCCATAGGTAGGATTATATCCAGGGTATATTAAAGGTATTATTCTGTGATAAAAGTGCCAAATCATAAAACTTATATTAATATTATAATATGTAAATCAAAGGTTAATGTTTTAAAATTAATCAAAAATAAATCTATGTGTGAACTAAAAGAAGAATGATAATTTAATGCAATAATCAATTATAAAAAAAATTGTTATAAATTTTCATGAGCTAATCTGTACTGTAATCATCTTTAGGGAAAAGAGCATTATATTTTGTCTGATAATGATAATACTTTGTAAATAAATGATTGATTGTTTTTTGTTTAAATAATGTGTTAATTTCTGCATATGTAATATTGTCTGATCTGCATACTTATTCTACATCCTTTTTAGCAGAAGCAATTTATGTCCTACATGATCTAGCCAAATATTGCAAACAGTAGCTGTATATTTTTCATCATCATCATCATCATATTAAAAATATTTTCAAATCTTATTTAAATATATGTGTATTAGTCTATTTCTTGATGTTAAATGTCATATGGTTCTTAAATCAATGAAAATAAATGTAAATAATTTAAACACACATAAGATGACCATGACAATGTAGTACATCATTTTTGGATGCCCAAGGTGAGAATATAAATGTAACCATTGTAAACACCCATTTTCTAAGGTTAGATAAATGGCATGGTTTACCACATAATTTTTTTCTCTGTAAATTGCAATTATATTGGAAAAACAACAAAATATATAAACAAGGCTGAAATTATAATATTTTAAATTATTTTCATTATTTTTCATTAAGTGTTGAACGCCTAAAAAATTTTAAACTTTATTTAAACTTTTCCAAATATAAACAATTGTTAAAAATAACACACAAGTTAGTAGATAACATAGGTTAGTATACTACACAGGTTAATAAATTACACAACATTTTGAGTGGCATTATTTTACACTCTTTTTCAGGTTGCTGGTCTGACCAATAACATTGCTAATATGGGAAACAAATGTACATCTTTATATTCTTGAATATTGTATCTACTACCTTGAATTATCTACTAACTTATATGTTATCAATAATAATTGTTGTATTTGGAAAAGTTTAAACAAATTTGAAATTTTCTAGACTTTCAACATTTAATGATATATGATGGAATAGTCCAACATATTATCACATCTAAATAGCATCATTATAAACTTTCAGAAAAGCTGAAGTTGTTGATAGAAAATAGTATTCAAGTACTTGTCAGGTTAAGCGCAGTTAATGGTAAATCCAATTATAAATATATTGATAATAATAACTTTATTACATATTAAAGAAAGTCTATACATCAGAAAACTGAAAAATAAAACAAATGTAGATAAGGAGTTGATTGCAGAAGAAAGTTTAAAAACATGTAAAGAAGAAAAGTTACAGCATAAGATAAAATGATAGAATGAGATGAAGCAATTAGTCATAAATATTGATAGATTAAGCAAATAAAGAGAACTGTTGCTTAGTCAAGTTTGTCAGTGGGATTGGCCCAGAAAACATAAAGAAGATATTTAAAGTATCAAGTCCTCAGATCAGGTTATATTGACCTATCCTCATTGGTTCCAGCATTTTTGGGTCCAAACAGATAGTAATGGTTCTAGTTTACACATGGTATTGTTTCAAATTAGTGATACTCAATGTAACCAAGTTTTATACTTCATTAGATATGCATTAAAATGAGCTTCTTGAAATAGTGTGAAGATTTCGAAAATTTAAGAATTTTTTTCTCTTTCTGAAGAGAGTTTTATTATGACCAGAAATGCTTGAAGTTTTTGAATAGATATTATTTGAACAATGATCATCTCATTAGGTGGAGCCTAGAAAAATTTCAATATAGGCTAAAATATTGCTAGGAAAAGTAAATATAGTTAATGTTTTAAGTAATCATCCAGTTAAAATATCTTCACTACACTTAATTATAGATTATTTAATTCTTGCAGCAGTAACATTAACTGTGAATGAGTCAGTAGAGTACGACTTAAAAGGTCTGAATAAACTACAGAAGATGATCTCCCATATTATAAAATTATTTTATATCTTAAACAACAACTGTCATCATACAATATATAATATTATAAAATTAAAAAAATATAATCTTGTATAAAATTGTGAATAATATATTATTATATAGAATTAATTCCAAAAAGGTCTCATAGAAAGTATTAATGTCAGGATACATCATAAGTAAATGGATTGCCTCTATGGTTATTATGATCCAAAAAATGTAATACATTTTTGCATAGGTTATTCCACTGTCTTTGGATGCACATAGACATTGATTGTATTACAAAGCTATAAATTTTACATAAAGGCTAAACCTGTCAACAAATTATATACTGAAATGGTCTATCCAATTTCCATCCAATTCATTCAAAGAAACAATTTCACACATTTGATAATCTTTTATTTTCAATATCTTTATGACCTCAGTTTACTTTAAGTGCATGAATTTTAAAACACCATCAGTATTATTTAATAGATTGAATTTCCTAAACACTGTAATTATTAATTTTCTGCAATTTTACCTTGTTTTTAAATCTCACATCTCGAAACAGATTCTTTTTTAACTTATATTTAATTTAATTATTTAAAATCTAATTTTTGACTAAGTTGTTTTGCAATACATTACATATATTTATTTAATCTTGGAAAAAAGAAAACATTATAACATAATTTATATAATTTAGTAATTTATCTTAATTAAAACATTTTAAACAAAGCTATTACATTATTTAATATTATTTTAAATTACTTCGTTTAATAATTTATTCTAACATTTGAATATATCTATTATTATTCTACTTAATACTTCTTTTTTTTATCTTTGAACTGCTATATATAGCAATGCTCACAACTCTGAAAACTTACAATCACACGGAAGACCTCATAACTGATAATGCATAAATGATATTATTCGTTTCTCTATATATGCACATATATAATCGATACAGAAGTTTAACTCGAAATAAACAAGATAACTATCACTTCAAAATTCTAAATGCTGATTTCTCATAAACTTTTATTTTTGCTTTCAGCACATTTGCAGCATATCCATCTGACTGATATTTACTATCTTGCTAAAGACAGCAAGATATAATTTTAAGGAATTTCTCGATGGACTGATTTGTATGCAAAAATCCTAACTCAAATAATTTCAAATTTTACTCTGCCAGTATTCAAACTGCAAATCATGAATATCGGAGAGAATGTGTTAACTACTATGATATCTTTATATCTAAAAAGTTCTCATAAATATTAAAAAAATGGTAATAATCAAAATTTAATGAGGCTTGTCATGTATACGGGTAAAAATACTTAAAAATATATATATTGCCAAATTGTAATAGATTAAAAAAGGAGTAATCAAAGTTTTATATGTAAAATATTGTGTTTAATATTTATGGGAGAAAAATTTCTAATGCTGTAATTTGAAATACAAAGAAAATGAAACATAGTTAAAATGTACATTAATGCATGAAGTTTTTTAAGAAGATAATCATGCTGTGACATTTTTTTAAGATACTGAAAGAACTGCAAAAGATTTAACAAATGTTGCATAAATAAAAATAAATTAGAAATCAAATTAGGACTTGTAATATTTTCAGGTTAAATATGAGCAGATGAATAAATTAAAAAAGAATCCAAAACTATATCCAGTCTTGAAAAATAGTAAATTAATTACATGTCAGATATCCACTTTTAACTCTATATTTTATTAATTCCTGTAATCAAATCTATTTTATGTGTGGGGACTGTACTGTCATTGATTTCTTTTAGTGACTCTTTGTTAAATGCTTTACCAATATGGATTGAAATAGTAATGAAAAAATAAATAAATTAAACAATCATTATTTAAAACTAAAAGAGCAACAACATTTATTTCACTCACTAAAATATCAATATTAAACAATAACAACAACAAAAAACATTAGTATATAAAAATATAATATCTATTTCAAATTACTTTTTTTTCAAATTATAGTAGTGCATTTAATTTTATTTCTAATTATTTTTTATTTTTGACTAAAGGTCTATGTGATTAAACTTAATTTTTTTTTTAAATTTTCAACTGTGATTTATTTTATTTGGTTTCATACAGATTTTCATATTTTAATTACTAAAGGCTTTTATTAAAGTTCAAAAATTGTTTTGTTTATTGGTGTATTTGTTTGTAATCTTTTGATCTGTTTAAAGTTAGAACAAAATTTTAAAATTGAGATTTTATTGATTTAAATTGAATAAAATTGCTTGAAATTTGATATTTATCTAGTTAATATCAGGATAATCCACATGCAACAGTAATATTTTAAGTAGGTCATCTAATATTTAGGTATAAAACAGAGGATGGAAAATATTAAATATTTTGATCTCAATTTTTTTTTAAAACTTTCATTTGTTTCAAGTAAGAACAATAAGAGGGCCATATAAAGATGTTTTCTTTCAGTTTAATAACCTTTTAAAATCAAGATTTAATAGAGTATGTTCAAGATAATTTGCTAGAATTTTGTACATCTTAGAAAATCTCTATGCAAGTGATAGGACACATTAATATTTTAAATAAGTGACTTAGTTTCTTAAATATAGAATAGTGAAAGAAAGCTTGAATGTTTTACGTAATGTTCATGGTTTTCTTGGTAGCAATTGTAAGCTTTATTTAAGTAGTAAGAAAGTTTATTTATAGTATAGTTTTATTAAGCTTTTTCCCAAAAAACCTTTTCAAACAATATGAAAAAAATGTCAAGCAGTTTTAGACAGAAAAGTTTTTACTAATTTGTTATTTATATATAATTATGTACACATACTACATATGATATATACATAAAAATTTACATATTAACTTACTGCTACAATATATAGTGATATATATATATATATGTCCAATTAACTTAAAGTAAAATTATATGTATTGTCTTTTCCACACCTCTTAACTGAAAATATTCCTATTAGCCAAGTGAATTAAAGTTTTAACTTTTTGATTGGTCAATTCCAGAATCAGCAGTAAAATATAGTTATCTTTTAATATTATATTCATTTTAATTTACTTTCTAATAAAGAAATTAATAATTTATCAGATTATTAAAATACTATTGTATAATGCTATCACTTTTATAATGTAAAGCTATATAAATTAATAGCAATTAATCAATTAAAATGGCTTAGCACTTTTGAGAAAATGTATTTCTTATAATCATAGGCGGTTATAACTCATTCATTGGAATCATTCTAAATGTATAATATGCAAACTCTATGCAAATGAGTCAATTAGCCCATCTTTTTGATATAGCAAAACAAGCTTCTTTATGATTAATGGCAAAGGAGTCTTCTGCTATGAAATAAGACTCATTTACCTTATGTTTAACATTGTGCCTCTCAGTACAAACATTTTTACAGAGGCAGGTTGGAACTCATGTTTGGATACATTTTGATGTTCAAAAATTGAAGTCCATTCTGGGTTAGTATGTAACTTGTTATATGCTGTGACAATCTAGTAGTTATGGCAGGTTTCACCATGATATGAGGCTTTGCATCCAATGTGATAGTATGCCACATTATACATGGCCCATGAGGTCTCACCAGAAGCTATAGTAGCTTTAGTGTTGTTAATAATCCTATTAGTTGAGAGTACTCAAATGAAACTCCACTGAGAAATTCCTATAGAATGCCTTATGCAAAAAGGGCCAATAAGGCAACAAAAGCCAAGGCTTGTTATCTCTAACTCTGCATGTTCCTGTATTATTAATAAAATGTCTAATCTTACTATAAACTATATTGTGCTTGTATTCTGATTTGATTAAATTGTTAATATAATTAATCATGTTAGACCTTCTGTCTGCCTCGAATTTGCACAAATGGTAATTTCTAAAAATGAACGATGTCAACTCGGCAAACTTGTGAGCCAAAGGTGTGTATGAATCAGGGTGAATCTGTCCATGAACTTCTGTTGGCTTCATGACCATTGTATAGTTAAGTGTACCTTCTTCTCTATGTACATTGCTTTATATCTTCCTATGTTATGTTTAAATCTAAAGATGTGTGTGCTTGTATCTGAGCTTTTGATTTGCTCAACAATGTTTACTGGAGCAGTAATAAATAAATCATCCACATACCTCATATATATTATATGATTATCTACTATGTGGTATTTAGGTAATATTCATTTTTCATAATAATTCAAATAGATGCTAGCCATGATGCTGCTCATGGGTAATCTCATAGGCCACCCATCATTCATGTGGTACCAATTCTCTTCAAACTTTGCTATTATATTTTTATCCAACCATCCCCAAAATTCAGTGATGACACAAATGCAGGCTTGAACCACATTATTACTTGCCAGTTCTAGTTGTATAATGTGGATAGAAGTTTTTCTATTAATAGACCTGTATAACTCAGAAATATCTAAAGCAGCAATTTTAAACTCAGGTTTTATTAGCGCATTCTTAATTCACTTTACAAAATTGAAAGAAGATTTTATAGTATACTTGCCAAAGCCTATGCTCTTGATTAGCCCCTGATTTATCATCTTACCTGTTTCAACCTAATGCATGACTCCAAAGTCCAATATCATCCTCAGAGGCATGTTAGACTTGTGTAATTTGGCATTGGCAAACATTCGAGGAAGTGTGGAATAATATGGGTACATTTGATAATACTCAGCTTTAGAGAAAGCTTTGTTGCAATGCATACACAGTATCAATGATATAATCTTCTCTTTATTAAGTTTGTTATTAAAGATTGCTATGTGTACAAATTTCAATTTACCAATTTGCATTTTGATCTTATTAACATATTCATTTTTATTCATTATCATCAAATCTATTTCCATTGTCTTCTCTCATGTATGTAATTGAACTGTCAACAAAATTTTTTTGTGTTGGTAATTTTTCTACTCCATTTATCTGCTATTGTGTTAAGCAGCTTATATCAGATCACTCTGGTGATTTGGAAAACAGTTATCCATACACCAGTCATTAACCAATCCTGCCTCTATGTCCACCATGACCTCCATCCTTGGATGTCTTCACTTGCCACGATGTAGTTGGGACCCAGCTCCAATACTTCTTTAACTTCCACCAGCAACATTATATTAGTTCAATTGACAAAATCCTATTATTTGGACATATTAATATTAATACCTTGTTTTTTGCTAAAACATGAACATCAATTTGAATTTATGACACATATTTTCTAAATTGTTGCACTTATTTATCACCTGTAGAGGAATTGCCAATTTTTCCAATGTTCTCAGCAACTGCTTCTTTTCCTTCTTGAGTGCCTTATTACATCCTTTAATAACCAGACCAAGTAAATACATTTGCACCTGTGTATTACTATTGTTTCAATTAGGTACAGCATGTCAATGTTACCTCTGCAATAATTTGGGATAATTTTTAATTTCATACATCTTTGCAGAAAATTTATCCATTGTTGAAAAGTGCAAACTGATAGGCTAGCATGCAATATCTGCTTGTATTGCCTATTGTAGTCCATGTTAGAATATTAAGTAAAAAATTATAGATTTATGCTTTAAGCTTAGTAAATAAAAGTTTTTTTCAAAAATAAATTTCTATTTATGATTGATAAAAATAACCTATAGCAGAAAACATGAAATGAACATTTCATAACCTATGACAAAATGCAGACTAGGTCATTGATTACTTTTTCAATTTACTTTCCTGTAAAAGTAAATAATTTTTAGTAAAATATGAACTATTCTTCTAAAATAATTATATTTTCACACATATTTTATGAAAATAATAACTTTGTAAAACTACTCTAGAATGTACATTTTTATTTTGAAAATAAAAAAAAACTTAGAACTATCAAAATTGTTGACAAGTGCTCCCTTTTGTTAAAAATGAGAAACAACCAATCAGAACCTTGGAAAGCCCACCTTTTCTCATTGATATAGATTTAAATTTAAATATTATTGATTTTTACTTGTAAAATAATTTTAGAGATAGCAGCATCATACAATAGACTTTTCTTGATAAAATTATCATAAATTCACTATAATAATGTAAAAATTTGTACTTTTAGAGTGAATGAAAGTTGCTTATGAAATTTTTTTATTGAGAACTGATCAAGAGTTCATTGATAATATGGTGTTGCTACACATTTTTTTTTAAAAATAAAAAATGTTAATGATAAAAAAAATGTCAAATACTTGTTAATTAACAATATTCCATATATTTAATCACTTACATAGATATATATTATTATGTATACATACTAAATATATTTTCTTAAAAGGTATATATTTTAATTTATAACAGAAATATCTACTAATATATATATATATATATATATATATATATATATATATATATATATATATATATATATATATATATATATATATATTGTATCCTCAATCAGAAATATAATGATGAGAAAATATGACTAGCTCAGATGATTATGATCAGCTAAAATATATATAATCTTACTATAATCAATAATAAGAATATCTTATAATAATATGTACTATTTATCTAGCTCTAACTGATTAATAATAATAAATGATTCAGTTTATCAAAAATTAAAATAAATAAAATATTAATAAATCATGAGATAATGAAGTGAAGTACAAGCAGTAAAGAATTACTTTGAGCCAATATCACACTGGATACAATATCAATGGCATAATAATACTATCCCCCCATTATTTCAAATAATAATAAATTCATAGCATTCTTACAACTTTAAAATAATAACAATCAATTTATTATAATGTTACTAAATAAATTCTAATCTCTTTATTAAATAATATAACTATAATAATCTCAGGTTCTTTAAAATAACTCAAATCAATTTATAATTTTCTGTGGTCATGTCTGATAAAGGATTTTGTATCATCCTCAACTACACTTAACTAATAATAATAATAAATAATAATAATCTTATTCCTCATTAAAAATTATTAATCTTTTCCACTGTTTATATTAGATGACTAATAATAATGATAATAACAATAATAATATAATGTAATTTTTTAATTCTCATGCAGCATCTTAAATAAAAATATGTGGTATAATCTGATACAATCTAATAATATATGGCAACAAATAACATTATAATTCTATGCAATAAAAATTGTGAAGTTAATTATAACCATAATAATAATATTAATGCCAAGCAATTTTTCAAATATATTAAATTCTGAAGCATTATGGTTTCTTAAATAAATAATTATATCTGTACTGTGCAAATATTATGTTTGTTTTGATATCTAGCAATCATGTATTTGTAATGGTGAATAAATCACACAACACAAAGCTTTATAAAAAAAAACAAATTTAACAAAATTTATTATTCTATACTTTTAACAAACTATATACAATATTTACAATTGTATTTAATAAAACCTAACAAATACTAAACTAATAAAAATAATATTAAAATTACATATTTCCACATTGAAAATAAAAAATAAATCAACAAGTAAATAAACCTTTACTTCGACTTATAAACTTTTGCACATTGTTTTAAAATAATACTAATTTAAGAATACACTTATAGTTTAATATAATATGTATTAATTGACACAGTTAAAATATATGGTTTTCGTAAGCATACAAGAAAATATAAAAATATAAAATACTGAAGTAACACTCATTTTTAAAATATGTTCACAGATTTTTTATAATAAATTAATCAAACTTCTAGTATGATAATGCTAGTGTTATTTCAAACATTTATCTTGGTTTGTTCAATAAATAAATTGACTTTAATCAAATAATATTACTGATGTACTTTTATATACTTTGCTTGGTACTACTCTAAATAAAATCCTTATATGTTTGTTACAAGTATATTTAAACAAAAAACAATATTCACAAAAAATATAAGCATTCATACTATTCTGTGTTGTTTATTTTGGATGTTTCTATTTTTTAAAAATATGTATTAACATATAAAATTAAATATTAGAATTATTCAAAAATCTCATGAATAATTAACATATTTTTTATGCCTTTTTAAAAATAGTTTAATAAAACATGAAAAATATTTATGATTCTTTATTATTCACTGTTAACATTTATATTCAATCTCATTTGTATTTGATTTTAACCTATACCAAAACATGAAAAACCTATTTCATCTTCCTTCAAAATAATGATTCTACAATTCAAAATTATTCATTACTTTCTTTCATAAATGCAATGCTGTAAGATGCAATAACTGATGAAATTAAGACAGCAATACGATGCATAGGCATGAAGAACTAACTAGAGTTACTCAAGAGTATAAAATATATGGGATAATCTACATGGATACAGTGTAAATGAAAAGGTATGACTTTACACACTTTCCTCCAATGAGGATTCCTTACAGGAAAGAGCAGTGTCAATAGTCTTAGGACCAGGCAAAAAATCCATATTATTTAGATGATCCTCTATCAATGTTGAAGTGTATGAGTTGATGGATAGATTTTCAATGAAAATAACTGGAACCTGTTATCAAAAATGACTGAAGAGACCAGCCTGCATCTATGTCCATGAATTTTTTCCTTACAAATAAGATATCACCTTTGAGGGCATTCCTTTATCAAATATTCATGGCTCTTAAAAGTGAAACATTGCAGACTGACTTCCTTAATGAAAATGACTAGAGTAGACTCATCGGCCAAAATGAGGGTAGGAATAGCTTTTGGGGAAAAACCCTGTTTGAAGCTAAGTGCCAAGATTTCAGTGTTGGTGAGTGTAAGACCACCAGTGTTTTTATCCTTGATATATTTCAAAATTCCAACTTTTCCATAGTTGTCCAGATATATCTGCAGGTGTTGTTTTTCAAAACTGATATGGCAGTTTCTGATGGTACCATGTAGTAGTGATGATATGGATGGATCAATTGCCACAAGAAACATCTAAGAATCTGTACTGGTTTTTTAATGCTTGATTCTATAAGAAGTTGTTAAACTGCATTGCTACATGTTGATCATTGGGTAGCGTGAGGATTTTGAAGATTTTTTAAAATTAAATTATTAGTTTTAAGAGATTGTAGAGCTCTTCAACTGGGAATTTAAAAGGCTGCAGTTTAAATCTGTTATGGCAAGGATTGTGGAACAGTCATTGTGATAAAATCTAAGAGATTTTAGTAATAACGGTCGAACTGAATTGTTAAATTGTTTTGATATAATTTGATGATTTTCTGTTGTGAGTTTCTGTTGCCCAAGATTGTAGCTTTGTTATTTTTGACTTATTTCTTCATTGTATTGTTTTTTCCCAAGTCTCCACACCTGTGTCAACTTCTGGACTTGCTCTAGATTGCTTTTGTTTACATTATTAAGGTCCAAGGCTGGTGTTTCCAGTACTTTTGCGTATGATATCTGTTTTTTGGATAGATTGTGGTCTTTTTGAGAGTCATTATTAATTACTAAGACTTTATTCTGTTGTGTATTTTTTGTAAAAACACTTTCCAAATTGTTAATTTTTTCTTTTTGAGTTTTAGAAAAAATGACTGAGGGCCCAATATGATTATTAACATTGTTCTTAGGCTTTTGTGGTTTGATTTTTGCATTTTGCGATTTATTATCCAGTGGAGAACTTTTAGAACATTTGTTGTTTAAGTTTAGCCCTACTGGAAATTTAGAATTGTTTTTAATTCCAGAGTTATGATTACTATCAACTTTCTGATTAATTTTTTTTGAACTTTGATTAATTTTTGGAGATTTTGATAAAGTTTTGCTATTTATCATTAAAGAAAAACCACTGATAGTTGACACCATCTTGGATTTGATAGCATTTTGAGAAATTTTTTTGAAAAAAGGGAACTTAAATTAGAAATTTTGACAGAAATGATAAATATTTGAAAACCGGGCACTATTCACAAACCTGAGACTTTAATTGTAAGTAAAGGGGATTTGAACTTAGATTTTCAAGCACCCTTCAACTATCTACCCTATCTCATACCATACAACTGATACACATGACCACACACATGTCAAAAAGATAAATAATCACTAATACATATATTTTGTGCTAACCCAGCAGACATCAGTTGGTCCATATTATCATCTCCCACACATATATAATCAGTGCTCAGTTTATATTAAGAAAGAAAATCTTCGTACTTTAATGGACATTCTTCAATTCTCTCCAACCTCCAACTTTTCAGCCATCCATATCATTGAAAATCTGATGATGAAAACTCAAATCCCATGCTGATGCCAATATTATTGCCATGACCATGTTGACCTCAAGTCACTCTGACACCTCATGTATAGGACCTTATCCACTTAAGTACATATAGGAGGGATGGACAGGATACAAGCTTGATGCATACATATTTGAAAACCAGGCACTCTTCACAAACCTGGAAGCTTAATTGTAAGTATAGGGAATTTAAATTCAGATTTTCAAGTACCCTTCAACTATCCACACTGTCTCATACAACTGATACACATAACCATACATGTAGAAAAGATAAATAATCACCAATATACTTTTTTGTGCTAAACCAGCACTTGTCAATTAAGCTCCGAAGAGTGCCTGGTTTTCATATATTTACACATCAAGCTTGCATCCTGTCCATCTTTCTTATATGTATTTAGATGGATAAGGTCTTATACATGAGGAGTCAGAGTGACTTGAGGTCAACATGGGTATGGCAATAATATTGGTGTGAGCATGGGATTTGAGTTTTCATCATCAGATTTTCAATGATATGGATGGCTGAAAAGTTGGAGGTTCGAGTGGATTAAAGCCTGTCCATTAAAGTATGAAGATTTGTTATCTTAATATAAAATGAGCACTGATTATATATGTGTGTGGGAGATGATAATATGGACCAAATGATGAGGGCTGGTTTAGCATGAAATACATATATTGGTGATTATATATCTTTTCTACATGTGTGTGGTCATGTTATCAGTTGTATGAGATAGTGTGAATAGTTGAAGGGTGCTTGAAAATCTGAGTTCAAATTTCCTATACTTACAGGAATGATAAATAAATAAATAAAACACTCCATTAAACAGTCCAATATGGTAAAAATGCACCTCTTCTCTATCAGCGACCAAGTCCACTTAAATCAGCAGCAATGTAGGGGAGTTCTTTCTTCAGCTAGCTCCATTTAGGAAATAATGCCATAGTTGTGACTTTAATATGGAAATCTTCCATTGCTATCAATCTCCCACACACACGTGCTTGAGAAAGGTAAGTTTGGCATTCTGCCATTGCAAATATGAGCAGCAGATCTGCTACATAAGTTCCAGAATATTTTTATGATATCTACACATAAAGCAATTTAATTGTTAATTTAGAAGATATCTATTTGTCTTTTTTTTCCTTCACTTTTAATATTCAGTAAGCAAGTTAACTTTTCCTAAATATTAATTATTTTAAAAAAATTCTTACAGAAAAAGAATAGACAAAGGAGAAAAAAAACTTTGTTTTATTATAAAAGATTCCTTGACAACTTTTTTCTCTAAAGCTATATATGTATAAATAATAATAATATACATATGTATGCATATATCATTGGATAATATATAAAAAGATATATAAGAGTTCATTAATATACATAATAATAATGTACAGCATAAGATACCAGTAATAAATAATAGATGCCATGCTTTTAGGGTTGAATTTATGATCATTATCAACCTGTGGGTTCCATCTGATAAATGTCATCAGGAAATATTCCAGGCATATAATTTATTTGTATATTAATTGACATAACTGATTTTTTTTCATAATATATAATAATTAATATATAATGATATCACCCTCTATAGTGCCTCGGTATATCAGCGATCAACATGGATTATGGGTTTGATATTCACACCTAATATTTCTCATATAAAATAATTGAAAACTTTATTCTATTAAAATAAATAGCAATAAACTATAATTTATTTACAGATTTATAATAACATAATTTTATTCAACTCCATATTTTTAATTCATACATAAATAAACATTCACTAACAAATATTTGTAAAACATATAATAAAAAATAAAGCTATTTTTAATACACTTTAAATTATATTTTATAATTTAAATTAACTTATTTTATACATAAAATTTTTGCTTCATCTAAATAAATTTAATTAGCCAACAATGTTATTTTTTAATAGTCCCATTTTTAAATTATCTTTTAGTTAATGTTTTACAAACAAGTAATTATGAACAGATATCATTTATATATTCTTTAAATGTCCTAGATTTATTCTTGAACAAATTTAAGATGCTAACTTTATAATTACAGTACACAATATAAAGATAATTTATGATCAAACACTTACTATTATTAATAAATACCCCAATGCCTTTAATGCATCAAGAATATAACCTCACATAATGTTGATTCTTATAAATATAACTCACTCAATAACATTTTAATTACCATTATTGCATATATCTCTAAAATAAATTTAGTCTACCAAGTATATCTGGTATATAAATATAAAGATAATTTATGATCAAACACTTACTATTATTAATAAATACCCCAATGCCTTTAATGCATCAAGAATATAACCCCACATAATGTTGATTCTTATAAATATAACTCACTCAATGACATTTTAATTACCATTATTGCATATATCTCTAAAGTAAATTTAGTCTACCAAGTATAACTGGTATATAAATATTGGTATTCATATAAATAACTACAATATATCTTGTTTTGACTAATAATAATTCTAGGAAATGCCACTATTTTGGTTCCTATCTCTTGTTGATTTAAACCACCATCATAAATTTAATTCTTACATTAAAAAGTATTTTTAAAATAAATCCTCCATAGAGATGTTCAGCTTAAAATCCAACTTTTAAAAAGGAAAATCACTACTTCTTAAACATTTATTTTTATAATGTTGTAAATATAGAATAAATTTAACAATAAACAAGGGATCTAAGTTGTAATTATATGATTGTACACATGGGTCTTATTTTATGTGATAGATAGGTTCCTCAAAAAACATGCACAAAAGAAATTGCAAAAAAATAAACGTAAGTTACCTTGAAAAATGGGGGATATGTTCCAGTAATTTTCAGAAGTCCCATTCAAAAAATAAGGAAATAAAGTATGACTAATAAAAAATTTCAAATATTTGAAAAAATTACTACAAGACAAACTTTTTTTACTTTTTTTGATTACTACAGTATTTAATTTTTTATACATATTTTAATCATTACCGCTAGCATTCATTTGTAAACTGGTAAGAAATCAGATTCATGTGATGTGATGTATTGTGGCTTCTCCTTAAACGAAGTCAAGCATCTCTAAGCAATTATGCCCAGAGAAACCTGTTAGCCACTTTATTTTTATTCATGATGTGATGTACAACTAGTGCCATTTTCAGTCTTGTGCTGTGTTAATAGTTTTTTGTTTCTATATTTAAAAAATGAGATCACAATCAAAACAAAAAAATTATTATTAAAATTATTTTCAGTTTATAAAATCAATAAAATCTTCGTTATTATTTATTTTAAAAATCTAAAAAAATATTTATTTCTGTTAATATGTAGCAAATATGTTTTAAAAGTTTAAAATTTTTGAATATTTATTGTGATATTTTTATACATTTGTATAAATCTATTATTACTATTTACTCATTAATATAAGTAGGTTATTTACATAGAAATACAGCTTCAGGCCATATTCATGTTAGCTGCTAATATAACGTTATATTTTTGAAAAAAAAAAAAGAAAGTATTTCAAGTCAAAATAAGTTATAATAATTTAAATTTCTTGATATCTAATAAATATATAAAATATAAAAGATATTAAAAAGAAACATGAATCGCATAACTTCAAAATCGCATTTAAAATAATCTGCATAAAACGAGACCCAGGTGTAATTATATAACAAATCGCATAAACAAAAGTTATATTTTAATGTAGAGTAATGTAAGAGTCGAATCTACATCCAAGACAATACTGATCACATTTAAAGTAATAAATATCTGTTTAATTTAAAATTACAGAGATTATAACATTTTTTCCCTTTTAGCAGTATTTTATTCTAGTTCTTAGACATTTCACATATCTCAACATCTTTCCACGTGCATGCACACACATTCTAATTACTGCTGCAACTATTGTGCTCTCTGGCTAATTTATTTAAATTTTAATATTACCTGACAATCTAAAATATAGTTTTTTTAGTTTTTTTTTAATTATTATCCATCTACATTTGAAAGAAAATATTATTTTAAAATGAATATCATTTTAACTAATAATAATTTTTTAAATAAACTCTGTAAGAAGGAGCTAATCTTTGTTTATATATTTTTAAATAAAATTACATGTTAAGATAAGTTAAGCAATAATTTAACTTCCTGCTTTTAACTCATTTTAAAAATAGAAACAAAAGCAATTATTCACTTCTCCTAGCATATTTCAATCTATTTACAATATAAACATAGTTTTAAATATAACCAGAATATATATATATATAAATAATATTTTCATGGATAAAAGATGTCATATTATTATTACTATTTGTGGGATATTCCGTGTTAGTGAAAAAGCTAAATGCTGACATTTCAGTACAATATCAAGTACCTTCCTCAGAGCATCCTCTTTCTCAAATATCTCACAAATAGTAATAATAATATGATATATATATGTCCATTCCATACATTTTTGTTATTACAACTGTTATTACTATATGTTTATTCATATAGTATACGGACATGGACAGGCTGCTCACCAACATGCATTAGCCAGCATGGTGAGTTTATTGATTTTTTATCTCTGAGTTTAAGATCAAGAAACACCATGGTCTTTCTTCTCAGTGCCTGATAAGGCAGAATGAATGTTTGTGTAAATAATAAATATTTTTTCAATACATATATATAATTATAACAGACAAAATTAAAAGCATGGCCCTCATTTCCAGGAGGCTGTAAAGTCACCAACCATGGCAGCGGTTGGTGGCGGAAGGCGGAGGGTGCTAAGAATCCCCTGATTGCGGACCCAGGCTGCCATTTGATGACAATTTTCATTTAGGTACTTACAACTACAGATCACTTTCAAATGAAGGAAGATTGCAAGAACTAGAAGAACTCTCTTATATTAAATGGGATATTATTGGACTTTGTGAAGTTAGAAGAAAAGGTGAAGAGACGATTTAAAAAGTGGACATATATTCTATTGTAAAGGCACAAATATTGGAAATACAAGTGGAGTAGGATTTATTATAAATAAAAAGGGGAAGAACAATATTGTGGAGATTAATGGTGTATCAGACAGAGTGGCAAGATTAGTTATACAACTTAATAACAGATACCAAATGCAGATAATTCAGGTTTATGCCCCAACAAGTTCTCATAGTGATGGAGTAGTACAAGATTTTTATATGGATGTAAAAAAGGCCTTTGATCAGAGTAAACAACATTTTAAAATTGTTATGGGAGACTTTAATGCTAGAATTGGTAAACAAATGAAAGATGAAAGTGCTGTAGGTAATTTTGGTTATGGTAGTAAAAATGAGAGAGGACATAGACTTGTGGAGTTTGCAGAAAAAGAAAAACTTTATATTATGAATTCTTTTTTTGAGAAAAATGTTAAAAGAAAATGGACATGAAAGCATCCAAATGAAGGTACAGCAGAATTGGATTATATTTTGACTAACAGGAAATACATATTTCTAGATTGTAATGTTCTTAATAAATTTAACACAGGAAGTGATCACCGATTAGTAAAGGTGTAAGTTAAAAATATTATCTGTTAAACTAGAAGACAAAACTTATTGAGAAAAACAGTATTTACGGTTGATATTTCCAATCTTCAGAAACATTCTAATGAATTTAAATTAGAACTTACAAATCGGTTTCAAGTGTTAAGTTAATTTTAGACATGATTCAGATTTGAATAAAATTAATATGAAAATAAACTGATACCACTTGCCAAAAACTGCAACAAAGATAGCTGGTAGAAAAAAGCGGCAATTGCCCAATAACATTTCTACTGAAGACTAGAAGATTTACGAAGAAAAGGAAAGAATATGAAGATGTACAAAAATGATACATTAAAAGAGCATTGAATTGATTTTGAGTTTTACGTAAAATGGAGTTGGGAAAAGTTAGTTGAAAATCAGTATAAGAAAGTATAACTGTGAACTAGGAAGGAAAGCTGTAGAAGAAAATGAAAGTCTCAAGAATGTTAAACAACAGTTTTAGGATTGGTAGAGAAATTTACATACTGAAATAAGAAAAAAAAGATTGAATTATTACTAAAAGAGCGATGACATCATGAAATTGGTGAAAGATTTTTATCAAAAGTTATAAAATAATGCAAGAACATTATTTACCTATCACAAACGCAAATGTTTGAATTTTAACGAATTTTAAATGAAGAAAGTGAGACATACGGTCGAAAGTATGAAGAAAGGAAAGGCTCAGGAAATGATGAAATTCTAATTGATATATTAAAAGAAGGAGGCGAAAGAAATGAAAACAATTTTTAGCAAGGATTTATAGCAAATGTCTAAGTGATTAAGTTGTACCTAGGAAGATTGGAAAAATTAAATGATAATATTAATATTTCAAAAGGTGATAAAGAAGATATTAGAAATTACAGACCTATTCGACCTTTTTATCAGTTTTATATAAAATTTTACCGACATCAATTACAACATGATACTACGAAAACTTTGGATATCACCCCTGTAAGAGAACAAGCTGGATTTAAAAAAGTGGTTTGCATTTTAATGAGTTCATATCCAGGGGACGATAGAGGGTATTGAAAGGACAAATGATTAACAAGTTGTCATTATGTTTTGGGTTTGTAGATTTTGGAAAAGGCATTAGTTCCCTTTTACATTTCATTGGTGATTTAAAACATTAGATTATCAAGGTATAAGACCAGGATATTGTTATATTTTTAAGAATATTTGTAAAAAATGCAACAGAAACAATTAAATTTTATGTTATTATTTTGAAAAAATCAACATTTAGGAAGGTGTAGAACAAAGTGACTCCATATCTCCAAAGCTTTTACAGCAGGTGTGCAAGAAGTAAAAAATGGTTTAAAATAGAAAAGTAAAGGAATGAAGATGAAATGGAAAGTGTTAAAGTCATTTAGATTTTGCAGATGATGTGATTGTTTTTAACGTCGTATGCACAAAAGGGCAGGAAATGGTAAAGGAGTTATGAAATGAAAGCAGAAAAGTGGGACTAAAGATAAATGTTGAAAAGACTAAAGTAATGTTTAATCAAGTTTATCAAAATATCGAAAATAAAGACGATTACTTGAAGAATTGAAAGAAGTTAACAGTTACAAATACTGGAGTCAGAGTGTTAATACAGATGAAAACATAGTGGAGGAAATTGATAAATAGAATTGAACTTAGGTGAGTACTTTTTTTTGGTGAAGAAATAACTGATACAGAGGAAATATGCTTATCAGTTTGTTTAGAATGGGTTTTAACAGAATATTGTTTATTAGTTCATATTTATATGGATTAGAAACTTGGTGTCTTAATAGAAGAGGCAATTGGGAAACTTAAGACCCCTCAAAGAGGTATGGAGAGATGTATGTTAGGGGTAACAAGAAGAAATCCTCAGGCAATGTATGGTGGAGGACAACAAACAGGTGGTACCGACCTTATTGAAAAAATTAAAAGGATTGAAATGGAGTTGGGCTGGACATATTGCTATAGAAAGAAATGATAATAGATGGACAATTGAAATTTTGAAAGCTGGATTCAAAGAGAATGTAAAGGAGCCAGAAGGGTTATGTAGAGATGGATGTGGATGAAATTAGAAAATGTGCAGAGTCGACGTGGAAAAGAGAAGAAACTAAAGATCGGAGAAGATGGTTTAAACTTGGAGAAGATGTGCTAATACTGAATGGATTGATCAATATAGTTGATGATGATGATGATTTAATGAATGCATGAAATATAATAACAATATTATCATATATATATATGTGTGTGTGATAATATCATCTATGTTCTTTATTACTTTTCTCAATGCTTTTTTACCACCCACTATTGACAGTTTTGATGGTCCCAGCAAACTTCTTCAGAACTATAACAGACATAATACAATATGTGAATACAAATATACATGAACATATCCATCTCCTTTCTGTATAATTATTACCTTTTTATATATTATACATTTTACTCTTTTTATACTCTATATTTATCAATTAATACTTTCTATTATCATATATATATTATTTTTATTTCATTTATTTTTTATTTTACTCTTATTAATATTTGGTATTATTTATGTCTAACATTATATATTCAGACTTTTATATTTTATAATATTATTAATCATTATATTAACATTCAATATGTATAATTTTCTTTAATCTATAATATTATTTTTTAACATATTTTTAACATAATTTTATATTTACCTTCTACTTATATTTCCAAATCTCAACTGCTAAATTCAAACTTTTAAATTTTATATTTAAACTTTAGTAGATTCCTCTTTCTATTGTTTATATAATTTTTTTTATATCAAAAAATTTTTCAGGCCCAAATCTCTATTTAATACTGGTTTAACATTATTAATATAAATAGCTTCTTTTATTTTTCTGTCTCTTTTATTATTTTTAAACTGTATCATGTTTATACAATCCTTTCCAAACTCATGCCTGTTTCTAAGGTATGTAAATACATTGGCAAGTTTTTATCATATTTATGTTGTGATAGTCTTCTATGTAATGAATTCTTTGTTTATCCTACATAATTTACTTTTATATTATTAATTTGACACTTTTTACAATTAATTTCATATATTCCATTTATTTCATTATTTGGATTTTTTTATAATTATGAATATACTTATTTTTTAAAATACTAAGCATATTTTTTTCTTTTTATTAATTCTACCATTTATTATATTATTTTTTTTTATATTAATTTTACCTATAACTTTATTTAAATTCTTAACTACATAGTTATTTCCTGATTTTATAGCTATATAATTAATTTTATCTATATTATTATTACTACTTTTTTCTTCTTTATTATAATTTATCCTATTTTCTATTAACCTCATATTATCATTTATAAATTTATTTGGATAATCATTATATATAAATTTTTCTTTTAGTAAATCAATTTGTTAACATAATCTTTTTCACTTGAACAATAATTTATTACTGTATTAATTCTAGAAGGTATTGTATTTATATATTTGGCAGAATTAAAAAAGATTAAATTGTTAAATTTAAGAGTATATACAATAATAAGAGACTTTTATAAAAAGAGTATAACTGTTAATAATAAATTTGATTATTTAGGGGTAAAAGATTGCATATAAGCTAAAATTTGTGGAGCATCTAAATTTTTTTAAAGAAGGTGTACCATTAAGACGAGTTATTAAGGTTGGCAGTTCATATTATGATAAAGTATCTAAATAGTTGGTAAATAAGGTGTTAAAGAAATATATTAATATTACCTGTAAATCATATCTAAAAAATAATAAAGTTTTAATAAGTGAAATTAAAAATGTAATAAATTAATTTGGTAATTATAATTTAACAATGATTAAAATTGATGTTTTATCAATGTATACAAATATTAATATGAAGAAAGCAATTTAGATATAATAATTAATAGATATAAAAAGGATAATAATAAATAAATACATATGCATATAAAACAATTAAAGGAGATTATAGAAATATGTTATAAAGAAATAACATTTCAATTTAATGATAGGTTTTATAAATAAAAAGATTTACTAATAGGAGGATCATTAAGTGGAGTATTGAGTAATATTTATAAGGAAAAATTGGAGAAGTTAATGTTAGTGACTAATAATATTCCAATCTTTATTAAAAGATATGTAGCTGATTATTTATTGATATTTAGTAAAAGACAAAGACAGATAGATTTATTTATAGAGGATATTAATAAAATGAATAAAAATACTAAATTTACTATAGAAAAAGAAGAGAATAATATACTGACATATTTAGATATAAAGTTTATTAAGTCATATGAGAAAGTAAAATGTAGGATTGAAACATCATTTCATAAGAAAAATAATATAGATAATAATATAAGTGATTGGTACTCAAATACAAATATAAAATATAAAATAAATGCAATACATTCTAAAATTCACAGAACAGTAAATTATTGTTCAAGTAAAGAAGATTAAGTTAAATAAATTGTTTTAATAAAAGAAGAATTTATAAATAATGATTATTAAAATAAATTTATAAATGATAATATTATATTAATAAAAAATACAATACATTATATAAATAATAAAAAAGAAAAAATGTAGTTAAGAATGTAAGTAAAGTTATAGATAAAATTAATAAAAAATTTAATATAATAATAATTATTAGAATAGTTAATAAAAAAAAGAAAAAATATGATTAATATTTTAGAGAAAAAGTATATTTGTAGCTATAATAAAAATTCAGATAATAAAATAAATGGAATGTATGAAATTAATTGCAAAAAGTGTCAAATTAATAATATAAACATAAATTATGTAGTGGAAAAAATAATTCAATATATAGAAGACTATTACAACATAAATATAATAAAAATTTGCTAATATATTTAGATAAATTAGAAACAGGGCATGAGTTTGGAAAGGATTGTATAAAGATGATACAATTTACAAATAATAAAAGGGATAAATAATAAAAGAAGCTATTTATATGTATAATATTAAGCCAGTATTAAATAGAGATTTGGGGCTGAAAAAAAAATTGACATAAAAAAAGCCAGTATTAAATAGAGATTTGGGGCTTTAGCAGTTAAGATTTGAAAATATAAGTAGAAGATAGATATAAAAAATATGTTAAAAATATATATTATAGGTTAAAGAAAATTCTACATATTGAATGTTAATATAGTGAATAATAATAATAATAATAATAATAATAATAATAATAATAATAATAATAATAATAATAATAATAATAATAATAATAATAATAATAATAATAATAATAATAATAATAATAATAATAATAATAATAATAATGTAAAATATAAAAGTATGAATATATAACGTTAAAGTTAAATATTAAAAAGTTTAATAAGAATAAAATAAAAAATAAATGAAATAAAAATAACATATATATATATGATTATAGGAAGTATTAATTGATAAATATAGATTATAAAAAAGAGTAAAATTTATAATATATAAAAATATTTATATAGAGAGGTATATAAAAACATATGTGATTATATAAATAATGATTATAAGATAGAATATATATATATAACTCTATAAATAAATATTTGAAAATACAGTAATTAAAAGTCAATAAAAATTATATGTATAACTATAACTTAGAAGTGCTTTCACTACGTTGTAGCTTTGTCAACTATCACATTTAAAAGTTGACATTTTAAATGTGATAGTTGACAAAGCTACAATGTAGTGAAAGCACTTCTAAGTTATAGTTATACATATAATTTTATTGATTTTTAATTACTGTATTTTCAAATATTTATTTATAGAGTTACGTATATTATTTTGAAGAAATACAGATATTGATTTGTAATATTATATATATATATAATGTAAAATTATATGTTCATGTATATTTGCATTCATGTATTTGTATTGTGTTCTAGTTCTGAAGAAGATTGCAGGGGCAATCAAAACTGTTAATAATGGGTTGTAAAAAGGATTGTACAAAGTAATAAAGAACACAGATAATATTAATATTATATGGATTTGGCAAGACAATAAGAAAGATAAGGTTTTTATGGTAATGTAATAAAAAAGATAAAGTTCTTAAAATATACTGTACTGGGGAGATGATACTCCATGCCACATTTGGCATGCAACTTCCCAGGGTTTGCTTCTTTTCCTCTTCAGCAGAGCTTATGTAAAAATATTTATTTCTCACACATCTTCCCATACAACATGTATAAGGTATTTTTGGAATTGCAATGAAACCAAACTTGTATCTGTAGGATTTAAAATTCCCGCCATTTAGCACATTACATAAAATTGTCATTTACGATTTTTTGCAAAACTTCTTAGAGCAGAAATGTATTTCTAGGTTCTATTTCTGAAAGCAGATTATTTATTGCCAAAGGAAAAAAAGATTGACAGAATGCAATAACACAAAGTCTATTATGAATGTTTTAAAAATATTTCCCCCCAAAATAAAAAATAAAAAAAGCTAAAAGATTCAAATATTTTAAGCTTTTCCCAACTTTAAAATCATAACTTCTATTTCCTATGTAAAGACTCAAGAAGAACATTTAATTTAAAGAAATTTAAAAAAAAAAAAACCTCTATAAGTTACATTTATATATTTTAACAAAATTATTTAGAAAAATTAAATTCTATTTTTGCCACATCAAGTATTTCATCATATGGAACTTTTTTCTTTAACATATATTTAATTTTACTAGAGCAAGATTATTCTTAAATAAATAATTATTAATACTTTTTCAGAATATTGTATTTATTACTATTTATTTTGTTTCTGCTGATTTTTTCTGTTCTTTTTAATAAGATTAGAAATATATTTCATTTTAATTGCTTATTAACAATTTACATCCGGGATTTTTAGAGAACTATATCATTTGGGTCTATTTCTATTTCATTTTCTATTTATATATAGAATAAATTATTCATTTCTGAATTAACTTTAACTTAAAATAAATAAAAATAACAGTAAATTGCATTAAATCTCTCTTAAAATTGCAGCTTTTATAAAACAAGCTTTTAAAAATAAATAAACAAAACACCTTCAATACGACATACTATTTTTTATTTTCACTACACTTATGCCATCTAGTGTAAACTTTAGTAATCAATAAATTCCAAATATTAATGCTTAATATGTCCTTATTCAGTGCAGTCTTATCCAAATATGCAAGCAAATAAGTTTGGATTGGAAATAATAATTTTTTAAAATTTGGGCTGATAATTTGATAGCATAACAAAAAGTAAAAAATGGTGCTGAAAATGCATTAGATCTGAAAAAATCATATGCTTTTTATTAGTCATTCATTAGACTGGAGATTATCCAATTGATGAATAATATTTCTGTAGTGTAATTTTTACAATACCATTCTCATGCAAGGTAGAGACTGGTTTTTATCTGCTTTTAAAAGATGTGAAAAAAATGTGTCATCCTTGAGATGACAATTTATGCTGAATAATCTCTTACACATATTTATCATTGTTCAATAAATATAGATGGCCAATTACTACAATCTAATTGATAATTGTCAAACTTATTGCCCTCATAACTTTGTCACAAACCACTTGATAGAAATATATTAGTAATTTTTATTAGTTATTCATTAGAGTGGTTGGTGTCAAACTTGTGGCATCAGTAAGTTTGTTACATGTCAATTAAACTGTAGTAAGTGGTTATCTATATATACTGAGCAGTGTTAAATATATGTGTAAGAGATTCTCATCTGGGTCAATTGATGAGTGCTGGTTCAGCATATACATCTTGGCGATCGTATATCTTTTTCACATGTCTTTGATCATATGTTTATGATAACATCTTCCACAAGATGTTAAAAGCATATAAAAACACTTTCTAACTTACTTGAGAGTAGTGTAGTAAAAATTACACTCAGAAATATTATTCATGTAAGTGTTTGGTTCAAAGAAATCCAAAACGTTTATCGCTGATGAAAGCTATAAGCTAAAAATTATTCTGGGGACATTCGGATAGAACAATACTGGATAAAGATTTATTAAGCACTGCCCTTGGCCATCTATTGATTACTAAAGCAAACACTAGATCACATAAGAGTAGGAGAATAAGTTTGCTAATGACTAACAATGCATAAGCTGGGATTAAGTGATATATTGTTGGTCATGTGACGTATTAATGTTTTACACCAGTTAACAAATAATTAATAAATTGAAATATGATGGATGACTTCTTGAAGTGGTAGATATAAATGTGTTAAAATTAATAATGTAATATGTTAACAAAAGTAAATGCCATTTTACCCTCATTTGATAATCTGTTACTTTAGGTTAATACGTGTAATGGAGCGAGCAATAATGACATTGAACATGTGTATAAACAAATAAAAATAATCGTCAAATATTATATGCAATGAGGTAATATAAATTATTTCATCAATATAATTAAGAAATTATTACATTAAAACAGTAGGAAAATCATTTTATTTGCGTATTTCATGTACTCTCTAATCTGCTTTTATTATTCCATGGAATTCGAACTTAGGAAGAATATGCATATGTTCTAGTTCAGCGGTATGATTATATCCAGCTTATATACCAATTACATGTTTGTATGGTATGTTGTAATATGATAAATTAAGAAATAGATAAATAATCATGAATATAATTGTAAAAACCAATGTTTAATGAAATCATATTAATAACAAACTGTATTCATAATTCAATCTAACATAATATAAGTTATAAAAAAGAAAAGTATAAAATGAAATAAATGTAATCATCCTTTGTTCTCACATCTCTATTATATAGTAAACTATCATTAATATGCTCTTACAATGGATGATCATTTATTATCCAAATGAAATAATTCAATATTATAACATAAAATAAAGTTGTCTCTCTGTTCAAATAGTGATCTATATTTTATAATGGCGTTTTCTATTTTCAGGATGCCAAATCACATGGATATAAGTTATAAATATTATCATTTATTTTGAAGTCTATTCTTGATAATGTTAACATATAATAGAATAGATCACTTATACCATAATGTTAATCATTCATTCAGAATAACAAAACAAAAATTTAACTAATATATTAATTATAACATATGAATTACATTTATAATATAACATTATAATTGCCATAGTATGTATATCTAAAATTAGATAGAGTACTAAGTTTTACCCTTTTAGTCTGTAGATAATTATAATGGTTATTAAGTTAACTTGGGGTCTTTACCTTTATATTTTATTAATAATCACTAAATATCAATAACTTTAGAATATAGTTGAATGAAGCTTGCTCTATTATTAAAAGAAAGAAAATTAAAAAAAATATATATATATAAAAGAGAATCATATATATATATATATATATATATATATATATATATATATATATATATATATATATATATATATATATATTGATGCTAATGGGTAGTCAAGCTTAGAATTAATTTAGAAACAATTTATATTGATGAATGAAATAAATTTTCATTTTAAGGATCCTTTCTTTCTCATCTCTTAAAATATATTATTCCATGTTCAAATGTTGTTTGAAGTTCCAGATAGTGACTTCATTCCTTCATTTGTGAGAATAATTTCCATTTAAGGATTTCCTAAGATTTGCAGTAAATGCATTCTTATTTGATGTTTATCATCTTAATAATTTTTTCCATTAAAATTATATTCGACATTATAATAGTATGTTAACATTCCATCTCTACGATGTCTTTCCCTCTAGCCAATCATAGCTATATAACTGTGTTAGAATGTTATTTAAAGTTATTACTCTGGCTTGCACTGGAAGTGTGACTGTATGGAAAGATTAGCCTATGTGTAAACAGCTTGTGTAATTCTAAGAAATGATCATGTGATGTTTAGTGGTTTAAATTGTAAAAGACTTAGGAAAAAAACCATATGTAAGATGGTCAGATGAAATACGGAAATCTCCTGGTGTGTTGGGGATAAGAAAGACCATGGATTGGAAAAAGTGGCTTAAACTTGGAAATATTTTTATCATGTAATGGATTAATATATGTATATTTTTTATCCATCAATTCTTAAAACATATGAATATGTAAACAATCTCCAAGATGCATTTCATATTGAAGTGGTTCTAGAAATGAAGTTGGATTAATGGTTACATGTGTTTGTGACCAATTAAAACAAAAAGCCACTAATCTTTTACAGTGTTTAGAGTTTATATCTAGGCTATAAATAAGATGATAATCTCTAGCCTAGTAAATAAATAGTAATAACCATTAATATACATATCTAAAATGGATGGTGTCAAAGATGTGAATGAATAAAGTTTAACACTTGTAGATCAAATTGACAAACACACACACACACATATATATATATATATAATTACCCCAAATTCACAATTCAATCAGATCAACCAAAAAACACAAACAATGGTTTCACTGCTATAAGTAGACTTCTCAAGTGAAGAGAAGTTCTATACGCCTGAGAAGTCTACTTGTAGCAGTGAAACCATTGGTTGTGTTTTAGAGTTTAGTTTTTTTATTAGTCTGGTTGAGTTGTAAATTTGGAGTAATTTTGATTATTTATTGACTGGTGTAGCTATCTGGAATTTTTTTTATACAGTTTACATTTTTCCAATTTCTAATTACAATTTTCATTTCATTCTTTTGATACATTTAATATTGAATGCCACTAATTGCAACATTCCTTTTCATTACCTTATCTCGTACCAATCTATTTGGAAATTTGGTACAAGTTTACATTTTTAATTTTACAATTATAATTAATTTCTTTCATTCTTTTAAATATTGAATGTTACTAATCGCAACATTCCTTTCTCTCACTTTATCTTGTACCAATCTATTTGGAAATTGGTACAAGTTTACTTTTTTTAATTTCACAATTATAATTATTCTTTCGTTCTTTTTACATGTGATTTTCTTATTTAACAAAGAAAGAAAGAGACGCGTTCAGTTTTACACCCCTCCCCTTTCCTTTCTAATCTTTCATCATTATTTAGCTTTTCTAATTTCTTTTAAAATAAGTTTTTAGAATCCTTTTAACTAAATTTTTTCTTTCTTTTTTTTTTTTTTCTATTTCTTTTAACGAAACCCTTCTCTTTATTAATATTATTGAGAATCAATAATATATACATGCGAGCCTACATTTATGTAGATATCGCAATATATATATATATATATATATATATATATATATATATATATATATTATATATATATATATATGATATTAATGTGTAGTCAAGCCTAGGATTAATTTAGAAACAATTTATATTGACGAATGAAATAAATTTTAATTTTAAAGATCTTTTCTTTCTCATCTTTTAAAATATATTATTCCATGTTTAAATGCTGTTCAAATTTTTAGATAGTGAATCCATTCCTTTGTTTATGAGAATAATTTTCATCTAAGGATTTCCTAAGGTTTGTAGTGGTTCATTCTCATCCAACATTTATCATCAACAGGTAGTAAATATTTTTTTTAGAATAAGATTAGACCTTATAGTAGTATGGTTAACATTCCATCTCTACAATGTTTCTTTCCCTCTAACCGATTAGAGATACATAACTGTGTTAGAATGTTATTTAAAGTTATTAGTTCCATTAAAACTTGATAACATAGTTTTATTTTATATGATCATATAAATAATAAAGCGATTGGTTTCTTTTAATATTCAGTTTCAATAGGATTACCAAAAGATTTTTTTATACTTGTAAAATGTATTTTTACAAAGATTAAGTTCTATTTGTAATGATACGCATGTTTTCTTCTTTATCCTCCAAAATTATTTTTTTCTTTAGAGAATTGATGATTTACTGATTGTTGTTGAATAACTTTGAGCTATGGGTTCAGATTTATATTTTCCTCAAAACGTATTGACTAATCAGAGTTACATTTGAATCTCCCTTTCATTTCCAAGAAAAAACAAATGTTTATTTCTCTTTGTCTGTTAACTGTTCTATATATATATCTTGTCGATGTAAGTTCATGATTTTTCTTGTTTCAATTAAGATGTCATTTTATTACTTGTATATTTAATGAATGGATGTCAAACAAAGATTAAAATTTAATGGTTATTTTTTTCCTTTAATAATTTTAGGGCTTATGTATATATATATATTGTAGATATATATATAGTATTCAATTATTAAAAAAAAAAAAATTTTTTTTTCTTCTTTTATACATACAGAGATTTATACGTGTAGATTTATTATTATGAATAAGCAGTTCTTTTTTTGTGATTTATTATATAATATTTTTTTTATTAAATAATATGTGTTAAATTTATTTAACTTTCATTTTGTTAAAATAGAGTAAATCAGAAAAGTGTGAAATAAGGAAATAAGGATTGTTAGATAAGGAGATAAAAAAAATGTACACGTGTGAAACAATGAATAGATCTGTACAAACACAAAGATGCTTTTACACTTATTCCTGATGGCTATAGATTCCGGGTTTGTTGTTATCTGTATCTTAAGATTATTTTTACAAAAGAGGTGCTTTGATGTAGATAACGATAGCGATCAATTTTAAGTCTTTATTGATTGTGACCAACGTCAAACTTGTGAAGCTTTGATTTTTTTTTTAAGATAAAGATTTCCAGATGTTTTTTTTTCTTTGGTTGAAATTCGCGATATAAATGATTAAAACAATTTTTTTAATCAGTCAGTCTTAAATTTTTTAAAGAGATGATCAGTCAGTCATAAATTTTTTTAAAGAGATGATCAGTTAGTCTTAAATTTTTTTTAGAGTGAGAGTCACTCAAATTATTATTATTATTTTGAGACTCAACTCAGTCGGTCCTTCCTTGTTATTATTCTTAAGCAGAAATGTAAGCTCGGATTTTTTTTTAAAAGAGAGTGAACGCTTTAATTTTTTTTTCTCACTCTTTGAAAGTTGAAAAAAAAGAGCAAATGAAATGTGCGTTGATATAAAGCAATTTCCAGCAATATTAAAGAAGAGGAAAATGGAACAAGATTGAATTTATTAGAATTTAGTAATAATTATATAAAAAAATGATATTAACATATTTGGTTATGCATAATACAATGCCTCTGCATTGCTAAACCATTTTTTCTGCTTCCTGATTAATACAGAATGAGTCAAAATTGCTGATCTGTCTATGAAGTCATGTATCCAGTAATAACCAACAAAATGATAGATTTTGAAGCCAACCACACAAGCTATATGGAATGCTTTGTTTCTAGTTCCTTGCTTATTAAAAGCTCATTGCCTTCGAATGAATGGAGAAGAGGAAATAGGAGGAAAAGAAAATCTATAACAGCCATGTAGAACCAAGTTTGAAGCCATAAATCAAATTTTTGTTGATTTACCTCAATCATCTAAAGTGTCAACAGCAATTATTTTTTTAAAGGAGAGAGACAAGCAAATCCACCGGTACCTACTTATTCAAAGTACTTATAATAACTTTTTTTTAATGGTAGAAGGAAGCCAATCAACAGTGAATAATAATGGAATTGAAGAAACAAGCAAAGTCAATTGATTCAGCATTATCTTAAAAGTATCTGCAATAACTTTCTTTTTTTGTTGTTGTTGTTGTTGGTGAGCAAAGAAAAGCAGTCTGAAAATTCAAACTAAGGACATTAATAAGAAGTAAAAAGTAGACGGGTAAATATGAACTTTCTTTAACTGATTTTATTCTTTTACTTATTAAAAGTAAACCTTAATTTACTGGTCAAAGCAATTTTCTATTTTGATACAGAAACATTAAAGACTTGTTTATCTATAGTTATTTGCAATATCTCACAACATAGCACAAACATAGTTTAAATCTTTAAACTTAAATTTTTCATTATTTTTTTTTATTATATATTGTAATGTTGAAATGTTTTTTTTTTAATTGTTCTTCAGTTGTTAATGATAATGAGCAACCTATAGATATATGCATTTATAATGTTTTTTATTTTTATTTTATCTTGTTGCATATTAAAAGTTAATATATGTATTTTATTTTCTTTCGCTATAAGGTTGCAAAAGAAAAAAGATATTTTTATATATGTGATTTTTGGGTATACATTTTAAACATATATGTTAACATTACCGAATGCGTGAATGTGTAACTGCTTATCCAAACACATTAAAGAATAGGTTATATATGATTAGTTTAAAATGGTAAATTGAAAAGTAGGGCATTACATTTGAATGGAAATGAAATGACATATACAAGTTACACCTGAAATTTATTTTATGATATGATAAGTAAGAAAATTCTTAAATAAGCATTTATAGAATATGTATTTTTTTTAATATTGATTTAAGTCAGCTTATTTTGAGATATCAAGAAAAGATGACAAACCTATATATTAAGTTTATTTGCTTATACTTATATAAATTTTGTATATTAATAAGCCATTTATTTAATTGTCGATTTAACTGTAAAGAAGGAAAGAAAGAGTAGTAGTGTTAATAAAATATAATTATATATCTTAATTGGTTTCCGAGTAATTATTAAGAATATTGTGTTTTTTTTTTTCTTAATTCTATCATTTTAATTCATCATCATTGCTCGCAGTTATTAAGTATTACCATTCGTATATATTGAGCAATCACTTGCAAATATTAAGCGTCCGCAAAATAATAGGTAAACTAGAATGTTGATATTTGAGTATTTAAGGATTATGCTTGAGAATAACCAAATTTTGATAATTATAGTTCAGCATAGAAAGCTAAAATTGTGTTGTGTCCATGAATTTAGATCATCCTCATCAAAGATGGATATCATGTTATTAGTTAAAAATGTTTCAAATAATACTATATAAAAGTTATGATCGCCATCAATCATCATTAATAAATTATAATCATTAAATTTAATGTTTAGCGTAATGAATATATTTTAGTAAATAGAGGGGCGTTATAGAAAATTGAATATTATGCAAAGAGATTCATGATGATCAATCATCACCATTAGTATTATTAAATCCCAGTATGAAATAGGATAATTTTAATAGATGCCTATAAGTTTATAAAGATGAATTTATTGTTGTGAGTTTATTGATAAGCCATGGCTGGTATCATCATCACTATTAGAATCATTATTGTGATATCACTATTATTATCATTATTATGATATTATTATCATCATCATCATTATTACCTTTATTGTGATAAATAATCTAGTTAAATGGCCATCAAGATCAATAATGGTCTTCACATGCTTGTTTGGAAGCCATTAATTGGATTATACATGTCTGTTCATCAATATACGCTAATGAGCTAGCAATGTCTATAAGAATCTTTGATCTATAGTATAAACTGTGGTAATATTGGAATCCTGTAATTTTATCAATATAGATAAAATGTAAGAATGTCATTTTTGTTCAGTAGTCATCCAAGTCATGTGTAATAAATATGTACTGAATGAGTTTGAACTCAAGTACACTATAAATAGATACTTATCTAGATTGAAAACAATCTAGTGGCGCTCATGGGAAAACACATGTACTTAGCTAAACTGAATAAAGAGTGATATCATCCCTTTCCAACTTCATAATATTAGTTTTATAAAATATATTTTTTATAAGTTGTCATGAATAGCACCCGTGTGTGCATATGACCATGAATGGTCTTATATATTTGGAAAGAAGGATAGGAAGGATTCTTTGTTAGAAGAACCTAGTATTGGAGATAAGCATAAGGCACTCCAGGAATCTCACAGTGGGTACTTTTATTCAGTTGCTATATTTAATATTATTTTTATTTGATGACAATGGCCGGTATGTTTTATTGTTCAAATGACTGCCCCAATATATAAATAAATACCAAGAATCTTTAATGCTGATATTTTCAAGTGGCACAGTGATTCTATAATTTCTTTATCTATGCTATGATGAATTAATATAGTTACAAATGGTACAGATTGGATAGACATATATCTAATAATTAATAATTTCCCCTATCTAAATATTTATTATGGTTACAAATGTGACATATTAAAATAGTTACAAATTATAGTTACAAATACATATCTTTTATATTAATTTAATAATTACAAATACTTATTTATATTAATTGATAAATATTGTTACAAATGGCGCCCAACGTGGGGCTCGAAATAAGCCAAATAATGGCTTTAAATACCCCACATACATGAGAGATGGGTAGTATATAGTGATGACAGATGTATAGTTTAAAAAAAAAAAAAAGAATATTTTTTTTTTCTGTGCAATTTTTTTTATTATTAGTGTATACAAATATTTTGGCCTGATGTTTAGATGATGATGATTACTGTTATTGCATTTTGATGATGATAAATGAATACAGTCATTATAGAGCTTATTTTCAATTTTTAAAATATAATGATATCGCAACTTATAATGTGTTAAAGTTAATAACACTGTTTTTTTATATATTTTGCTTATCAATTAAATAAGCATAGAAATATTAATAGCCTTGAAGTGTGGAATAGTAATTTTGTTCATATTTGAAAAGTTTGTGTTATAGAAAATTTATGATTTTGGAGGTTGGATTGGATATTTGATTGTTGGAGTTTGGTTGGTTGTGTTACGGTTGTGATGATGGATGGAGAATTTTTGTCATTGCCTTGAGAATGTGATGTATTCATGCCACTGGTGATTGATTTATCTCATTCACTGCTCCAACCCAGATTATAATATCAGTTGTTTTATCATGAAGCAGTTAACAGTAGGCCTGCCATGATTTCGCCTCTAAGACTCCAGAGAGAGCAAGGCATAATTTTTCTGATACATAATATTTCGCCTCTAAGACTCCAGAGAGAGCATGGCAGTATTTTGTTTTACTGATATATAATTGTTGCCTCTAAGACTTTAAAAATAAGCAAGGCAGTATTTGACAAATTAAAGCCCCTAAGACTTGGAAGTAAGCAGGGCAATGCAACAATGTTTGCAATAAACTATTATGGGTTGTAGTAGCTGAGAGTGATTGAATTGGGGTGATCATCTGAGTGTTCATGGAGCATTGTGTGCTTTAAGTGCAGTGATTGAATTCTTTTGTCTATCTCATGATTGTGAATTGCTAATCATTCTTTTGGCTGTCAATATCTGTCAGATCTCTAGAAGGATAGATGAGTATATAAATGACTTGAGACATGAACTCTGTTATAAATCTAGCACATATGTTATATAAGTAATTTTTCTTTTTTTGCTTAGTGTATTAAAAAGGGCATAGAGAGAGTTAAGTTTTATAAAAGCATGAAAAACTAGATAAATGATGGCATAAAAAGGACACACTAATACAGAGATAGCTTTTTCTTAAATAAATGTTTTAAATAGTACTATGACCTCATACTTTATCAATCATATATAGGTAAAGGAAAAAGAGTGATGATGGAGGTTAAGTTAATTAAAGGCACTAAAGATATAGATAGATGGATGGGGACAATTATGGCTGAGAAAGAGTGGTTAAAAATTTTAAGGTATATGAGGATAGATAAAGGTGTTTGACTCTGGATGTATAGGAAATCAGGGAGCAGAACAATAAATCAGAACAGAATAAATCAGAATATACTAAATCAAACAGAAATAAGTAAATATTTTATAAATTTATGATGGAGCCAGAAAAGGAATTAACTATTGAGGGAATGGAAGTAGAGAAGCAAAGCCAACCAGAGTGGTTGCAAATAATGATGTTACAGTTTAAAGAAATGAATCAGAAATTTGATCAACAATCACAAGAGATGAAGGAAATAAAACAAGAAATAAATCAGAAATTTGATAATAAATTTGATCAACAATCACAAGAAATAAATCAGAAATTTGATCATCAATCACAAGAGATGAAGGAAATGAATGAGGGCATGAACCAAATAAAACAAGAGATAAATCAGAAATTTGATGAACAATCTCAAAGGCTAGATAATAAACTAGAACAACAAGCTCAGGAAATGAAGCTAGATATAGGTCAACAATCTAAAAAAATTGAGAATATTGAAATAGAATTAAAAAACAAATGGCAAGAGTTGATGACAGATGTGACATAAGATATAAGGAACTTGCCGATAAATTTACAACAAGTCAAGAAAGTTGGGAGAAAAGTTTTAGTGTTGTAAAGGAAGAGTTGGTAGCTGTACAAGAAGGATATCAGAAAATGATCAACAAAAATGAAAGCCTTAAAATAGCTCAGAATGATTTCAAAGAAAGTGTAAGCAGTGAGATTAATACTTTAAAATTAGAGGTAGCTGCTGTACAGAAACAGTTAAAAGTAGAATATAAAGATCTGGGAAAAAAGCAAGGTAAATCAGATCATGAGCTAAAGAAAGTACAGAAAGAGGTACAGAGTATAGGGGAGCAAATGACAGGGACCACAAGAGAAGAAATAGAAAGTTTAAAACAAAGTGTAATAGAATTAGAAGTCAATAGCCAGAAGGATCAAGTCGACTTTAATGAAAAGCTGGAAAATCAGCAGAGAATAGTAGTGGAGAAAGTCAAAGAATACCTGCGTTGCCAGGAAAAAGACCTAAACCATCAATTATTGATAATGATGGAAGACAAACTCACAGAAATAAAAGAAATGCAAGTTAAGGCAACCTCAAGTAGTGGGTCATGTAGAATACCACAAAGTTTAGGGCCCGAGATATACGAGAATAATCCTATAGGAATAGAAAGTGGGCAGATAATAGAAAAGGGTCCCAGAAAGACAGAGGAAGAGGAAGATAGTTTAATAAATGAGGGAAGAAGTAGCAACATAGCTAAATATATACAAGTGAAAGTTTTTAGGGATGAATATGGAGAAAATCCCATAGAATATTTGAATTGTCTCGATGAACTGTTTTCTTTGAGTCGACTAAATGACCGAGAAAAATTAGCAGTCGTGAGCAACCACCTTCATGCCTCAGCAAAAAGTTGGTGGCGTGCACTCTTTTATAGACCCGAAACATATGGAGACTTTAAGAGTATGCTACTTCAGACATTCTGGAGTGAAGAGAAACAGGATAGTCTAAAGTATAAAATTAGTCAGCAAAAATATACCCCTAGAGAAGGAACTTATACGCAGTTCTTCCATAGTCAGGCTGCTACTTTAAAAATGCTTACAGAATGTCCCTTATCTGAGCCCCAAATCATTAGGATAACCAGGAGGAACTTCCCAAAACAGGTAGAGCAGGCCCTAATAGCTGCTGATGTATACTCCCTAGAGAGAGTGGCAGATATGTTAGATGCCCTAGGAGCCACAGAAAATATGGCCGAAGGTTATCCTAGGAGGAAGGAGAACTATAATTATAAAGTCTCCAGTGTGAGAGTTGGAAACAATCAGCTAGGCAGACACTTTCCAACAAAACCCAGTAAACCACACATAGGTAGGCCTGGGAATAATTCCCATCAGCAAATGCAAAGTAAACCCATGATTAATAGAAATAGAAGTCCAGTAGCCAGTTGCTCTGGAATTGGTAATAATGCTCCACATAAGGTGCAGCAAAAGTCTATAAAGATAATGACTAAGGCTAACCCAACAAACTAAAACGGGCCTCGAGGGAATGTTCCCTGCTGCAGGGAGCCCATTGCTAACTTGGGGAACAAGGACAATATTTTAACAATGAATTTAGGTTGGGACACAGGTGATGATCTGGACAGTGAACCTTTGCCAGCATGTTATACTTTAGGTGGCTGTCCAGAGATCAAACTGGTCATTTTAGGAATAGAAACCAAGGCATTAGTGGACACAGGGAGCCAGGTGTCAATAATCTCTGAGGCACTGTATCATAAAATGCTAATGGAGGATGAGGAAATTCCCAAATTTCCTATGAAGCAAACTGCTATTATATTAGCTAATGGCAAAAAGGCCAAGCTATTTACCCAGCAAGTATGGCTTACCCTACAAATAGGATCTCACTCATATGAACATGCCTTCTTGATCATGCAAGGCCTTATATATGAAGTTATATTAGGATCCGATTTTTTAAATAGGCATGGGAGTGTGATCGATTTTTATAACAAGCACATAAGATGTCAGAGTGGAGATGAAGTCCTGGAAGGAGTAATACCATTTTATCAAGACAGCATTGCTACAATCCAAGAGGCCTCCACTCAGCAGGATGTGAGACATAAATTAAAAGGAATTGAGAGTATAGACCCTGATTTGGGAGGGAAAATGTTTCACCTTCTTTGTAAGTTCATGGAAGTGTTTTCCAGAAAACCTGGCATTATTAAGGGGTATGTGCATCGGATCCGATTAATGAATTCGGAACCATATCAATGTAAAATATACCCCATCCCCTACCAATACAGGGCTGAAGTCAATGCCCATGTTAGAAAAATGGTGGAATGGAATGTCATAAAAAATGTCCATCTGCATATAACAACCCTTTGGTTATTGTCCGAAAGAAGGATAGCACTGTCAGAGTATGCTTAGATGCAAGGTTTTTAAACTGATTAACCATCCCAGAAAGGGACGTCCCTCCCACTATACAAGAGTTGCTAATCCGATTCAGAGGTAAAACTATTTTCAGTACCTTTGATCTGACTGCCAGTTATTGGCAAATCTATCTGCACCCAGAGGATCAAAAGTATACTGCATTTAGACATGAGGGTCATTCATATGTGTTTGAAAGGATGCCCTTTGGTCTGATAAATAGTAGCACAGGCTTGATCCGATGCCTAGATAGAGTACTATCAGAGGAAGTTAAAAATGTCATCACAACATATGTTGATGATATAGTCATTGCCTCAAGCAATGCAGCAGAACATCTCCAACATCTAAATACCTTTTTAACTGAATGTAAGTAGAAAAATATAAAAATTAATCTCACCAAAAGTACCATTGCTGTACAGGAAATACCATTTCTAGGTCATCTGGTGGGAGTGGATGGAATAAAACCAAACCCTGATAAAATAAGTGCAATCTGGAACTTTCCACAGCCAGAAAATAAAAAGCAGCTAAGATCCTTCTTTGGTGTCTGCAATTTTTACCATCGCTTTTATAAAAATTTTGCTTATGACACCATTTATCTATCCCAATTACTAAGAAAGGACATTAGATGGAAATGGACAGAGCAACATTCCACAGAAATGAACCTCATTAAAACTAAATTCCTTGAACAAATCATATTAGGATATCCTAACTTTGAAGCTACCTTTTATATACAAACTGATAGCAGTGGATATGGGCTGGGGGTGATCTTATTCCAATTAGATCAAGATCACAGACCACAGGTACTTTGCTTTCTTAGTCGTCTTCTGAGAGGGCCTGAATTACATTATACTACAACTGAAAAAGAAGCATTAGCAGTGGTTTGGGCCTTTCAGAAACTTAAGCAGTACCTGGTGGGATCCCACATTGTCATAATAACGGATCACAGGAGCCTAGAGTTCCTGAATAGGAGCTATTTAAACAATGAAAGGCTGATCCAATGGAGCCTATTCCTGCAACAATTCAACTACCAAATTCAATATTGTAAAGGCAAAGAAAATGTGGTTGCAGATATTCTCAGTAGAAATCCTGTGAGAATCCAACCACAACATGTAAATCTAGACCAGGCATATATAGCAGCCATAACCCTTGTTGTTGATGATTCTGTGGAAAAAGAATTGAGTCAATTACCCCAGTTACAAAGCCAAGATCCTAAATTACAGTCAATAATGGCCTATTTGTCTAAAAAAATTGAAGGGGATGCAGTTAATAAAATGATAACAAATAAATCCATCATTAGATATTGTATAAAACAGGATTTATTGCATTACCAAACAGTTGAACATCAGGAGACTTCATGGAGAATATACATCCCCACAAGTATTAGGGGAAAATTAATCTATTATGTTCACTGCTTGTATGGGCATTATGGACCTAGAAAAGTGGAATATGTTATTAAGAGACTATTCTACTGGCCCAATATGTATGCCTCAATACTACAACATCTTAAGTATTGTGAAATTTGTTTAAAATCCAAGTATACTAGTCGCTCATATGCGGGGATCTTGCAACCCATTATTCCTAATGAGCCAAATGATCTATTGGCTATAGATTTTTATGAGCCATTGCCACCGTATAGGAGATTTAAGTATATCTTGGTTACTTATGACGTCTTCTCGAAATTTGTTGCTGCATATCCTGTCTACAGAGCCAATGCACGAGGGGCAATTAAAAATTTAGAAAGTTCACAATTTACCTTAGTAGGAAAACCAAGAACTATTCTAACAGACCATGCCACCTCTTTTCTCTCCAAGGAGTGGAACCGATGGTTACAGCACCAAGGGATTAAACATGTCCTAAGTTCCATTTGTAACCTCCAATCTAACCCCTGTGAAAGAGTCATGAGGGAGTTAGGGAGATTGCTAAGGGTTTACTTGGAGGGCCATCATAAGAGTTGGGTTAAACAATTAGGCAAAGTGGTTGGGTATATTAATATCACCCAAAATGAATTCACAAAATTTGCCCCAACTCACCTACATTATGGAAAGAGAGAACCAAACCTAATAAAGACTCCACTGCCCAGCATAAAGGAGGAAGAAATCAGTAGAGAGACCCTAGTGGAAAGAGCAAGGAATAACCTGCAGGGAATGGCTAAGAAACGGATTGCTAAAGGTCCAAAGAAACCCACTCAGTTCAAAGTAGGTGATCATGTCCTTGTTAAAACTCCTCATGTTAGCGACCCGCAGAAGCATACATTCAAAAAGTTCTATAATATATATGAAGGGCCATTCATGCTCAAGGAAAGAAAAGGGGAAAATGCATTTGTACTAGAATCGTCAGAAGGAGTAAATGGCACATATAATGTAGCCTAAAACCAATGGCACTCATGACCTAAGCAATTTTTTATATTCAAAATTTTTTTTTTGTTTGGGGGTGAGGCAAATGTAGATATATATATAGTATTCAATTATTAAAAAAAAAAATTTTTTTTTCTTCTTTTATATATACAGAGATTTATACGTGTAGATTTATTATTATGAATAAGCAGTTCTTTTTTTGTGATTTATTATATAATATTTTTTTTATTAAATAATATGTGTTAAATTTATTTAACTTTCATTTTGTTAAAATAGAGTAAATCAGAAAAGTGTGAAATAAGGAAATAAGGATTGTTAGATAAGGAGATAAAAAAAATGTACACGTGTGAAACAATGAATAGATCTGTACAAACACAAAGATGCTTTTACACTTATTCCTGATGGCTATAGATTCCGGGTTTGTTGTTATCTGTATCTTAAGATTATTTTTACAAAAGAGGTGCTTTGATGTAGATAACGATAGCGATCAATTTTAAGTCTTTATTGATTGTGACCAACATCAAACTTGTGAAGCTTTGATTTTTTTTTTTTTAAGATAAAGATTTCCAGATGTTTTTTTTTTCTTTGGTTGAAATTCGCGATATAAATGATTAAAACAATTTTTTTAATCAGTCAGTCTTAAATTTTTTAAAGAGATGATCAGTCAGTCATAAATTTTTTTAAAGAGATGATCAGTTAGTCTTAAATTTTTTTAGAGTGAGAGTCACTCAAATTATTATTATTATTTTGAGACTCAACTCAGTCGGTCCTTCCTTGTTATTATTCTTAAGCAGAAATGTAAGCTCGGATTTTTTTTAAAAGAGAGTGAACGCTTTAATTTTTTTTTCTCACTCTTTGAAAGTTGAAAAAAAAAAGAGCAAATGAAATGTGCGTTGATATAAAGCAATTTCCAGCAATATTAAAGAAGAGGAAAATGGAACAAGATTGAATTTATTAGAATTTAGTAATAATTATATAAAAAAATGATATTAACATATTTGGTTATGCATAATACAATGCCTCTGCATTGCTAAACCATTTTTTCTGCTTCCTGATTAATACAGAATGAGTCAAAATCGCTGATCTGTCTATGAAGTCATGTATCCAGTAATAACCAACAAAATGATAGATTTTGAAGCCAACCACACAAGCTATATGGAATGCTTTGTTTCTAGTTCCTTGCTTATTAAAAGCTCATTGCCTTCGAATGAATGGAGAAGAGGAAATAGGAGGAAAAGAAAATCTATAACAGCCATGTAGAACCAAGTTTGAAGCCATAAATCAAATTTTTGTTGATTTACCTCAATCATCTAAAGTGTCAACAGCAATTATTTTTTAAAGGAGAGAGACAAGCAAATCCACCGGTACCTACTTATTCAAAGTACTTATAATAACTTTTTTTTAAATGGTAGAAGGAAGCCAATCAACAGTGAATAATAATGGAATTGAAGAAACAAGCAAAGTCAATTGATTCAGCATTATCTTAAAAGTATCTGCAATAACTTTCTTTTTTGTTGTTGTTGTTGTTGGTGAGCAAAGAAAAGCAGTCTGAAAATTCAAACTAAGGACATTAATAAGAAGTAAAAAGTAGACGGTAAATATGAACTTTCTTTAACCGATTTTATTCTTTTACTTATTAAAAGTAAACCTTAATTTACTGGTCAAAGCAATTTTCTTTTTTGATACAGAAACATTAAAGACTTGTTTATCTATAGTTATTTGCAATATCTCACAACATAGCACAAACATAGTTTAAATCTTTAAACTTAAATTTTTCATTATTTTTTTATATTATATATTGTAATGTTGAA